>OU015762.1:53480254-53558383 GCA_907173295.1 Fagus sylvatica | reverse complement strand
AATCCCCAAATTCCCTTTCCCTATTACAACAATGTCCTTGTTGGGATTTGAATCCTGACAACCACCATATGTTATTGGCTTTTTGCCCATGATTAAACTTATACAATGACATACAGGGATGTCAATTTCAAAATGACATTATAATTTTTTAAGTCTTGTCAACCCCTAGATCATAAGTTATATTTTATATTAATATATCTTGAAAAATTATATGAAATAAAAAATTGTTTCCTTAAATGGACAACCATTAACCAAGTCCAAAGTTAAGGACTTAGTCCCTCTTTTATCTGGACAGAACCAAATGCCCCAAATCATTGACATATATAATTGTGTTTAATATAATATGCTTATATCAACTATAAACAAAGCATTTTATTCCATAAAAAAAAAAAAAAAAAAAAAAAAAAAAAAAAAAAAAAAAACACGGAAAATTATAGTCTATACTCTCAGATGCTGATATTTACATAAGTCACATAACAATGGGATGGGTTTTCTTGCCCTGGAATTTTCAATTGCCTTCAGAGAGAGGAAGGCTAAACCTCTAGATGAAGTGGTAATGAAATAAAGGACTTTTCCATCAAGTTCACCTTGAGACCAGTTTTCTGAAAACTAATGAAATAGTTCAAGTTGGCCGAAAACAGAAGCTCCAATAAGACCTCTTGCTTTTCTTGGTCTTGTGGGCATTTGCAGGACAAGAAGAGTGAAGCATCTCCCACATCACTTGTATATCTTCATACTCCCCACAAGACTCCATGTCTTTGTAGAGACTCACAAGCCCTTGCCTATTCCCTGCCATTATTACCATGAGATGACACACTTTTGCACTTGAGTTCAATGAAGCAATGAAACCAAATAGATGTTAATTCCTTACATTTAGTAATTATTAGTTTAGTTTTATAAACATTAGCAACAAGAGCATAAAGTGAGTTCACTTTCAAGATCTCAAACCTTTCTTTCTAATTATCTTATATGTGTGGATTCTAGTTAGCTCAACTGACAAAATTACTGTTATGTGTAAGTATGTAACCCTAACAACATATTTGATATTGAATCCTACAATAAATCTATTGATATCTTGACTTGATGGTAAAAAGTAATTATATAGAACAGAAAGTAAATTATATCGTATGTAAGAAATAAAAGATAAAAGTTATCTTGTATGTGTCTTACCTTTGGCTTTGTGTCTAAAGTGTGAAGTGACTTTCAGAAGTATCCACTTAGTTGGAATGAGAAGTGAGCGCTTGGAGCATAGCCATTCCCTCCCGCTAGCCATCTTCACTATATTGCTCCTCCTCCTCCTCCTCCTCCTCATCCACTTATCCTTTATATATCTTCATTTTTTCACTATTGTCTTCAACTTCCCCAACTAATAAACTAATGCTCAAAGCAAAACAACAAAATGCATCCTCCACGGAACAAAACAACAATTGTAAGGACAGTAAGCCTTCGTGTAGTCAGATGATAGGACAAAATAAACTTAAGAGTTTATAGTAGAATTAAAAGAGCTTATTAGTTAGAACTTAGAAAGGGACATTGAGTAGGAGAGGTCATTTGGACTTAGCCTTTCCCACTTTTCCCCTTCACAAAGATTCTCAGTTTTTAAGCATTAAGGGGAGGTGTGATGGGGCCCCTGGTCAAACGGTTTGTTGCTTTTACTTTCAGTGCCTTCTTGATTGCTGTACCTCTTCCTCTTTGTCCATATATTATCAGATAAATGCAATTAAATTGGTAACTAAAAATTAATGTATTTCTTCAAATCAAAGAAAGAGACTGATACTAATTGAATTCCATAAGTTTAGTACACAGCAATTTTTCACAACAACTACTAAGCCACTAAGGTGACATCAATAATGAGCCTTTGTGAAAGACTGAAAGTAGTGTTATTGGGATTACAATTAGTGTTATTGGGATTACAATTTGTCATGTAAGTAATTATTAATAAAAATAAAAAGAGTAAAACTTAAATACAGTTCTTTAAGTTATGTACACTAGGTTCCTCAATTGAATTCAAACACATGGTTGCATTAACCAATGAAACATAAACAATATTATCATTTCATAAAAATATTTAAATTTAATGTAGTTATAAGTTTGAATTCAATTAAAGAATTTAATGTACCTAACTGTAACTAAGTTTTACCCAAATAAAAAATTGTTATGCATGTACCATTAATGATTGGATTCTCTTGGTATCACTTTCAAGTTTCAAAGCATGCTTAAACATTTGACCGCCACATATCTAGCCGGAGTGTTGAAGCATGCGCTACACAAGTACCAACTGCTTTTGGTGAAATCTTCAACTGCTTCCCATGACATCTCACCAGCTCTAAATTCTTCCAACCCCAACTCTTGTGTATGTTGCACACAACAGTGTGTTTACTGTAGTTATTTTACTGTGGTTGCACATGTTAGTTTCCATTATTGAACTTCTATAAAAGAATAAACACGAGCTTAATCGTTCAAACAGATCCAAGCCTTGGCGTGTAGTTAACCACATGAGCCGAATTTGGGGAATTCTAGTTGGATATATGATCTTTGGCAGTGTATCATTTCTTATATATATAAAAAAAAATATTTCTAAGGACATAATAACATGTAAAAGTTGGAAGCAGCTAATATATAAAGGTAAATAACAAATGCTACTTGCTTTGTAATTTGTATATACTAGAATGTATCCGTGTGTAATGCACGAGATTTTTATTTATATAAATTTTAAATCACAAACAAAAACTAAAAAATTAAAAAGCAAAAAATTGTATACCATTTCATGACTAACCTTTGCAACTGAACTTTCTCCTTGTCTACCACTTCTTCATTTTGTTCTGCAAACTCACGGATTATTTCAACAATTTCTTCAATCCCTAGATTTTCAACATGATCCATTGGATCCAAAAGTTGCTCAATACACTTTGATACTATGCTTTCCCTATATGTAAGCTTGTCTATTACCTTTTCATTCAGCAAGGTTTGTTAGGTATAGTTCTGAATCTATTTAAGACATGTTCTACTCCTATAATTAAGATGCATAATTCAAGAAGCAATAAACATAACTAACCACATTGATTACCGATCTATTCGAATGGTTGAAAGTCACATCATTCAACTTAGTTGATCACACCCAAAAACAAACATTAACTAAAACAAAATATTTGCAATATTATATATTTTAACGTGTATTTATAAATAGAAGAAATTAATCTTTATCTTTTCTTAATCTTTATCTTCATCTTAATTTTTTCAGTGTATTTATAAATAGAAGAGATTAATCTTTATCTTTATCTTTATTTCCATCTTAATCTTTATCTGCATTTTATTTATTTATTTATCTTCATCTTAATTTTTTCTTAATCTTTATCTTCATCTTAATTTTTTTAAATAATAAAAAAAAAGATCTCAACATGTCAAATTCTAAGCATGCCAAATGGCAGAACCTTAGCTGAAGATCTTTGTTTTTATATATATATTGATATTGATTGATTGATGATTGATTATGGATTAATCCATTGTTTCCCAAAATATTCCCCCAAAGACTACTCAACAACATAGCCCAAAGGACGTTATATCATGTCTCCCAACCTGCAAAGACCTGTAGATCAAGGGCCACATTTTATTGATACTCAATTGGGCCATTGGCCCAAATCAATTTTTCTTTTTTTAAACGAAGGTGTCCAAATCTCTTCGAGCACCTGAATATTCTCCCGAATCCTGTCCCACACATAGCATGTATTTAAAGGAAAAAATCCTTTTGGGTGACAATTGCTGACTAATGATTTCAAACTCGAGAATTTAAGGATCTCATGACTCTCATGAGGTTTTAAGAACTATTGAGCTAATCCCTTAAGATTAAGAAGTGGGACATTTGAACTAGTGATCCTCGGCTATGAAACCAGATACGGTTTATCAATCCTAACCTTGCTATCGACAAGAACATGTTACATCAAGATGACTAATACTTCACCATGTGTGAGAGCGTGTATTTCAGCCTGTTTCCCGGGATAAGGATCAATGGCATTGGCAAGCATTCCATGAATTTATCATTTATGGGGCCAGATGCTGGCTTTGGAGCCTACACACCAGAACATTAAAAGGACACAATAAGACCAATTACAGACCAAGTTTGTCAACATACAATGTTTCATGTTTGACAAACCATTGTCAAGCATCCAATGCTTGGGGGCATTCAGCCTCTACAGTGTTTCTTCAACCCTCTTGCCTGCAGAAAATATATAGGCTCAATAACCAAAAGAATGATGTTTCAAAGAACAATTACATCTAAGCGTTAATCTTTATCTTTATCCTTATTTCCATCTTAATTATGGATCATCAATAGACTAATTAGAATCAATCAAATGTATTTTTTTCTATCGTTCTATCATATCCAAGTAAACTGAAATTAATGCCAACTTATTCTAACGTAAATTCCAATTTAAATTCTAATATATATATATATAATTAGAGATCTTAAGTTGTGAGAGCTTGAAGTTCTGCCAAGTGACACATTTGAGGTTTTGCTAAGTACCACACTTATGTAGTCTTCCTTCTTATCTTTTTAATTAGTACTAGAAGAAGGTATTAGGTGTATACAACCCGTTACATAAAATCTTTTTTCCTACACTAGCCTCTCACAGATCGAGTCCTAGTGTTTTTTTTTTTTTTTATCGTAAATAAAACCATAAATAAAAAATTAAAAAATCAGAAGGATTTTTGTTGTATGTGAGAGAGAGTATTTTTCTGTTTGAAGAATGATGATATGGCTAGATGTAATTGGAGGGTCTATACCAAGTCCTTATTGAATTTATTCTCAATTTTATTCTTTATTGTGATTTCTTCATTCTTTTTGTTTTTCTTTATACGTTATGGTGTTTGGGTTTACGGGAGATTGAGTTGGTGATTAATTTATGTCTTTATATTCAGATTATTGGACTTTATTTTGATATCTTATCGGTTACTTTCATTGTGTTGTGTTAGTAAATTAATAAATCTAGTATAGTTTGCCATTCATAAGCTTTTGATGTGATTAGAATTTTGGTATCCTTATCCTTCATTGATTTCTATCTATTTGGCCTCTTCAACCGAGTGTAATCCTCCATGATGGAGAGAAAAATAAGATTTTATTTCTTATATTTAAACTAAGTGCCCATTAAAAAAAATGTTTTTAACAAAAAAAAATCTATCCTTTTTAACAAAAAAAAAAAAAAAATGGTTCTCAACTATTTATCTCTTTTTGATTATTCACAATCTTTTTTTTTGATAAACAACAAGATTTTATTAAAAAGAAAAACAGATTACAAGACCCTACAAAGAGGGATACAAAATCCTACATAGAGGGCGGAAAAATGACATTTGTTACGGTAAAAGACCCCACAAAGAGGGCAGAAAAACAACAACAATTACAACAACAACGAACAACAAAAATTACAACAACATCACAATAACAACAACAAACAAACCAACAACAACAACACCAAACAGCACAAAGCTTGACCAACATCCAGAAGTTTTCAAGAGCAACCACAGCAACCAATGTCCGGAACAGCAGTAGGTTTGGATCCTTGATCCCAGCCAAGCAAACCACTGAAATGTCAAATCGAATTTGCCATTCGATTCGGGTGTGGTAGGGGCTCTTCAGTAAGAAGATTTTTGAATAATCTAACCCAAGAGTAGGGTAATCGGAAGACACTCAAACTGGAAGAAATCCCCAAACCCGATGCCCACTAGACATCTACCGCTGGAGAAGGTCTCAGTGCCCACTGGAAAGACCAAGCCGTACCGACAAAAGAGAGATAATTTGTTTGGGGCTCGAGCCACCCAAAGCCTTCAACAAATCACCTCTATATAGGACCAAATCGAATGATTGATAGGTGAAATGGAAAAGTGGCTCAGAGCCGTCCGATTTGGTTTCCAAAAGAAGAAGGAGAAGACAAACAAACGAAAAAAGCGAACGAAAATGGAAAGGGAAAGGGAAAAGGGCCACGCTATCGGGATCGGACCATCTCAGGTCACGATCTCCCTCACACGGAGATGAGGGATGGCGGCGTAGCCCTGAGCGGTGCTGAAAATGGGTCAGAAGGGCTCGGGAAGGTGTGGGTTTTTTTTCTCTCTGGAAGGCTTTTGTTGATAAGGGAGACATTTAACACTACACTATGTTTTTTCTGGCTCGATTATTTACAATCTTTAACCACCAAAAAAAAAAAAAATTTATTTACGATAGGTTTGGAATACATACATGCATAGTAAATCTATCATATATTTTTTAGGGTCCAAAATAAAATGTGATGAATAATTTTTTTTACATATTATGTATTAAGTCATATATAACAGTACAAAAAAAAAAATTGTAAATATGGTTCATATGTAAATTAAGTATTTTAATAAATGCATAACAGAATGTATCAATCGTCCATCAAAAACAAAATAACAAAAAGTATCAATCTAACTTAATAAATATGTATTGATATTAGGAATCTACCGACATCTAATTAATTATTACTAGAGTAAAATGCACTGAGACCCCCTGAACTTTGCGGTAGTTGCACTTACACCCCCTCATCTTTTATTTCCACCAATTTACTACTTCAACTTTGATTTAGTGCCAAATAGCCAGTTCTGTTAGTATTTCCATCATTTCTAACAGAGGAAGGCAATTAAAAAAATAAAAATAAAAATCTGAAGCAAACAATTGTTCAGTTCAATAATTAGAGCACACTAATCAGCCCCAAATAAACTCAAGCAAGCAAACAACAAAACTTTGCTAATCAATAGAAAATACAGATCTTAGTTTTTGTTTGATAAAAGAGAAACTTCATTGAAACACCAGCAGCACAGTACAAACAAGTTGGACAACCAGTAGTAACCCAACTACAACACACTGGGAGACAATAGTCAAACAAGAAACACAAAACTGAAAAAATCGGTAGTAGTACAAACTCAAAAGTAGATAACCAACAACCTATTACAACACTTTCCAAAACCATTGGACAATAAAAAAGCCTTCCTTTCCAGATCTACTAATTGTGCTTCACAAATGAAAAACCAACCTCCCAAAATCCTGAACAAATCATACAGGTAATGAACAAAATCAAAATCATAGCGTCTGGTTGTAAGAATAGAGAAGTGCAGAGAGGAACAAAGAGATGTGGTGGCCGGAGAGGAGGAACCTTGTCCTCTCCTAGGTTTCACCGATGCTGACTCCTTTGCTGCCGAGAAGAACCTGATTCGTAATTCTAGCTATAAACACGATTTTTGGTTTAAAATCGTGAAGACATGACATTTTTTAAAATTAGTAATGCGATTACGATGTCTCATGTAATTTAAAGTGCATTTTGAAATATTTTGTAAGAAATTATCTTATAACACACATTTATAATACTTATTATGTGTTATAATATTTGGGGAATCAACTTCAATTATATAATATGTTATTAAAAAGAGGGTTGATGATAAACGGTAATTAAGATTGTAATTAAGAAGTGTTGACAATTAATTTTTTGAAAGAAAGAAAAAAGAGAGAAAAAGAAGAATAATGATTATGACATGACTTGATGAAAAGATGATAAATCTAATAAAATAATTGAAATGAATTTCTATTAACTCCATTTTTAAGGACATTTTTTTAGAAAAAAAGAAAATACAGCACACTTTTTTTTCCTCAAAATTAACTATCTATTACTATTTTTATTGGTTTTTTTATTTTTATTTTTTATTGGGTGGCCTAATTTGCACAAGGCCCATAGTGAGTCGCTTGTAACTTTCCTGCTCCTATAAGCACCCGGACACCCTACTTTGCTTTCTCTCTACGTAAAACTAACTCTATATATATATACCTCACCCTGTATTAGAAATTTGCTTCTTGTTATTCTTCTTTTTCTCTGTGATTCCAATTTCCAACTATATATATATATATTCATGGCCGACCAGGCAGAGACCTCGAACTCGTAAGACTATTTGTTCCTTTTTGCTACGTTCTAATTTGATCTTCTGGGTTTAGTTTTTTGGGAGTTATCTTTGAGTTTTAATTTATGTGAACTGCATGCATGCTTTGTTAACTTCATAGGAAGAGAGACAACGTAGCAAGGATGTTGGCGCCCAAGAGAAAGCCAAATAGGTTTATCGTGGACGAGGCAAGCAACGATGACAACTCGGTGGTTGCACTCCATCCAGCTACTATGGATAAACTTGATATTTTCTGCGGAGATACGATCCTCATGAAGGTATATAGATACATATGTATGTTATGTTCTTATATAATACATAAACGATTATTCTACGAAATCATAGGTTGTTCTAGATTATAAATTTTGAACTCTTAATTAAAGATAAAAATCCTGATGAGGTTAGTTTGATTTATAATATTAATTTCTTGTATTAAGGCTAATCTCACGCTTTTTCTACTAAATTATCAATGTCTAGGGGAAGAAAAGGCGGGATACAGTAGGCATTGTGGTGAGTGATGAAACCTGTGAGGAAACAAGAATCAGGATGAACAAAGTGGTAAGATCAAACCTGAGGGTCAGGCTTGGTGATGTCATCTCAATTTTTCACTGCCTGGATATCAATTATGGCAAAAAAGTCCACATATTGCCTCTTGATGACACAATTGAAGGCATTACTGGGAATATATTCGACGCATACTTGAAACGTGAGCTTAAATTAGACTCCAATCTATTGAATTTTAGTTTGGTTCGTTGTTAAATTATAATAATTGTTAGTAGACTATTTTCGAAGCACATATATATCCATGAAACAAATAAGACTATTTTGAGAAATCTCTTCCAATATCCCAAAATTTGATTCAATTTTTTTAAAATTTGTACATCCATATGTACATGGCTGTGGAACTGATTCTGATTATGTTGTTGTTGTTTTGTTAGATCTTTACAAACTATAATATTATTGCGGCTTATCACATTGATGAGTAAACTAGATATTTAGTGCTCGTTTGGTAAAACTTAGTTTAAATTGAGGTTGTTTGAAAAAGCCATTCCCAAAAGAAAGTGAAGTTTAAAGTAGCTGTACTTTGAAATTGCCTTACCAATGGGGGCACTCAGTAAATTAAAATTCTTCGTTTTGATTGGAAATTAAATGTGGTTGAATAAGTACTTATCCAATTGATACAGATGATCTTGTACATGTATGTTTGCTCTTGTATTTATTCAGTTACTAACTTCCATTTCAAATTGTGCAGCTTACTTCGGAGACTCTTACCGCCCTGTGAGGAAAGGTGATCTATTTCTTGTGAGAGGGGGAATGAGAAGTATTGAATTCAAGGTCATGGAGACTGATCCTGCGGAGTACTGTGTAGTCGCACCAGACACTGAAATCTACTTTGATGGGGAGCCTGTAAAAAGGGAGGATGAGGAGAGGCTTGATGGGGTTGGTTATGATGACATTGGTGGTGTCCGGAAGCAATTGGCTCAAATTCGCGAGTTGGTGGAGCTGCCACTCCGACATCCACAGCTTTTCAAGACCATAGGTGTAAAACCACCAAAGGGAATTCTGCTATATGGCCCACCTGGAACTGGAAAGACATTGATTGCTAAGGCTATTGCTAATGAAACTGGTGCTTTCTTCTTCTGTATAAATGGACCTGAGATTATGTCCAAGATGTCAGGAGAAAGTGAAGGTAATCTTAGGAATGCATTTGCAGAAGCTGAAGCAAATGCTCCTTCAATCATATTCATTGACGAGATTGATTCAATTGCTCCTAAGCGTGACAAAACAAATGGTGAAGTAGAGAAGAGAATTGTTTCACAGCTTTTGACCCTTATGGATGGGCTGAAATCTCGGGCTCATGTAATTGTTATCGGAGCTACAAATCGGCCAAATAGCATTGACCCTGCATTGAGAAGGTTTGGCAGGTTTGATAGAGAAATAGATATTGGTGTTCCAGATGAAGTTGGTCGTCTTGAAGTTCTTTGCATCCATACAAAGAATATGAAACTCACTGAAGATGTAAGTTACATAATCTTAATATATCTATATTTTGTTTTTGTTTACTTATTATAATGATTTGATCTAATTAATGGTTTTCTCTGCACAGGTGGATTTGGAAGAAGTAGCCAAGGACACTCATGGGTATGTAGGTGCAGATCTTGCTTCTCTTTGCACTGAAGCTGCACTACAATGCATTAGAGAAAAAATGGATGTGATCGATTTGGAAGATGATACCATTGATGCTGAGATTCTGAACTCCATGGCTGTCATAAATGAGCATTTTCAGAATGCTCTTGGAACCAGCAATCCTTCAGCTCTGCGTGAAACAGTAAGTAGAGTTCTTCCAAAGATTTCTCTATTCTTTCTATCCAATAAACATACTTTTTTTTGTTAATCTAAGACTGAATGTGCTTTGATGTGCCAGGTTGTTGAGGTACCTAATGTTACATGGGAAAATATTGGAGGTCTAGAGAGTGTTAAGAGAGAGCTTCAAGAGGTACCTAATCAAGCCTCCTCCTTCTTTTGGGCTTTAATTTAGCTGTTTATGGATTGGAATGTTTTGATTAATTATGTCTGTTTGTCTTGCAGACGGTTCAATATCCTGTAGAGCATCCTGAAAAGTTTGAGAAGTATGGTATGTCACCTTCAAAAGGAGTTCTCTTTTATGGTCCTCCTGGTTGTGGTAAAACATTGTTGGCTAAGGCTATTGCCAACGAATGTCAAGCAAACTTCATCAGTATCAAGGGACCAGAGCTACTCACTATGTGGTTTGGTGAGAGTGAAGCCAATGTTAGAGATATTTTCGACAAGGCCCGTCAATCTGCACCATGTGTCCTCTTCTTTGATGAACTTGACTCCATTGCTATCCAGGTAATTAGTTTCACAAACAATAGATTTTGATTTCTAGTTTGTCATGAAACTCTTATTTGGTTTGGCTTACATGTCTTCTGGTTAAAAATCTTGCAGCGAGGAAACTCCATTGGAGATGCTGGTGGTGCTGCTGACAGAGTTTTGAACCAACTTTTAACTGAAATGGATGGATTGTCTGCCAAGAAAACTGTTTTTATAATTGGGGCTACCAATAGGCCTGATATAATTGACCCTGCACTCTTGCGGCCAGGACGCCTTGATCAGTTAATATATATTCCTATGCCAGATAAGAGCTCACGATTACAGATATTCAAAGCTTGTCTGAGGAAATCTCCTGTGTCAAAGGATGTTGACCTTGCAATTCTTGCCAAGCATACACAAGGCTTTAGTGGGGCTGATATTACAGAGATATGCCAAAGGGCTTGCAAATATGCTATCAGAGACGACATTGCGAAGGTATGACTCTTTAGCACTTCACATGAATTTAAATATGCTGCATTTGTTTGTATGCACAAAGCTACATTCAAGCCTTGGCTCATGACTCGTTATTTTCAAGTCAAAATGTGGTGCTAGATGAGTTTGTTTGTGATGTGCTCCTGAATGTCTATTTTTATTTGTGCATGTTCTGAAAGCATATTGTTTTTTCTTGTTTGCAGGAAATTGAGAGAGATATGAGAAAAAGTAACGCTTCAGGAGCTATGGAAGAGGACATTCCAGATGTAGTGCCAGAAATCAAGGTTGCTCACTTTGAGGAGTCTATGAAGTTTGCCAGGAGGAGTGTGAGTGATGCTGATATCTTCAAATACCAACTATTTGCTGAAACCTTACAACAATCTAGAGGGTTTGGATCTGACTTCAAATTTTCCGAGGCTGGAGCACATGATCATGTTCTAAAACCGTTTGCAACTTCAGCTGGTGGTGTAGAGGATGATGGGCTTTATGATGATGTTTTATAGTTTTAGTTATTTGCATTTCTTTTTCGTTTTTCCTATCTTTAGTTGGGATTTAATATAGGTGGTGAATGATGGTCTCTTGATAGGCAAAATTTTCTCCTTTTTAGATATTATACTCATGGAATAAGAATTATTATTTTTTATTTTTTCAATTTGAGTAATGAAATCCAAGGAGTAATTCTTTTTATTGATAATCAAGATTATAATATAACTTAATTTATTGTGTTCATAGTTGACCAATTTGTTAAAAGATTTATGTAAACATGTAATCTCCTTGCTCCATCAATGCAATTGCAGCATTGTAAACAATGTGTTATAAAACAGATGATCTGCTCTGACCAAACAAAGGGCTCAGCTGTACGTGGGCCTCCATTGCATGAACATGAGACTAACTTCCGAGAATTTGCACTAACAAAAATAAAATCTAGATCAAAAAGAAAAAAATCGCAAAAGTGTAGACAAAGTCTTTAATGAATTCTCACAGATTAATATTACTAGTCGCAAACCCGCGTGATGCGCGAAAACGTCTTAATTTTGTGTGTAAAATATAATAAATTTATTTATAATGTAGACCCGTGAACACCTGTAGTATCAACTTCTAAAATAGTTTTGTGTGGTGTCATATTATATTAGGGCCCAAAAGCCCAATCCATTGTATTTTTTTAGGTTTAACCCATTTAAGTTAGGCCCAATTATTTGTATACCTCTCTCCCTATTTCTCATGTAGCCTATATAAAGGCTTCCCCATTCTATTGTAAAGTGGGGCCAATAATGAGTAAGAAAAAACTAAGTAGACGTAGGCCCCATTGGCTGAACCACGGTAAATCCGGTGTCATTTTCTCTTTTTTCCCCAACCATGCCAAAGCCGAACATGCGGTTCTGACCCTAGAAATAAATTGGAGGAACTATTTTGACCTCCTACAATTGGCGCCGTCTGTGGGCACCGCATTTCCCGAAGTTTTTGGCATGAACGAGGCTATTTACGAGCATCCAAGCTCTGCAAAGCACGGTAAGCCTCGAAACTCGAGCTTCCAAGCATCCAATCAAGCAACCACCTCAACCATTCGATAGATAGTCGCTCGATCTACAAAACCCTGTGAGATCGTAGTCATTGGAGCCTTCACGTGCTTTCACGCGCCGCTAGAATGCTCGACTGGGCTGCCCACGCGCGGCTAAGCCACCACAATCTCCGAAATAGGCATTCCAGGCATCTCTTTAGACAAACACCACCATCAATGGATAGATCGTCTCCTGATCTATCATTGTACAGTGGAAAAATAGCCATTGGAGGTGGCACGCACCACCACGCTCCGGCCAAAGGCTAGGCCATTTTTTTCACGCGTGCCACGCGCCACCGTCTATGTCAAGGATCAAAACGCTACCTTTTGAGCCTCCATTCGGAAGACCACCATTATCAAGGGGTAGATCATACCTCGATCTGTCAAACCACGGTGAGAGATCCACCGTATGACAACCCATGCACCTCCACGCGCCGATGGGAACTCCCGCATCTCTGTTCATGCGCCACCGCGACTTGTGAACTCAATAACGGAGTATTCGGAGCTCTATTTTGAGAAATTGGCACCATATTTGGACTCCTCAGAGGACGATATGCTGTTTTTCGTTAGACTCGCCCTTATCAGACGATCCATGCACTGCCACGCGCCGCCACGTGCTATCAAGCTCCGATGTCTCTTCTCCACGCGCCAGCACACGCCTTCACACTCTGGGCATGCGGCTGGCACATGCTTTCTGCCACTTGTCGCTCCACGGATTCGCCACGTCAGTCTTAAATCTCCAGTCAGCTTGCCACGTCAATAGTTGCCATGTCATCATGCCACGTGGCACACCTAAAAATAAAAAAATAAAATTGGTGAGACGGGATGGGCTTTTCTACGGTCCAAATTCATCCTCAAGGCCTTTATAGCCTCGCCTTGAAGCTAAATTTTCTTAACTTTAGTTGCTTTTTATGCAATTTCCTTAATTAGTGATTTGCTATAATTGTTTCATAAAATGTCATCCTAAATGCATGATCTACATCATGGCTTTATGTTCACGAGCATGAGAGCATAGTCTTAATGTTTATATTTAGGGTTGAAATATAAATATCGTGGAATTTAAACGACAATCTTGCTAAGGCTTTAAAAATTAAAATGAAATTATTTTCATTTTTTTTTTGTTGTTTGTGGTGGGAGGTGGTTAATTCTCAATGATTTACCACCCAATTATTTTTATGTGTGTTTGCATTGACATGCATTCCATGCAAAGTGTTTATTTAGCATGACGAATCTATGAGATTATATGCAGAAAATGATAAACTCTGCTTGAATTGTTTATGCACATTCTAGACTTAGCTTTGTCTTTAGATGCGTGCCTTAATGGTAGAACGATTAAGTCTAATCTTGTCTACCAAAGTCTCGATGCTTATAATATATTTTAATATGGAGTTGGAAATTGTTAATAAGATGTGTTGTAGCATTAATATGCTCTTGCCATTAATTGCGATAACCTAGAGGTTTTAAATTGATAATATGACTATTAGACTCTACTTGCAAAGTACAAATTTGGATCTCCTGAACTTTAAGACATTTGTTCAGATCAATATTTTGATTTGTTCTGTCATGATATTTGCTACTTCTTTAGAGTCCTACTTTGCAGGCTTTGATGCATTTTTTGTGTATATAGCATAACAGTTTATATATGGAACATGGACCATATCACATGACTTAACATGCCTTCTAGAATGCACATGTACTTGCCTGGAAACTTGCTTGGAATCAACGACTATGTGTTAGTCAACGCATCATTTTATTGATGAATGCAGTGATTCATTTGTCTATCTAACTACATCTTTCATTGGGTTGTCCTATTTTCTTGAAAATGCTTCGCAGGGCGAACACAGTTGCGAATACACTTAGAATTTGAAAGATTTAAAGTTTGAAATGATTTAAAGCTTGAAGAAACTTAACTTAGGTTTTGATCAACCTCTGAGGTTACCAAGTGCTAAGGACCAGGATGACTGGCAAGTACAGAAGCTGAATGGTTGTGTCACGCCTCGAACCTAAAGTATGAGCTCTACACGTGACAATAGTCACGCACCCATAAAGTTTTGTCTTACAAGTATGTCAGACTTCACTTACTAAATTCAATAATATATCCTTGATATGAAATCTCCAAAAATAATGTACTAGAAACCCTAACTTGACTCAGGCTTCGGTTCAACCTCTGAGGTTACCAAGTGCTGAGGACCAGAATGACTGGCAAGCAGGGACCTTAGCTTGACTCGGGCTTCGGTCAACCTTTGAGGTTACCTAGTGCTGAGGTCCAGGATGACTGGCAAGCGGGAACTCTAAATCTAACTTGACTTAGGCTTCAGTCAACCTCTGAGGTTACGGGAACTCTAAATCTAACTTGACTTAGGCTTCAGTCAACCTCTGAGGTTATCAAGTGCTAAGGTCCAGGATGACTGGCAAGTATAGAAAATCTAGCTTGACTCAGGCTTCGGTTCAACCTTGGAGGTTACCAAGTGTTGAGGTCTAGGATGACTAGCAAGCAAAGACTCTAAATCTAGCTTGACTTAGGCTTCGATTCAACCTCTGAGGTTACCAAGTGCTGAGATCCAGGATGATTGGCAAGCGAAAGTTCCAAATCTAGCTTGACTCAGGCTTCGGTTCAACCTCTGTGATTACTAAGTGTTGAGGTCCAGGATGACTGGCAAGCGAAAGCTCCTAATCTAACTTGACTTAGACTTCGGTTCAACCTCTGTGGTTACCAAGTACTGAGGTCCAGGATGACTGGCAAGTGAAAACTCCAAATTTAGCTTGACTCAGGCTTCGGTTCAACCTCTGAGGTTACCAAGTGCTGAGATCCAAGATAACTGGCAAGCGGAAACTCTAAATCTAACTTGACTTAGGCTTCAGTCAACCCTTGAGGTTACCAAATTCTAAGGACCAGGATGACTGGCAAGTATAGAAAATCTAGCTTGACTCAGGCTTCGGTTCAACCTCTGAGGTTACTAGGTGCTGAGGTCCAGGATGACTGGTAAGCGAAAGCTCCAAATCTAACTTGACTCAGGCTTCGGTTCAACCTCTGTGGTTACCAAGTACTGAGGTCTAGGATGACTGGCAAGCGAAAACTCCAAATTTAGCTTGACTCAGGCTTCGGTTTAACCTCTAAGGTTACCAAGTGCTGAGGTCCAGGATGACTCATAAGCGGAAACTCTAAATCTAACTTGACTGAGGCTTCGATCAACCTCTGAGGTTACCAAGTTTTAAGGACAATGATGACTAGCAAGTATAGAAAATCTAGCTTGACTCAGGCTTCGGTTCAACCTCTGAGGTTACTAAGTGCTGAGGTCCAGGATGATTGGCAAGCGAAAGCTCCAAATCTAGCTTGACTCAGGTTTCGGTTCAACCTTTGTGGTTACCAAGTGCTGAGGTCCAGGATGACTGGTAAGCGAAAACTCCAAATTTAGCTTGACTCAGGCTTCGGTTCAACCTTTGAGGTTACCAAGTGCTGAGGTCCAAGATGACTGGCAAGCGGAAACTCTAAATCTAACTTGACTTAGGCTTCGGTCAACCTTTGAGATTACCAAGTTCTAAGGACCAGGATGACTGGCAAGTATAGAAAATCTAGCTTAACTCGGGCTTCGGTCAACCTTTGAGATTACCAAGTGCTGAGGACTAGGATGACTGGCAAGCGAAAACTCCAAATCTAGCTTGACTCAGGCTTCGGTTCAACTTCTGTGGTTACTAGGTGCTGAGGTCCAGGATGACTGGCAAGCGAAAGCTCCAAATCTAACTTGACTTAGGTTTCGGTTCAACCTCTGAGGTTACCAAGTGCTGAGGTCCAGGATGACTCGTAAGCGGAAACTCTAAATCTAACTTGACTCAAGCTTCGGTCAACCTCTGAGGTTACTAAGTTCTAAGGACCAGGATGATTGGCAAGTATAGAAAATCTAGCTTAACTTAGGCTTCGGTTCAACCTCTGAGGTTACTAGGTGCTGAGGTCCAGGATGACTAGCAAGCGAAAGCTCCAAATCTAGCTTGACTCAGGCTTCGGTTCAACCTCTGTGGTTACCAAGTGCTGAGGTCCAGGATGACTGGCAAGTGAAAACTCAAAATTTAACTTGACTCAGGCTTCGGTTCAACCTCTGAGGTTACCAAGTGCTGAGGTCCAAGATGACTCGTAAGCGGAAACTCTAAATCTAACTTGACTCAGGCTTCGGTCAACCTCTGAGGTTACTAAGTTCTAAGGACCAGGATGATTGGCAAGTATAGAAAATCTAGTTTAACTTAGGCTTCGGTTCAACCTCTGAGGTTACTAGGTGCTGAGGTCTAGGATGACTAGCAAGCGAAAGCTCCAAATCTAGCTTGACTCAGGCTTCGGTTCAACCTCTGTGGTTACCAAGTGCTGAGGTCTAGGATGACTGGCAAGTGAAAACTCCAAATTTAGCTTGACTCAGACTTCGGTTCAACCTCTGAGGTTACCAAGTGCTGAGGTCCAGGATGACTGGCAAACGGAAACTCTAAATCTAACTTGACTTAAGCTTCGGTCAACCTCTGAGGTTACCAAGTTCTAAGGACCAGGATGACTGGCAAGTATAGAAATCCTAGCTTGACTCGGGCTTCATTCAACCTCTGAGATTACCAAGTGCTAAGGACCAGGATGACTAGCAAGTGAAAGCTCCAAATCTAGCTTAACTCAGGCTTCGGTTCAACCTCTGTGGTTACCAAGTGCTGAGGTCCAGAATGACTGGCAAGCGAAAACTCCAAATTTAGCTTGACTCAGGCTTCGGTTCAACCTCTGAGGTTACCAAGTGCTGAGGTCCAGGATGATTGGCGAGCGGAAACTCTAAATCTAACTTGACTTAGGCTTCGGTCAACCTCTGAGGTTACTAAGTTCTAAGGATCAGGATGACTGGCAAGTATAGAAAATCTAGCATGACTCGGGCTTCGGTTAACCTCTAAGATTACCAAGTGCTGAGGACCAGGATGACTGACAAGCGAAAACTCCAAATCTAGCTTGACTTAGGCTTCAGTTCAACCTCTGTGGTTACTAGGTGCTGAGGTCCAGGATGACTGGCAAGCGAAAGCTCCTAATCTAACTTGACTTAGACTTCGGTTCAACCTCTGTGGTTATCAAGTGTTGAGGTCCAGGATGACTGACAAGTGAAAACTCCAAATTTAGCTTGACTCAGGCTTCGGTTCAACCTCTGAGGTTACCAAGTGCTGAGGTCTAGGATGACTCGCAAGCGGAAACTCTAAATCTAACTTGACTGAGGCTTCGGTCAACCTCTGAGGTTACCAAGTTCTAAGGACCAAGATGACTAGCAAGTATAGAAAATCTAACTTGACTCAGGCTTCGGTTCAACCTCTGAGGTTACTAGGTGCTGAAGTCTAGGATGACTGGTAAGCGAAAGCTCCAAATCTAGCTTGACTCAGGCTTCGGTTCAACCTCTGTGGTTACCAAGTGCTGAGGTCCAGGATGACTGGCATGCGAAAACTCCAAATTTAGCTTGACTCAAGCTTCGGTTCAACCTCTGAGGTTACCAAGTGCTGAGGTCCAGGATGACTGGCAAGCCGAAACTCTAAATCTAACTTGACTTAGGCTTCGGTCAACCTCTGAGGTTACCAAGTTCTAAGGACTAGGATGACTGGCAAGTATAGAAAATTTAGCTTGACTCGAGTTTCGGTCAACCTCTAAGATTACCAAGTGTTGAGGACCTAGATGACTAGCAGGCGAAAGCTTAAAATCTATCTTGACTCAAGCTTCGGTCAACCTCTGAGGTTACCAAGTGCTGAGGACCAGGATGACTGGTGTGGTTCTACCCAAGCATAGGCTATGAATAGCCGCTTAGCTAACAAAATTGAAACAAATGAATGAGCGTGAAATATGTACGAATACGAAACAAGCAAAACGCTAAATGAGAAACCAAGCGTATTGAAAATGGCTCCGACGGCCTCAAACAAAAACCTGTGTATGATTTATGAAAAATTGCGTATTTCCCCTATATAAAAGTAAGAAGCCAACAAAATTGACTCACATGTCTTGTTTTTTGGGCCTTAAAGGCCTTGTTCGGTCTCTATAATCCGCCTTCAGCCTCCATGACCTCATTCGGTCTCCAGGACTCAATCTCGTCCTCTAATGCCTCATTCGGTCTTTAGGACCCGATCTCGGCCTCCAGTGCCTCACTTAGTCTCTAGGACCCAAGCTCGGCCTCAAGGGCCACTTTTGGTCCCAAGGACCTAAGCTCAACTTGCAAGGCCTCACCTCACATCCGATCAAATCCAGTCTCCACGTCCCTCTCTACATTCGACAAGCGAAAACTGGGGGGCTATTGTGTGGTGTCATATTATATTAGGGCCCAAAAGCTCAATCCATTGTATTTTTTTAGGCCTAACCCATTTAAGTTAGACCTAATTATTTGTATACTTCTCTCTCTATTTCCCATGTAGCCTATATAAAGGCCTCCCCATTCTATTATAAAGGGGGGTCAATAATGAGTAAGAAAAAACTAAGTGGACGTAGGCCCCATTGGCCGAACCACGGTAAATCCGGTGTCATTTTCCCTTTTTTCCCCAATCACGCTAAAGCCCGAACATGCGGTTCCGACCCTAGAAATAAATTGGAGGAGCTATTTTGACCTCCTACAAGTTTCAATTATCATCAAATTTATGTAATGAAATATAAATAATATATTATATATATAATTTATATATATATATATATATATATATAATATATATATATATATATATATATATATGTTATATTATTTTACACTTTATATCTAGACACCAAATGAAATATATATATATATATATATACATACAAAACAAAACAAATCCAATTTGACCATAACACAAAACACACAACTTCAATCACAAAACCAAGGGAAAAAAAAATACCAACCACCACAAAACTATAAACAAAGGTTCAGAACCCATAAATCGAATAAAAAATAAAAATAAAAACTACAATCCTAATAATAACACATACCACAAAATCCATAAATCGAATCAAAAAGCAAAAGAGGAAAAAAAATTGCATCTTTCATACACAAACCACCATAGAAGCATAAGGGGTAAAACAAATTTCGAGCACAGCATCACCAATTGTTGGGGCAGTGGATAGTGGAGAGTTTAAATAGGAGATTGAGTGTGCAATCAATTGGGGAGGTGAAGAGGTGAGGGAAAATCCCATGGGAGATGAAGAGGTGAGGGAGATGAAGAGGCAAAGGGTGGAAAAACCCATAGGAGATGAAAAGGTGAGAGAGAGAGAGAGAGAGAGAGAGTAAAAAAGAGGGTAAGATGACATGAACGTCTGTGGGTGAAGAGATTATGACGTGACGGTGTTTGGAGGAGAAAAAAAATTTTTAATTCAGATTATAGATTATAGATATTATAGATATCATATGTCATTCGTCTTTGAAAGGTAAATAACTATTATTGAATGTATCATTCCTCCTAACCTAAGCATGTGTTTAAATTATTTGTGTTAAACAATGTATCAATTTAATGTAAGTCTTAACTAAGTACAATGCATGGTTTATGGTGCTTGGAATATGACATTTTCAAGGTAAGAAATTATATATAAATGATTTGTGTTAAAAATTTAACATTTCCTAACTCTTTTTAATGACATATATATTTGTTTCATTTAATGCAAGTATTGACGAAGTACAATGCATGGTTCATGATAATAAATAAAGAGTATTAATGAAGTAAATTATATATATAACTAGTATTAATGGAGTAAATACATTCTTTCCATTTAATACAAGTATTAACCAAGTACAATGTATAATTCATGATGCTTAGAATCTAACATTTTCAAGGTAAGAAATTACTTTCTCCTCACTTATATATATGGGTGCCTATGGATGATATTAGCATCAACAGAGGTGGAGCTGTGTATAAGCTGGACTGGGATATAGCCCATTCAAGCTTTTTTTTTAAAAAAAATTTCATTGGTAATTTTTTTTTTTAATAGTCCTATATCTAGCCCAATCAAAATTTCAATTACAATCTCAGCCCTAGCCCAGTCCAATTCACTAAGCCAGCAATTTCAATTTAAAACCCAAAATCATCTAAACATAAAATCAAGCCCAGCAATTCCAATCAAACCCTAACCCAATTAATTCCAATTTCAATATCATCTAAACATAAAATTCCCAATTAATTCCAAATTAAAAAAAAAAAAAAACTCAAAATCAATTAATAAAACACTCACTGTTTTCACTCACTGGACTGCCGTGCGTGATCCAGCCGCCACCAGCCAGCCTTCACCAGTGGAATGGTCCTCTTCTCCTCCACGCAGCGTGCCTTTGCTAGTCCGCCCAGAACCCCTCTGGTATGGTTTTCTCTCTCTTTCGCTCTTTCATCTCATCTTTGCCTCTGTGACTCACGCGGCCTAAGTGAGTGCCTGACGCAGTGACGCCACTCACGGATTGACAAACCATGGCCTCAGAGCGACAGTGCCTCACTGGCCAGTACCAGCTCTCCTTCTTTCTTTCTTTTTCTTCTCTCTTCTCCCTTTCTTTCTTTCTTTCTTTTTCTTCTTTCTTCTCCGGTTCTCCCTTTCTTTCTTTCTCTCTCTTATTTTCTGATTCTCAGATTCTCTACAATTAGTCAATTAGTCAATTTGTTCTTTTTTACGCTTTTACTTATTTCATTGTTTCTTTTTTATTTGCTCTGTTTTTTTTGTTTTTTTGCTCAGTACTTATTTCACTGTTTCAGAGCACTACAATTAGTCAATTAGCAATTTGTTCTTTTTTATTGTTTTACTTATTTCACTGTTTCAATACTTATACACTATGTCACTGTGTCAGTCACTTTGGTTTATTTTAGACTATTAGTTACTTTTATATTTTAGACTTTTTAGTATTTTATTCTTGAATGTGGTGTGGGTGGGTGGTGTACTGGTATATGTGTGTGTGTCAGCAGTGAATTAATTTCATTATTTGTGATCTTGTGGGGCACGTGTCTGATAAGAAAAACACTTTATTTAAAAAATTATCTTTGTGGTTTGTAGATTAAAAATTATCTATTGTATTTGCATTGTATTTTTTCTTTTTGGCTTATGTATAGAATATGCATTGAAGGGTAAGGTTCATTATGTCCCCCCTGACTAGGTGTATTTTTCTTTCTATTTAATAAAATTTTCTCGTATCGTCGAGATTTACTTATTTGATATTTCAGCCCACCTTAAAATAAATTTCTAGACTTCGCCCCCGAGCATCAAAGAAAAGAAAAGTGTGTCTCATTCCAAGTATGATGAAGAAAGTGAGTGAATGAGGCTATTGAGTGGCTTACTGAGTAAAATATATAGAATTATTTCTTGAGAATGTTAAGTGTTATAGTCATAGAAAACTATAGTATATTTTGGTGTTCTACCGTAAGTTCAACTACATCGAAAATCAATGAGATTTTGTCAAAGTCATGTTATTAGCAATATATTGTGAAGTAATTTTGTATTGTCTCTATTGTGTTTGTACTTCCATATTTGATTATAGTGGATTGATTGATTAGTATATTTTTATTATTTTAAAATCTTAACTGTAGTAATTTTGAGCAATGTGATTGATTAATTGATTAGTATAATTTCAACATATTATATTACTGTTGTATTAATTAGAAGTGACCATAACCATCAAAAGTTTCAAAACCCCAAACTCACAATTAACCGAATCACCTATGCAAATACTATAATTTCAAATGGTGCAACAACATAGTTATTATCAAAAGCAATAGTCATAAGACATGAGTCATCTAGACCAGATGAATCAGGTGTCTAGATATTTATTTCGAATTGACAGTACCAATCCATTGAATCCAACTTAAAAACATGAAAAACAACTAGCAAAATTGTCTGCCTCCACCATAAGTAACATTATGGTCCGAAAGGTTGAATTTCATAGCCTTTGTTTTCGTTTAGTCTCGTACCACTTTCTTGTGAAATGATGTTAAAAGATATAATATACATGTATAATTACGTACATTGTTTTCAAACTTTTAAGATTTTAAAATTGTTTTCATACTTCTTAAGATTTAAAAAAACGAGTGGATTTCATTTAACTCAATTGGTAAAATATTTTATCTTCAAATAAGGGACTTGAGTTCGAATTCCACCTTGAAAAAACCCTATTAACCACATGGGGATAGATGAGTTGGCTTGGAATACCACATTCCAGCTGAGATGCCCAAGTTCGACTCCCTACACAATCACTATGATATTAAAGTGATACTTGTCTTTTGTGGAAGGGAATAGGTATCCTGGATTTGTTCTCTAAGGATGAGTCCAAAAGGCCTTATCTTAGTGAGATTCACATTATAAAACATAAATAAAAAAACTATTGGTGTATTGATGTGATAATAAAGAATCATTATTATGAAATGAATATAAGTTTATTGTAAACTTGGGTGCTAAGGTTTAAGAAAATCAGGAATATGAGTTTCCTAGATAACTTCAAGTATCAATCACAATTCTTCTAGCTAGATAGCATTGTCAAAAAAATGTTGGTCAAAGATATAGATGAAGCACCATAACTGTCAATAACTGGAATGTTGAACTCTCAATCGCCAATGAGACTACAACAAATAAAGGGGAAAAGGTCTTTAAGAATTTTAAAAGGACTTCTAAACAAATAACATCTAAAATAAATTTTTTTTTTTTGATAACCTTAGATGTCCAGACCAGCGTTCCGTAGATACGCACAACTCGACTAATCCCAGGAGACACATAACACCCTACTAGCACGTGTAAAATTAAACAAACTAAAAAATTGAAAAAGAAATTACATCGAATGGCTATTCTCTAGCCTCTCTAATTAGCACATCTATAATCTATAATCTATAATATAAATTAAAAGCCGAAACTAAGAATATTTTTTTAGCCTCCTCCAAATACTGCCACGTCAGATTTGCTGCTCTCACAATATTTCATATAATTTTTCTCTCTATTTCACTCACTCTCTCTCCCTATCGCCTCTTCATCTCCCCTTCTCTCTCCCCATTGCCTCTTCATCTCCCACTCTCTCTCCCCCTCGCCTCTTCATCTCCCTCACCTCTTCATGTCCCACTCTCTCTCCACTCACCACTTCATCTATCTCATCTCTTCATCTCCCCAATTGATTGCTCCCCTAATCTCCTATTTAAACCCTGTGCTCGAATTTTATTTTTGGCCCCATTGTGGTTCTGTTGCGGTTTATGTTTCAAAAATGCAATATTTTTCTCTATTTGCTTCTTGATTGGATTTGTGGATTCAGGTTTGTATTTTTTTTTTATTGTATTTGTGGGTTCTGAACCATAGGTTGTGGTTTTGTGGTATTTGGTGTTTTTTTTTTCCCTTGCCTTTCTAATTGGATTTGTGTGTTTTGTTTTTGCGTAATTTCCATTGTTACACCCAATATCTTATATTAACTTACCAAATTGTTTTTTCACATTCAGGCCTCCATGCCAGTTGTACCACAGGCCGGGATTGAACCAAGCCATTCAATTGAAGAACTCACAAACAGTAGGATTAGAGAGGCTAAGAAGGGTAGGTTGACTTTTAGAATGGTATGCCTGAGAAGGCTTATTATACTCAATTCATTGCAGAAAGATCTCAACATCAACATTAACATTTTTTATTTTATTTTTTTTGCTTGATTGAATCCAATTGTGATGTTATTTTCCATGGATTGCATGGGTGTAAAAGTTTCTATATGTGTTAAGTGTTTGACAAATGGCCTCCAAGAGGTACTTTGGTTTGTTACTCTCAACAAACATGTTTTCTTTTAGTCTCTGTTTCATATTTTTCTTTTTTAATATCAAATCCTAGATTTCCAATCTTAAGAGAAACAATCTTTGCAAGAAGATGATGTATTCAACCTCACAATTATCACTTACAAGGGGGCTGTATGATTGGGTTGGTTGTTTGGCTAAGAAACAGTGGCTTTCATTTGCAGGATGAACTATGTTACAAAGCATTCCAACCTGTATGTGTGCTTTGAATCCACTAATTTATATATTACGGCAAAAAGCCTCTGCTTTTACCAAGTTAACTATTAGAAAGACCTCAATCCCACATTCAATTACTAAGCCAAATGTGGGATTACAAAATATTTTCTTACAAGATGAGATGAGGGAATGTCATTGATTTGGATGAGTGCGGTAAACATTACCTGTCTCATTAGATTAATCAATCTTTAGCTCCTAATAATATATATTTTTGGAACTTAGATACACATTTATTTCTAAATCATTTGGTTCAACATCTATTTCTTGGTTTTTCCCGTAATCTAAAGGAGAGGTAGATTGTTTATCAATTTTTAGAGTCCAATAGATTGCATTGTATCAATCGATTAGTTTTTCAAATAATTTAAATTGTTATAGTTGATTTTCTTCCATCCATTTATTAAATATCAAATATAAGTTGTTAGATTTTGGTTAAAGTCAAAAGTTGAAAAAGCTTTATAATAATGTCTTGGAAATGATATTTGAGAATGTTTTAGAATTTTGAAATTAAATTGCATGTGTTTGGACTTTGTGGTAGAGTGGTTGAGTTTAACCTCCATTTTTAGTTGGGAGGTGCTCTAATTCTATAAATTTATAATAGCTCATTGATGTGATTTATATAAATTTATACAAATTTGTTAGTATTTATCTTGCCTCTATTTTCTTTCTTGAAATCCATTTCTATGATGATGATTGGAAATAATATATTATTATTGCGGGCTCTCATTCCCGTTTGGTATTTATAAATGTATGACTTGTCCCATTCTTTACATCGCAATTGGCACAACATATAACTTGCAATTTAAAACATAATTTCAAATAACACATATAGATTTTTTAAATTACAAAATCTATAATATACGATTTCAATTATGTTCTATTAAAAATAACCAAATCAACTTTTTCGCGCAATGCCCAAGTTCACAACTAGTTCCTGATAATCAATGACACAACACATAATGTATGCTTCTTATTCTTAGTCATGAATGATGGAGTGGATTAGTATGGCGGCCTCGTCGGTCGTGGGAGCTGCATCATCTGGACAAGACGATAATATCACAATGTCAATCTATGCCCAACTCAATTATGCTTCATGATGCATATATTACGCACACCCAAAGAAAATTCCTTAATATAATCATCATGAGTCAAGTCTCAGACAAAGATCAAAACCAGTCCCAAGTCTTGGACAATGACTGATTGCTAGTATCTCCCTTATCAAGTTTCATATATGACAGAATCCCATAACAGTATTGCAATAGTTAGTCATATATGCTTACCATTTAAAAGTTGTACATGGTCTTTTATTTGGGGATGATGTACAATTTAGCTACATTTTGTTAGGTATTGTACATTAAGTTTTTCTCAATTAAATTCAATGATATGACTACATTAACTAATAAGTCAAATAATTTAATTGTCAAACAATACATTTTGTGCAGCCACATAGGTTGAATTTATTTAGAGAAACCATGCACTGTTTTTACTTTTTACCTAAGTTTTGCCATTTCTCAAAATAGTAAAAATTGCCTGAAAAATGCTTTAAAGGGGTAAAGAAATTTACCTTGGAAGTGATGCAGGCAAGTGGGAAACAAGGTTATCAATGATAGCTCCAACACCATGACCACCACCATCCTTCTCTTCTATCTTCCTTTGCTTGAGCCGTCCACCATTTCCACCACCACCATCTACATCTTCCTCTATTTTAGAGCTCCCATTTTCAACTTCAGGAACTTCCACACTTTTTCCAGTAGATTTCTCTGCTTTTGGACTTACTAGGGGAGAGACCAAGTTGGATATATAATGGCTTATAAGCCCACCTCCCTTACCTTCATATTTATCATCACCAAAAATGCCTCTCCCCTCTTCATCATGCTCTTTTGCTTCCTCAGCTTCCCCTCCAGACACTATATTAGAGAGAAGATGGCTTATGAATCCAGCTTGCCTTTCTTCTCCTCCTTCAGCTTCATGATCTTTCTTATCAACATCTACTTCATGATCTTCTCCCACTTTGGAAGCTCCCTTTGGACTGAGATTCATGGGATGCACCAAGTTTTCAGTTTCTAACAGACTATCTTCCATCTCTCTTTTTGATTTCTTTTCCTGTTTTTTAAAGGTTCAGTCTTTCTTTTGGGTTCTAGAATATCTCTCTTTTGGCCAAAACAAGAGGACAAAAGTCCTCGTCCAAAGAGATAATTAATAGGGAAGCTGTGAACTTGTAACACGTATTTTTCTTTTTTTATAAGTAATTGTAACACGTATTTTGTAGCTGCTGTCTCATGGAGGTCTTTACTCTTTTTTTTATTTTGCCTATTAGAAGGTGACATGTGACACTAATATTTAATATATTACGAAAGAGTAACCTCGTTCTTGTGCAACGTCGGTAGGAAATGTCTCCTAGGAATATCTTTTTGAGTTTCAAATAACATGGTTCACATTTGGGCACATGGTTAGCCACTCAAACAAAGATGTAGCATTTTATGGGATTCTATAACCAAAAGCAATTATAGAAAAGAAGAGCCAATGGCCCTGGGATGGTTGGACGCATACGTCTTCATCTATTATTGATACTCTTGAAACGATGGAAGTACGGTGAAAATTTGTCTACCACTCTGAATTGTCTATCCTTCAGAGTGGTGGTCTAATAGTCAATGGACATACTCTCAAATGGTTTAGAAAATAGAAATCTCAAAGTTCAAATATCACAATAAAAAGAGCTAAGAATCACATCCGCTCATTACTCAGTAGTGCCCTTATAAGTTTGGGATAACAACTATAGCACCAAATCTCCTACTTGCAAACCTATACCCAACGAACCAGATGCTACTATGGTCACATCTTTTTCTGAAAAAAAAAATGGTGAAAAATGTTCTATTTCTAAGAAACAGAACGGGAGTTCAAAGATTAACGATAAAGGCCCATAATGAATGATATTGATGGTGGTTCTCATTTACCCTCCTTTGAGAGAATTTAGTTTTAGCTTATTCATCTTATTTGGCTTCCTCTCACAAAAATAAATAAATCAAATCAAATCTTATTTGGCTTATGCACAATTTTTTCAAAACTTTATATTTTCTAGGTACAACGGTAATTTTGTCTGAACTTATTTTTTAAGCCCAATAAAACTAATAAAAATATGCTCTCCCAAACAAACACTTATAAATCTGAAACATCAAAAGAAACCAAATACAGCCTCTCCATTTCAAAAGGCAAATGAAGAGTAATATTTTTCCTTACCTTCTCTCTTATGCTTTTTAAAAAGAGACAAGAAAAAAATAAATAAATAAATAAAAGCAATAAAAGAAACTTAAGCGAATTTTTTTTATTTTACATCTGATATTGACATCATCCCATCCATTTTACATCTGAATATCTGATATTACATCATCCCATGCAGAACAGAAGTATAATCTTGAATTTATATCACCAACAGTCCAAGAGTCCAACAAGAAGTACATTAAGCACTTCTATTTTGAAGAGACAAAACATATCAGTTTTAAAGCACAAAGAAGATTGGTTAGAACTTAGAACATGAGTAAGTTGCAACATGAAGGGCCGGTGGTGCAAGGGAATTACCATAAAATCGGCTGAATTATGAGATCATCGTGATGCTATTGGTTCCGACCTCCACCATACAAGGCCATCTCCTCAGCTTTCTTTTGTGCCTCCCTCTTCTCTTTTCTTCTGGCATTTCTCGCTTCAGTATCAGCCTGGACTTTCTCCATTATTTTTTCGAAACCAGGAATTGTACGCTCCAATTTTTTGTAAACTTGGCTGTTAAGGTTGTAGAAAATCTTAAACAGCCTCTGTAAGAAAGAAACCACGCAAGGTTATATTATATATATGATAGAGGCATATGCACTAATTAGACCCATAGTTTCAGATAGAGAACCCTAAAGGATCTACATTATCAATTTATCATACATTAATGTAAACTTTGCAAAAGGGAGAAGCCTACAAAGATGCCATATCAGCCAGTCCATTACTCCATTAAACAAGCAGACTAGATCAATGCAATGAACTCAAATATTGGTTTGTTTCAAGACTTGAACATAACCATAGAGCTCAAGCAAGCTAAGAGAAATAATCCAAAACTTGAGGTAGGAATCAATATTTACCTTGACGTCCTTATTCCAATGCCTGATGTATGGTGGACCTGTTGTGTATGAACCAAGAGGTTCACGATACCACTGCCCACCATATGTTATCTGATCCATTGCTTGTTCTATGCTTAAAACCTCCCAAGGCCTTAACCCAGGGATAATCTCAGCCAATTGATATCTGCTCACATACATGAAAATATTAGTTTGATTATTATGTCCTCCCCAGTAGACACATGTGATAAAGATGGAAAGGAATAAACAGAACATTGATCCTTGGCAATGGGAAGCCATCATTATCATTGAAAAAAAATACATATTTTACAAAAAAAAAAAAATTCTTTCTAATTTTCCTCCAACAATTGCCTAATTATGACTTACATATATCCCTAATTAACAAATCATTAACTCCGACATCACCCTTGCTTCTCTTTCCTTATAACATAAGAAAATCCTTTTCTAGAGGAGAGAATGAGAAACTTGACACAACCTCCAGGAGGTGCTATATATATATATATATATGTATATATTCTACCAGTTGGACGTAAAAAAGACAAGAAAATGTAATATACCCTCAGCAGAGACATACCTAAGTTCTTTTGGTATGTATTTGTTTGGCATGTGGTCCTCTTCCAAGATTGTGGTCAGTTCAGAGCCACTAGCCCAAAGAAATAGGGCATGACTAGGGATTCTAACCCCTGGCCAAATACCATCGTTAGCTTCCAGTACCGCTAAATCACGTCTCTTGCTCTCTATAGCCTCTTGTTGGAGCTGCTTATAGGTTTTCTTCTCATGTCCTTTGAGGGGAACCCATGGAGGTATCCCTTTTTGTAGCTTGTGAAGAAAAGCTGTTGCACCAGCACCGAGTCTAACTGAAGATCACCAAATAGTAAGCCAAGAATCAATTACCATCAAACAAATACAACACATGATAAATGTAAACAACTTCACAGGTTGGACCATTCAATTAACTTCTAGTAGCCCAATTAGGTGTCACAACTAAAGAAATTAAGACTAGTTATGATGAATAACTTTTTCTCAACCTCCAAAAATCTCCCCAATCAACCTCACAGAGAAAGAAGCAGGTATCTGCATTTTTTCCTTACAACTCTTAATACAATTCTAATAACATCTCCAAGGAAATCATAGAGTAACTTGAACAAAATATAATGGATGAATCAGGAGATTTTAAGTTGTTAACTAAAACTAGTTGTTCCACTATAAATTGTATTTAGAAAGCAATCGTTACTTTCTTGAGTTCTTCCTTCCATGAGCATTTGCCAATTCTGGACTGCTGGACATATCTAAGCAAAGTATCAACCGGTCAAGATCATTGCAAATATCAAACCTTGCCTGCCACCTATTCTTAACAAATTGGCAAATCATAACATCATTGCCACTACCAAGTGATCAAGAAACTACTAAAAGATAACCGAAATAGAAACATTTTGGAAGTTAAACAACAAACCTTCCCAAGTGGCAATGGCACGTTCCAAGCCATAAACCATGTGAATTGGCGCCCATTCATCCATATCATCACCCCAAATGAAAGTGTGCTTATCAATAATCCCACCACCCCAAGCCGTTTTAAGCTGTATCAACTCACACGGTCCTCGTGTCCGCCCCAACCGATCCTTGTACCACCACCCTCCACCTCTCATGATAACTTCATCAATCAACAACAACAACATTAATAAACAAACATAGAAATAAAAACATATACAACCAAAAGGTCCAAACAACATTTCATTGTAACATTATACAGTGTACATACTGCCACGTCATTTAAAATTCACTTACAATCGTAGTAGCGCTTCTCGAGCCGCTTATACCCAATAGCCTGAGCAACATCAATGGGCCGGCCCGGCGGGTAAGGCCTCTGTCTAAACCCCCAAAGCCCAAAAAAGAATTGCCTAGCGAAATCCCAAAACTTATCGTCCGATTCCTTCCTCGTCTTTATCGCTTTTCTCGGCATAGGCCGCCCATCCAAACCGGTCACGTGCGGCAACGCTTGCCAAAGCTTCTTATCCTCTTTACGATACGGCGTGTCGTTTTCCTTAAGTTCCATCTCGTTAATCTTATCCGCTATCTCTTCGGCCCGGGCTAGAAATTGAACGACCGGGTTGGCCCTGAACTTGGTCCAGAACTCCTCGTTCTCTCGGATCTCTTCTTGGGTCGGGTTCTCTTTCTTCTCGAAAATCGGGTCTTCGTTTAGGATCTTCTCCACTTCGGGGGTGTGTCTGTAATCTGGGTATGTTTTCGCAATCCCAGAAGAATTGGTCCAGCATTTTGCGGTACGGGCCGGGTTCGTCTGGGTTTTGGGGTTTGGGTTTTCCTTTGAAGGGGTTTGGGAGGTTGATTGCAGCGAAATTGGGAGGGGTTTTGGGTGAGAAGGATTGTGAGGATGAGAAAATGTTGATGGGGGAGATTGGGTTTGGGGGTTTTTTGAACCAATTGTCGAATGGGTTGTTGAAATTGATCGATGCCATTGGAGTGTGGCTTTGTGAGAAAGAGATAGAGAGCTAGGGTTTTAGGAGAGGATTAGAGAGCATAACAGAGAAATGAAGGGTTTTAGCAATGGAGGAGTGAGGAGTGAGCGGAACTGAGCTGAGCTTACTAGGGAAGTGGATAATGGAGTTGAGGAAAGAGTTCTTGGGCCGGTGGAACCATTGGGCTAAATTATGGGGGCCCCAATTAGATGATTTGATTAAAATATATATAGTTTGGTGTTTGTAAAATCTTATTCTTCCATTCTATGAACTCTAAAGAATCTTGCACTTATTTTTCAATATTTTTAAACTCTTTCATAGGAAAATAGCCAAATAGCTTCTTCTATGATGGAGGTTTTGTTTTTTTTTTTTTTTTTTTTTTTTTTAAGACTATTTTTTTCAAATATTTTTCTTAAAACTCGTCTCTTGAAAAAATTGAAACATTGACTTAGCCGTATTAGTGTATCCAGAGTATAAGAGAAAAAATGAAGGGTTTGGAATTGAGAGAGATGAAGGTTGAGTAATGGAGAAATGAGGATTGGGGAGGACTATGTTGAGATTACTAGGGAAGTGGATAGAGGAGTTGAGGAAAGAGTTCTTGGGTCGGAGAATGTTTGGCCGATGAGATTCAATTTTCGGCCTATTAGCCCATTGCCTAAATTATGGGGCTGTGAACATCGTAGTCCTAATTAGATGATTTGATTAAAAATATCTAAAATATTATAAATGAATTGGATTTTACCATATTATCATTTAAATATATTATATCAGTGAACATTTGTTTTAAGTTGATAATATGACATAATCCAATCTACTTATTTAGTATTAATGGATAAAAATTTTCACAATAAATAATGCAGTTATTCTTTCAATATCTTTAAACTCTTTCATGGGAAAATAGGCAAATAGCTTCTATTCAAGACATCTTTTTCTAAAAATAAAAAAATATATTTTCTAAATATTTTTCTTGAACACTCTCTTGAAGAAATTAACACATCAACTTAACATATCCAAATGAAGATACCAGTTAAAATATATATATATATATATTATATATATATATATATATATATTATATTATATATATATATTTTCTCAAAAAAAAAATTCAAACAATGTTATTTTATTAAATAATTTAAAGAAAACATGTTATTAAGTAAAAATGACCAAAAATTAGATGTATAGTGTATTTGAAAATGAATAGGAAAAAAAAAAGAAAAAAAAAAGTAGCTTCTTAAATTAAAATTAGACTAAAAATGGCGTAGGCTGTCAATTTCTATTGGTTAAAAACAAAAACAAAAACAAAAACAAAATAGGCAGCTAATGCTGAACGGCCTAAACCATGTTCCTTCACACCATGAACACAAATTTCTGACAAAGAAAAAGAAACTGAAAAAGAAAAAAGTCGAAAGTCAATAAAATAACCAAAAAGTTAGTAAAGATAAGGAATGGAAGTGTGACACTGGGAGTCACTTGTCCCGGAAAGTTGTCCGTATTAAAAACTGGCAGTTACTTTCACGCTTTTTGGTAATCTCATAGCAAATAAAGAGGGCATTCTAATCGTTCTACCTCCACATTATAAACAAACAGCCACACAGTAAACACCATAACCATATCTACTTGAGCTGAGCTTCAACGATTTTCTTTTGCGTTCACAAATGGGTTCTCGTCAAATCTTCACCATTTTTATTATCGCAAACACAATATTGCTCTCTTTCATTGCCCCAGCTCAATCTGTATATAAGCCCGAGAATGTTACGGTGACTCTGTACTACGAAACTCTGTGTCCGTACTGTGCCAATTTCATAGTGAACTATCTGGCGAAGATCTTCCAGAACGGTCTCATCTCCATCGTCAATCTCAGGATGATCCCATGGGGCAACGCTTGGATCGAATCTGACGGCACCTTCGTTTGCCAGGTCACTTCTCCATCTCTTTCTTTTTTCTTTCTTTTTTTAATGAAAAAATAATGCTACGAGCGCAACGTTTTCACTTTGTAAACATGATCATTAATTTTTTTTATTTTTCTAAAATTTATGATGTTCCATTCATGATAATTAATCTCAGGCTTCAAATCCATGTCTCTTATTTGATGAGATTAAACATTGAGCTTATTGGAACCACTAAAGTCACTGAATTAACCTATCCTTTTAGGTTTGAGTCTTGTTCACGTTGTTGTTAAAAGTAGTGGGGGTTTAGTTGATTCAATGCGTGTGTTTTGTGATGTACTAACTTTTTATTAATTGGTCACTTATATAAAAACTACTTCATTTTTATTTTCGTTTTTGTTTTTATTCACTAAAAACTTGTTGGGTTTATGAGCTAGTTGAGAGCTACAAAACAAAGAGAGATATTTTGCACTCCCTTTCCTAAAAACCTTTGAGTCCCCCAATGTGGAAACATAAGCGATAAGCCCATCTCGAACAAGTTGACTTATGTAATAATGTAATTTAAGGAGTTTTATGATTTTATCAAAAAATAAAAAAAAATGTAAACTAAGGAGTTTGCTTCGCTATCACGTCCAATTGCCCCCGTGAGTCATATTGGTATAAAAAAAGTTTAGGAAAAAGAAATCTAACCCCTTTCTCTCTTCTCTTACCTTTCTTCTATCCAAAGAAATTGGGTAGTGCTATTTTCGAACTATTTCACTATTAATAGTGCGGAAATAACACTTATTGACGTGAAAATATCATTTCTCAATCAATTTTATAATATATGTATTGAATATTTGGTGGGCCAGTGTATAGTGGCCTTAGGCCCGTGGGGGCCAGTATGTATAAAACGATTTTGTATGTAAGATCCTTGTTGTGATTTGTCGCATGCATAGCCCGGTAAGGCTCAGATGCTAGTGATTTAGAAAAATTAAATGAAATCATATGATTATATTTATATGTATGGTACTGAAATTAGATTTATTGTATGCCACATTAAAGTAGAATTGTTTTAATTAATCTTCATTTTACTATATTTGCAGCATGGATCAGATGAATGCTTGCTGAACACTATTGAAGCCTGCACCATTATCATCTATCCTGACGTGGTAAGGCCCCCAATATCTTAAAATAAAAACTCATATCTTCAATATTCAACCATTTATACTGAGCTTAAAGGCTTGCGATACTAATATTCTTTTTTGCAAAGTGAAGGAAAGGGTTAATTGATTTATGCAATTGTGAGAGACTGTTTTCTTTACTTTCTGTAATTAATTTATTATTTGCGTATTTGCAATTGTGAGAGAGTGTTTGGATTATATTTTTGCTTGCTTACAAAAAAATTGACAAAAGTGTACTTATACATAAAAAAAAATAAAATAAAATAAAAAAAACCAAGTTTTTAAACGTTATATATAAGTAAATAAGTTAAATAAGCTCTTAGAGAAAAAAAAGTTAAACAAAATGCACATGCTAGACCAAGAGCTTAGGAATTTGGTTTAAAATGTTGTACATAATAGTTTTTTGCTTACAAAAAAAAATATAGGGGATTTGAATCTAAATTCTTTTTTGTGGAAGAATTGGACAATATCACTGAGTCTCAACTCTTAGCGTTGTATGAAACATGTTACTGACCTGAAAATATTTTACAAATTTGAGTCTGATGCAGGTCCGGCATTTTAGATTTATCCACTGCGTTGAGAGTCTCAACTTGGAGGGCAAGCATACAGAGTGGGCCAATTGCTTTCAAAAATCAGGATTGGGTACCGTACCCATCGATTGCTACAATAGTGGTTATGGGAAAGTGGTTAGTTTCACTTGCTAGTCTGCATAATTGGTCCAATACAATTTGTGCCCTCTTCATCATTTCTTTTGGTTACTTTATTGTTCAAGTTCATTAACTTTCTTTATTACTTAAATTCCATTTTCATATTGATACACAGATTGAACAAAAATATGCTAAGGAAACTGCTCAGCTCAATCCACCTCATAGATTTGTACCATGGGTTGTTGTGAATAATAAACCACTCCAAGAGGTTGGTCCCTTTTTCCCTTTTTGCTAAATAATCAATCACACGAAAAATTATCTTATGCAACTAGTGTATGTAACATTTTTCTCACGTATATGTGAAACCTACCCATGTTACATATAACTGTTACTTAAGATACCAAAGGATTTGATCCGTCATTGGTCTATGACCAATGGCCTTTCCTTCCTTCATTTTATAAACAAAATCTTTCTTGATGCAGGACTATGGAAATTTTGGGGCCTATATTTGCAGGGCTTACAAAGGTCCTAAACCTGGGGCCTGCAGATCACATTCACCTAAGATTGACTCGATTGAGAAAGCAAATTCTATCCTTCCAGGTTGCTATGTGGATGAAGCAAGAAACTTGACATCATTAAAAAGTAACTACAGCAAATAAGATCCCAAGATTGGTGAAAGATTCCAGGACAAACCGCGGATGAATAAGGAGCTTTCATTGTGACTCATGTGTCATGATTTATATAATTCTACATCAATACAAAACTTTACAGCATCATGGGTGGTCCACTAATGTTAATATGATGGTAATTTCTTTTTTAGGACAATATGATGGTAATTTATTGGCTGATTGGCATGCTATGGAAGACAAGTAACCTGGATTGTAGCACCTTTTTTTTTTTGTCTTTCTTTTTTTCCTTCTTGATTTAGGTTATTTATGAATGTCCAATATGTTTTCTTGCCTAACCCTGGTTTCTAGACGAGGGCCTAAAGTGTTTTTTTTTCCTAACTGAAGTGACCATAACTTGTTGAGCACCTAACTATTCACTCGAATGTATATAGTTCCTTGTGCCACTCACAACAATTAATTACACGGGAATGTCTTGGGGATGGCATTAAGATGCTAGTTAGAGTTTTGAACCCCCGGATCTCATGAATTGCATGAGACAAGGGCCTAAATTCTCCTATAGTATAGAACTTGGGTTCAAATCTTTCCTCTCCCTACTTGTTGTGAGCATTAAAAAAAAATGCCTAAAGTTTGAATACCAATATAAGATGATTGATAATTAAGCTTTTTGAAGATTGATTCATTCCCTCCAAAATTGACATTTAGTAAATTTGTTTCAAATTGGCATGATCCCCGACAAAGAATGAGACAAAAGATGAAGAATGATGAAATACCCATAGGTCCATAGGTTGTCAGTTGTTATCTTCTGTAAAGGGGCAGTGAGTGTGAACGTTTGTCTGATGGACTATTAGTCATGTGACTACAAATGAGTGGGCTGCAAGAATCTCAGAATAATGACTCATATAAGGTTCCAAACCTTCCATGAGGCAGCCTAGTACATAAGTCACATTGTCACTCTTGGTTGGAGGCAGTTCACAACCCTAATGCAACCATATGGATTTGATCTTGCTTTTATTATAACTTTTGATGATGAGTAGAAATCAGCACGGTCATCCGACGTCTAACCTCTCGGATGGAAGACCTGAAAGAACAAAGAAAAGAATAAACAACTGGGGAGCACCGGTGGGGTGCCGGCCAAAGCTCCTTTGATGCCTTTGTCAGTGATTTGCAGAGAATAATCAACAGGTAGGTAATAGTGTTTAGGCTAGTTTTTTGCATACCTTGTATCTTTTTCTTTGGAGTTTATATAAATGCCTCAATAAGTAGCCGTTAAGCTCCCCTTTATTTCAGTCTTTATTTGACTTGAACGAAGAGCTTTTACGGCAACGGTTACAGCATCTTTGAGATACTGTTTTTAATGTGCTAAATGATAACGGTCTTTGTATCTTAATTCGGATATAAAGGCCTGTATTAAAGGCTCATAATGACAGCTCGAATGTGTTTGGTCTGGACGATGTTATACTCGTCCTTACATAATCTTTATGGGTCGTTCAACAGGTGGACGATAATAAGCAGACGTATCAACTTTTATTATATGTAATTTTAGCATGAAATTATAAAGGATGTTTGTTTGTTTTTAAGAGATACAATAAGATTTGAAACTATGACATCCATTGAATGGTGATTGTTCTTTATCATTAGACCCACAATGGGTTTCTATTTGGTTTAGGTGGGATTTAATCCCAAATTCCTTGTTCAACAATGAGAGATTTTACTGCAAAAGTTTCTTTTGATGGATAAGAGGCATGAAACTTTAATGTGTTCTCTAATTTTCAATGTTATTATTCCATGACTTTGTGTATGAACGTGAACATTGAATGCTCCATTCATTATGAGGGAAATGAAAAGCTTATTATAGGTGGGTGGTTGTGGCATTGATGAGTTCTTTGTTTGTCATCACACATCTTAGTTTAGTAAAATATGTCAAGTTCAGCTAGCATTTTTATTGCACACGTTAATTTCTCATTAAGAAATAGAAATAGACCTTTTATACAAGTAAATTAGAAAGAAAAGTTTGCACTAGCTTCCAAGAAGGCATAACATTAATAGATAATTTTGATCTAACATGTAACTCTCTTATAACTTTTGTTTGCTAGGAATTAAAGTCCATACCTAAGCCTGCAAATCTTTTCTTTTTGTTGACACATTCAAACAATCACTCACCATCTATCCTTATGTCATTTACGTATGGAGGAAGCTTCCTCACTTCTAACTCCTCTGAATTCTTATGTTGGACCACATTGAACGAGTTCACATGAATGGTGAGAAGATTGCCACACTAGAATGGCTGCAAAATTCAGTATGACCAAAGTAGTTCATGGCTTAGATCATTTCACATGTGGCTTTGAAAACACAAATATTTTGGCAACTGGATTTAATATTGAAAAGATTTCAATTGATACTTATTCAATAGGATTAGTTTTTTTTTTTTTTTTTTTTTTTTTTGAGAATACATATGATTTGGATCAGGATCATTAAACTCAGAGCTGACTCAAGAACTAGAGAATTATGGTTGGAAAGGGACAGAACACTGAAACACGGATAGTGTAACTGTTCAAGAAATTGACCAAAAATCAAATTGTTAAATCTATTGCAGTCAGTTTCTGCTGGCCTTTTAGTCATTAAATATGAACATAAGGTCATTGATGTCACATTACACATTCAAAATCACCAACTTGCTCAAACTATATATACATATACACCCTTCTAATGAAGCTCCTCTTACTATGGTCTCAAACAAAATGGCTTCTCCCACATTAATTTTCGCATATGTAATAGCTTTCTTGTTGTCCTTGTCTGTATCCCCTTCTCATGCCCTTTGGTCTTATCCAAATGATAATCGTTTCAATGTCTCAGCTATTGATTCTCCAAAAGTTAATCTCTCTCTCTACTATGATACTTTGTGTCCATATTGTGCTACTTTCATCGTAAAAAATCTCACAGAAGTCTTCAACAATGATCTCATCAATATCATCAATCTCAGGCTAGTCCCCTGGGGCAATGCTTACATTAATAAAACTAACAATGCCATTGTTTGTCAGGTAACATTTTCATCTCCATTTGGTTTTTTGTTATAGTTTATGAGCATTTTTATGATACAAGCAATGCAAGGCAATTTTACCAACAATGTTGTCATATTTACCTCCATGAACCTAGTAGAGTTGACTTGGCATTAGTTTAATCCTGCTCAAAGTTGGAGGTTTAAACTTTTGAATGAAAAATCTGTAAGAGTCTAAGTTAATAAAAATAGAGCCTTGAACCTTTACTTGTTATAGTGTTATAATCATGAGTTGAATGGATTCTCAGCAAATCAAACTGAGAATACTGGTCAATGAAGCTCCAATTTGAAGTCTCTTAGAAAAAGTTCCATACTTTATTCATTAGCAATATATGGGCCCTCCTCCTTTTTCCTGTTGAATTAGCCTTTGGAATGTAATTCATTTCTGCTAAGACACTCTATTACCAACTTTTTTGGCATAATATAATTACAGCCCAGCAGATGCCACATTGTCCCCACATAGTGATTGTGGCATGCCACCTCTATCAATCAAAATTTCCAGATTACAAGCACTAATTTTTGTTCAATTTTCAACATGATTGTTGCTCGTTTGACTCGAATTTTAACTAAATTTTTTGCAGCATGGCTCTGATGAATGCATACTAAATACTTTGGAAGCTTGTGCTATCAACGTGTTGGATGATGTGGTAAGACTGCTTTTTACCCCTTATTACACATAAGTAAATCCTAGTATAACGTATTGATGCATTGATTTTTTTTTTCTTTTTCTCCTATAATTTACTGACTGAGACATATTTTAAAGTAAAACCTAATGTTCTGATTAGTACCAATGTTGAGTATGAGTAATTATTTAGTACTCGGAGTACAACGACATGTACTTCTTCCTCTTACATGATACTGAGTCTTATTAATAAAATTCATTGTGGGATCTACAATTAATGTGAGAAGAAAAAATACCATGTCGCTGTACTTCTCGAGTACCTAATAATTTTAGGTGAAGTATATGTACAGTTACAAAATGACAGTAGAGTATGTAACAAACTTTGAAGATGGTACATGTGAACCTGTGGTTTTGGAGAGCTCAGTTTATTTTTTTCCCTGTTAAATTACTATTGCAGGACAAGCATTATGCTTTGATTTACTGCTTTGAGTTTCTGGCCATTGAAGGAAGACACAAAGACTGGCAAAGTTGTTTCAACTCGCTTGGGTTGCCTAATAAACCCGTTTTGGACTGCTATATTAGTGGCAATGGAACAAAGGTTCATTTCTTTAATGTCTAAGCTTTTAAATACTGATTTTACTTAATTGTCAGCATTATTACTATGACCACTACTTGAATGGTATATATTAGCTTTTGAATAGGAATTTAATGATATGACCCACAAAGTTATTCTCTAAATAGTGAAAGGACCCCATGATTCACTTGAGTTGTCTTTTAATTCGACTCATTAGACATATATATGAATGTGCATCTTTAAAGTGGTCTCTTTTATTTATTTTTGATGCTTGGTTTCATAAATTATGTGGTGCTTGCATCTTGATTTTTGGATATTTATTATTTTTATCTTTCTTTACTGAATAAATATACACTAGGCCATGAGATATACTGCTTTCCATGCAGCTTCTGCAAAATTATGCTAATGAAACTGCCCAGCTGAATCCACCTCATAGATTTGTGCCATGGTTGGTTGTCAATAACCAACCACTCCAAGAGGTTAATCCCTAACTAATTTTTTAACAATTCCAATTTATTTATTTCTCTCATTGATTTATGGCTGTTATTAATGCAGGACTTTCAAAATTTTGCAACCTATGTCTGCAAGGCATACAATGGCACTGGAGCACCTGAGGCCTGCAAATCACTTGTACCTAAGAAAATCAACTAGAAGTAGGCATTCATTAAGTTTGACATGTATGTGAAACAAGAATAGCAGATGTACCTAAAGAAAACAATCTACAAGGCAACCAAAAAATTCATGTTTGCACATTTGTGATAGAAGCTTCAAAATGACTTACAATATTAATACGAAAGAAAAATCCAAAGGCGGATCTATATACCATTAGCATACATGCAAAGAGCTTGAATATAGGAAGCAATTCTGTTACAGTAACATATATATAGCAAAAGCTGTGATCCTGGTTATGTGACTCAATGGCTATGAAGTATAAGTTGGGTAGCAATATAAATGTGTAAAAGCTTTGACATTTCTTGTGTTTTGGGTATAAATAAGCTTGGACATTTCACTGCCAATAGACTTAAAAGCTAGTACTGAGATTTGAGATTCCTGGCCAGCCTTAAATGCCTGACCTACAGGCCTGACTACAAGACAAAATCCAACACCAAGAGAGTGAAAAAAAAATTCTCTCATTTCAATTTGAAAATCAATTTGATACTAATAAAGATTACAAGTCTAATTTTAAACAACATGCAATATAAGTGTTGAGGTTGATTAATGTGTCCTGAGTCACCCCACCACCACAATACTTTTCTTGTTCATCTTGGAAATTAATTTTTCAACTATTCACCCAATAATTCAATCAATTTGAGCTATGAATTGAAACCAGAGATAGATATTATTCCATGGGAAACTATGGGCGGTTAAAGCATAACAGACTGGAATGAAATTGCATTAATGTCAACATTGGTGTCATAGATTGGTTGGCAATTGCTTGGCTTAGCTTCTTTTCAATTTATGGGCTCATCTTACTTAAAGCATAGTCCTGATCTGGCTAGTGAAGTAGTGGCACTGGCAACCTCATAATTAAGGAAGGGGTTTTTCATTTTTGACATGTATTTGCATCCTTTGCTTTTAATTAAGGTAGTAGCAGGTGGATGTCCTTAATAAAGTTGTAATCGTTGATAGATAAACCCTTTTATTCTCACAAGTCCAAGAGAAAAGAATATGGATGTTTTTCAAGTGGCATGACATGGCCAATGAGCACCATAGTAAAACAATGTTTATTAGACCATCAAGAGAAAATTGAAAATATAAAATCTTCTCCATTTCAAGTAAAATCGGAGTCCATTTCGGTTAAGATTTTATTTTTTATATCTTAACGTATACATAGTGTCATGTCATTTTGGTAAGATACATTTTTAAGTTTGTAATATTTAATCTGAACCATACAATTGATTCATTTGAAATGGAGAGAGTCCTTCTAGCACATTTGCGTATATTAAATCATTCTGATACCAAAATTATGAACTGCATATGTTACAGAAACAACAGGCCAGTCCTCATTCAGAGTTAAAGCCATACCCTCATAAAATTGCAGATAAATGTACTTGATGTGATGTGATTCATTAAAATTCCTAACAACCAAATTGATCCATTCAAATGATCGTTTGCTCATCTGTGATTTGACACTGCAAAAGGTTACAATTTATGCCTGGTCTCTCTCACCTGGGGACTAATTCCACTTCTTAGTTTAGCATGGTTGGTAGGCAATAGTTTTCCATTCTATTCAGAATCTTTCATCACTTAATTAAGGGTTAGATGCACTTTAATTTCAATTTACAAAAAAGCACATTGGTCTATTATGAGTATTCTTTTTAATCAATTCTATGATTATAATCAATTTATAATCATAGAATAGGTTTGTTCTATACTTCTATGGCATTTGGTCATGGTTCCAAAATGTTTTTCAGGGAAGAAAAGTTTATGGTGAAAGATACACAATGCTGAAGTCAAAGAAATTAGTATCTTCCTAATCAAATATGTGCCATGTAATTACTGAGCCACCAACCATAAACTCACAAATTACAAACTAAAACAATTAATTAGGAGCATAATTAGATTAGGTCTTAATGAAGAAGTGGCAGTCACTTTCATGATTAAAAGGAACTGTAACATAAGCATATCATGGTCCAATCACAGTGCAGTAAGTGGTACTTTAGGGAGCTCTATATATGTGCCCATGCTACATGAAAGCTAGCATCAATGTGCTAGGCTCTCCAAATGGCTAAAATTTTCTCCTTCATTGTTCTAACTTCTCTGGTGTTCATGTTAATTTCTCCATTCTGTTCTTCTGCTGACTATCATGGCATCAGGCTCCCATCTCGACCCAAATCTCCAAAAGTTAATCTGTCTTTGTACTATGAAACACTGTGTCCAGTTAGCAAGGAGTTCATCGTAAATGACCTAGTGAAAGTATTTAAGGAGGATCTAATCAGCATTGTCAACCTCAGGCTTGTCCCATGGGGCAATGCTCATATTATAGATCCCAACAAGACCATCATTTGCCAGGTCACATTTTGATCTTCATTTTCGTTCATTTTGTTTTCATGCATTTAATATAAAGATTAATTATAAGGATACTATCTCAAGTATTGCAGCCAATGTGTCTTTGGTATTAATGTTTTGCAGCATGGCTCAGATGAATGCTTCCTGAATAGTATAGAAGCCTGTGCAATTAAAATCTGGCCAGATGTGGTAAAACCTAAAACCTGCTTTCTCTTTCTCAAAACTTAACAATACATCACACAACCTATGGTTACACTGTTATTCAGTTTAGTTAATAAATTGCTAGCAGAACATGTAACTAGCCTAAAAAGTTGCAAATATATTAACCACAATGATACAATAACCTGTAACTCTATTGCAGAAGCAACATTTCAAGTTCATTGAGTGTGTTGAGCGCCAAGCCTCTGATAGAAGGCAAATTGGGGAAAACACATGGAAATCTTGTTGTCGAAAACTGAAATTAAGTCCAAAACCTGTTTTAGATTGCTACAATAGTGGCCATGAGAGAGAGGTAATGTTTCATCAGGTTATTAGATTATGTTTTTGTTCACCTTATTTATATGTTGAATTAGATTCATTAGTGAGAAGCAATGTTTGTGTATAATGAATCGATATGCAGCTTTTACTACGTTACGCTGATGAAACAAATCATCTTAATCCGCCACATACATATGTACTGTGGGTGGTCGTGGATAATCAACCACTGTTCGAGGTTAGCCTTTAATCTCTCTCTGTGTTTCACACGTGCATGCACACACACTAATTCTTTACCTTTGGATGCAGGACTTCAAAAACTTTGTCACCTATGTGTGCAAGGCTTACAAAGGACACCTCAAATTAAAGGCTTGCAAATCACTTCCACAAGAGATCAACTTAGCTGAGAAGGCCAATTCAATCCAACCAGTCTGTAATGTTAGTGAAGCAAAGAAAAAGCATGGCTCACCAACAGCTTCATGGATGCACCGTGTGATGGAACCTCCAGCCTAATTCGGATCATCTTCTGCTCTGTCCATCATGGCTGATCCGCTACATAATACTTTACCAGCTTGTTTATTGTGTTTAGGATCTAGATAGATATATAGCAAACTTCTAAGAAGAGGGAACTATAGTGTTTGAATGTCATAGTTGATAGACCATATGTGATGTACTTATGGTTATACAAGTATCAATGTGGGTTATATATAACTTTGGTAAGCCTTGAGAATCTTCCTACAAGTTGACAGTTATAACTTAATCTTCCGTTCTTAACTCACTAAATTGAAACTATATATGTTTGATTCCAAATGAAAGGGAAACATAAATCAATCAATCAACTACAAGGGAAAAAACCTGCACTGTAAAATAACAGGTAGATGCACGTGAGGTATTGGTTCCAAGTTCCAACACTTCAATGGTTTTATCCATTAAAACGGCTTTTGGTTTGGCTCAAAATTGCATGTCGTTGTTAGCAAACTGTAAATCACCTAAGTGAAACAGCATTTTGTTTTGGGGTAGAAACTACAAAACAGCACAAAAAGGGCAAGTCGTTTTATACAAGGGCAAAGATGGAAGCCACTTCGGACATCAAACTGCATCCAATACAAACCAAAGACGCGGCATGTTGTTTATATCTTTGCCATTTCGTCATGTTTTATTAACAACTTTCTTAATTTTGGACTAACATAAAATGCATGAGATTATTTGGAACTTGGAAACAAAGGGCAGACTTACTGGTAAAGAAAGTGTTACTCAAGTGCTTGAGATTTCTTCCCAGGTAGATAGAAAGGAGCTAGTTCCAAGGTTACTCAACCCCATTATAGAGGTTTGGCTCCTGTTGTCTGCACACTTTGCTCAGAGAATTCTAGCAGTCATTTGCATTATATCTTGTCAATAGTAGCATATATAACAAATATTCCTGTCCAATCGCAATAGTTATGGTGGGATTGTAGTTAGTAACTACTAACTAGGCAAGGTTTGTTGATGAAATTAGGAGTGACCACCTTGAGCTTACTTAGTAGGTGGTAATAAACATCCAATCACTTCTGATAGTGTATTATAAGTATGGCTAATTTCATGTTATTTTATTCCCAATATAAAATTGTCAGTGTTACTAATTATTAGAATAATACATTTCTGCAAAGCATGACTGTTTCTTCAACAAAACACAAGTGGAAACTGAAATTAAAATACCTCCTGCAGGCACCAGACTCACTCATAAACATAGGAAAACATTGCTCTACAATAACTTGTTAGAAACACAAAACTAAGTAAGGATTAAAGCTTCGAAATATGCAAAATGCAAAGCCCCTAGAAATACCAAACAGAAAAAGGAGTAAAGTAATTAGCACGCTATATTACACATACTGTGTGAAAGGAAAAATGTCTGATATCTATTCACGAACTTATCATTTTCCAAATGCCATTACATGCATCAACAGGATCTATCTTTGTCGAGTCAAATTCAAACCTCTCAACCACCTTTTTATCTTTATCCACAATATCTGCAATTAATAAGGTTTAAGGAGAACAGAGTTGTTACAATATTAGGCAGCCTTGAATCTGAAAATAGCCCACGCAAAAGAAGGTATATCAAATGAAAAAATAATGCTAAACCATAATAGAAGGATACGGCCTGAAATTTTGGACTGATCATCTAAGTTTGGAATAATATTTGTGACAGAAGCATACAATGAAAGCATCCTCCTGCAAGACAACACAAAAATGTTTCAAATTTGGATTTATGGAAGTCAACCGTTAGTCTCTTATTCGTAGAGAGAGAGAGAGAGAGAGAGAGAGAGAGAGAGAGAGAGAGAGAGAGAAAGATTATCAAACACTACAACAAAGATTCAAGACAACATTTCATGGGCAATGTGATTTTTTTTTTTGATAAGTAATAAAGAAATTTTATTGATGAAGAAAAAACACTAGTACATAAGGAATATACTAGGCACACACAAGCTACACACAGCCATCAATAAAAGCAAAAACAGAAGGGAAAGATAGACTGGAAACAGCAACAATCCACTCCATAAGGGTGCGAAGAAGAATTAATTTCAAATCCGCAGAATGGCGTTCAGAATCCTCAAACGCCCGTTGGTTCCTCTCCCGCCACAAAAGCCACATTAAACACGATGGAATGGCATTCCAAACTACATAAGCAGGCCCTTTCCTTCTCCAACAATGCAAAAGAGCATAACTCGTTTGAGGCATAACCCAAGAAATTCCAAACAAGCAGAAAATCATGGACCATAACTCCTGGGCATACTCACAATGAAGCATAAGATGATTCACTGATTCACCAGCCCTTTTGCACATGAAACACCAGTCTAACACCAAAATCCGACGGCGGCGCAAGTTATCAATAGTAAGGATCTTCTCCTGAGCCACCAACCAAGAGAAAAAAGCAACCTTGTGGGGAACTCGACATTGCCAAATACTCTTCCAAGGAAAGTTTGTAATGTTGTTATTGGAAGTAAGCATCTGGTAATACGAACGAACTTCAAACAACCCACTAGTAGTACAATCCCACCGCATTTGATCCACTACCATCCTTTTTACCTTCCGCCGATATAGAAAGCCCATGAGATCCGTATACTCACCCAGCTCCCAATCTTGGAGGGAACGATGCAAATTTACTAACCATACCATATCATCATTATGCCAAGATAAATATTTGGACATGGGGCAATGTGATACAACCATTAAATTCATCTTAGAAGATTTTTCTTTTTCATTTTTTGATAATGTAGGAAATCTTTCTAAAGAAGAGCCCTTTAGACTTGCTTCTATATAGTAAAACCTACGGGTCCCACCTGACAGAACCAATTGTTGGGTAATCGACCCTTTGACGGGCTAAACAATTTATGCTCATGCCTAAGAGCATCTCATAAGAATAATAACTTGTTGAATGCAGCAAAAGACCCAAAATTTTCAGAAATAGAGTATGGAATGTGGTTCCTGGATGTTTAATGTGGCATATTTGGAGGGAGCGGAATGAGAGGACTTTTGAAGACCAAGGAGTTTCCACTTTGGGGAATAAATCAATTTGTAGGATCAATATTTTATTGGATGTCTTTGGATCCAAGAAGACCTTCTACGCTTTATGGTTTTATTGAAGACTTGGCTATGTAATTCTGTAAAGAATCTTAGGGTATACAACCTGTATACTCCTTAGATTTTTCTTATGTATACTCCTTAGATTCTTCTTGCGTAAATCCGTTTCTCTTTTAATAAAATATTTGTATATACCTATCAAAAAAGACCCCACTAATCCACAACCTGAAAAATTCTAGGAGCATGGTGGTGGTACTAAGTAACACTAGGTCAGCTGTCTTCCTGCATTGTCAAAACAAGGGAACATCTAGGCCAAGTTTTATGTTAGTTAAGTTGAGCAACGTTTTGTGAACTTGACACATCCTAGTGGGATAAACTTTTAGTAAATAGTTCTTGAAAAGACATTTAAATGACGAAATAAGCTTTGGAATAAAAAAAAATGCAAGCACCAAAATGTTGCCTGTAAATGAAAACAGTTGTCACAGCTAGGAATGAGCATAAAAACACAGAACAGAACCCTTGACTTAAGTATTAAGAGTCATGAAATCAACACAAACACAACTACAGGCTTATAATTATGACTAGAAGTTATCACTGTCTTTCTAACAGACAAGAAGATCCAACCGCACAAAAACCCAATGGCCAACTCCCGTGTAGTCTTGTTGTTATAGTATGGATTGCCTTGAACCAAATTTTTAAGATGCTGTACAAAACTATTATAACATATTCGAAAAGTAAATTTCATGAACCTCAACTAAGGTGTCCGATAAAAAATTCATAGAGACAAGAATATCCCACAAACTTAAAGATGTCACATCAATAGAATTGTTAGAGATTCAGAAATCCGTAGCAATGACGGCCTACAAAACTTGACACTGATAAAAGAACAAAACTGATTTCTCATGACATTAATGTAAAGCAAATAAAAAACATGATACTTAAACAAATAAGCACTCAAGTATTAGTCAGTTTATTGGTAGTTTTGCTAAATTATCACCATTACTTTACCACTCTGAGGAAGAATACATACATGTATGAAATTCTCATGATGCCATAAAACAAGAAACATATACTTACTCTGCCCTCATGTCATCCTTCTCAAGTTTCTTCAGAGCTTGCCTTCTTTCTTGAACAGAAATACTTTGGAGTTCCAGATCATTAATCTCGTTGTTTATCCTCGTGTTGTATGTAAAAGAAAGACTTGACAATCAACACCATTGAAATAAAACCAGATATCTGAAAAAGCTCACAACTGAAATTGACAATATACTTATCTATGCTCATCCATAAGCAAATGTTCTTTCTCAATTTCCTCTTCCAATTCTTTCTGAAGAAGGTCGATTTCTGCATCTGCAGCAACCTCAGATTTTGCCTCCTCTGTCTTCTTCTTGCATATATCTATCCTTTTCTGATAATCTGCTTCATATAAGAAAAGGTCAACTGTTGGTGGGTGCAACTGGGGGTTTACTCTCCAGGGGTGGGTCCAAAGAGCAAGACATGTGTAAAAACAATTGAGATCCGTCCTGTTAGCTAGAGTTAAAACCTATACCCTCAGCACATGATGTTAACTAGTATAGAAGTGGTCAAAATGCTAATTGCTTGAAAACACTTCAACTTATCTGTCTTATCCTCAGCTATATCTTTTCAACACCCCAGGATCAAAGTTAAAATAATTTAATCCCAATCTGAACCCTCATTACAATTTCCAATTTGCAAACTTAATAGACTTCCTTGTCTCTTGTGTCAAGTTAGTACCAAAGGGTGCCTTTATCATTATTCTAAAGTCTCAACTAGTATACTCAAAACGCCCCCATTCTTAATGATCAAAATCTTCACTAAATTTTTTTTCCTTGAAGAACTACAACGGATAACTTAGAACAACAAAACATAAGAGTCAACAAATAAAGCAATGCATAGTAACTCATATTAAACACAAAGAAACCCTGATTCATCTTATAACATAAACAGCAATGTAATTCTTAACTAGGACCTGCAGCGTACTAGGTAGGCCCAATGTCCCAATCTCACCAAACATAAAGATCTTAAATCCCCATTCTCCTCCACAATGTGACGCAATATTCCCTCACAGCTATCTTCCTACTACTAAAAGGCACAAAAAAATCTAAATACCAATGCGAGAATTACGCAGCAAATCATCTTTGTCCCATAACATTATCACATCCACTCTCTCTACTCTACCACACAAAGAAATTGTGTTTAGTTGTAGGTTATATTTTTCTAAGCTCATTTTTCGTCACCTACCCCTAAATTGACACGAATTTTTTCACAACGACTGACCTAACACGATAGTTGTTATCAGAGAAACATCACTTTCACATAGGCTCATTACTGACACGACTTTTATCAACACCAATCACACCATGCCACCTCAGCAATTGTGAAAATTTTTATGTCGGACATTTTTCATTTGAGCAGTAATAACAAACATTATAAAAATAAACTATTAATTAAAAAAAATTAAAGAAATGGACCTTGGAGTAAGCTCTGGACCTCATTGAAATCAGAGTCACAAGAAGAGCGAAGTGCCTTGGAATGTTCTAGACACTGCGTAACGCTGTTGATGTCTCTCTTGTCCTTCAAAACCCGAATGAGGTCGTCGCTGAACGCCATCAGCTGGCCCATATCGACGTTTCGAGAGGAATCGCCCATTTTTTTCTTCAGCGGATTTGTCTCTGTGATTGCCTAGGGTTTCAGAATTTCTTTTACGACTTGAATTTGATTTTTAAAGAGAAAAAGAGTTAAAGGTTATGGGGTTTGTTCAACTATAGTGTGGGTGCGAAAGAATGGGTTTGCTTTTTGGCTTGGATTTCGGGGCAGAAAATCGTTTCGCGTGATAGCGGGAAAGCGAGGAGGAAATGAGAGGGAAGGAATTTGTGTGAAGAATTTGAATGAAGATAGAATTATTAATTGCGAACGGTTTTTTGCTTGATTGTAATTAAAGACTATAATTTGGCGGCACTAGAGAAATGATGTGTAATTTAGGTTGTAATATTGTTTTGTGAGTGTCGATATGTCCGAGTGGTTAAGGAGACAGACTCGAAATCTGTTGGGCTATGCCTGCGCAGGTTCGAATCCTGCTGTCGACGCTACTCTTTTTACTTTTTTTTAATTCCTTAAAATCTTTTTTTTTTTTTTTTTTTTTTTCATTCCTTAAAATTTACTATTTGTAATTTGTATTACTATCATGGCTTCGCTTTCCCAAATTTTTATTCCTTAAAATTTACTATTTGTAATTTGTATTACTATCATGGTTTTGCTTTCTGAAAAGGATACTTTATCCACTTTTGTGAAAGATGAAAACTAATGGTACTTTTTTGATAATGAAAACTGATGATACTTGATGGGTATACTATCAAAAATCTATATATACTTGCAATTTACAAATATGTCCTACAAATATTAGTTGATGAAGAGAACAGATCTTTTACAATTTTGGCATTAAGTGTTTGTCTTTTTCTGGTAAAATGAACCATATAACATCTCATATCTAATCTTCCAACTTTTTGTCATATTCGTCATGTTTGCCTCTTTTTTTTATTTTTTCTTTTTGCTTTTTTCCTCTTTGTTATATTTGTTGAATCTCCTTTATTTTGTGTTTTGTTTTAAGCGGATAAACGCAATAGTGGATAGGGTTTATTACTATTACCAGTATTAATCGAAACCTACCTCAGATGGAAAACTCTTGGACCTATATATTGCTGTCTCAATCTTTGCAACATTTTACTAGTTATGGTTGTGAACATATAAGGTGGTGCTAAATAATCATATTTAATTATTAACCTACTTATCTTATTGATTAAATTAGACTAACATTATTAGAGAACAAATAAAAGTTAGACTTACGCGTATATTTTCTCATTCTTAACCTATATTATCTATTATTCTTATAAGATTATTGGGCCCATCCTTAGAAAGTAAATCCCCAATTATATGTATCGACTACATAAAAGTTTATCTACACACAACATAATAAGCCAAAATACTTCATTTAGGAATTGAACCAAGGACACCCAATCAAGCCAAGAGTAACACACTTCCTGGCCAACCAACTTGACTAGCACTCAAGTGAAATAACAGGGTATTTGGTTCAAGATCGATCGATTGCATAAATAATTTACCAATAAAATATATATATATATATATATATATAGAGAGAGAGAGAGAGAGAGAGAGAGAGAGAGAGAGAGAGAGAGAGAGAGAGAGAGAGAAAGTATGCTTTGTTTCAAGAGGATAGGAGAAACCATGATTGGTTTCAAGGGGAGAGGGGGAAAATCAAATATTTGTCTACTAAGATATTTGGTTGTTTAGAAAAAATTGTAATGGTGGACTTTAAAACAATTATAAAATAAACTCAATTACTACCTCCTCATCATTATTATTCAATTCCATCTCAATTTAAGTCGACACAAAATGGTAAGCCTAGAGAGAAAAGGACCCCCTCACTCTCCAACCAATCCTCTCATCCAAACATGATGTTAGGAAAATGTCCCCGTCGGCGTCGGAATAAGGAAAAAACCAGGTTAGTTTTGGCTCAAATCTCAAATAGACTAACCCCATCCAATACTAGACTATACTACTCCAAGCACCCAAACAATCCCCAAGGAATATCATCACTTTTTTTCACGCCCCCACTGAGTTGAACTATTTATATCTCGAACTCTCTCTTTCTCACCAAAGAGAAATGAAAAATAAACGGACCTGAAAAACACCACCGCATCTTAGCTCAGAATCCAAGAGCCGTGAAACCCTAAACAAAACCACCACTTCACGCAAAAGCAAAACCCAAAATTCTTCAACGATCGCCACCTTTGATTCTTCACAGTCCACACGGTATCTTCTTTGCTTCCTTCTCCATCTCTCTTCTAATATAAATATTCCTTTTTTTTTTTTTTTAGTGTTTTAAATATTTATTAACATTTTTAGCTATTAGATCAATGTTTCTCTGTTTGTTTCCCGAGAAAATCAACTCGATCTTCTAGAGAAAATTAAATTTGTTGTTATAATGGAAATGAAATTGTCTATGAGCAGTTCAAAGCACTATATGCTTCCTAGAAAGAGAGGTGTGGGAGGAGAGGTTGAAACGCAGCAAGAAGGAGAAGGAGGAGCTGAAACGACGTCGAATCTGACCATCACCATCGATACCTTGACGAATAAGAAGCATTGCACCGTCGCGGTAACATCGGAGAGGAATACTAACAGCAGCGACAACAACAACAACAACAACAAAGCGATCAACGACATTCACACTAGTAGCGGCGACGCCGAGGCGGCCGAAGAACCTTCCATCATGGCTTTAGGCAATGGAGCTTCGACCGATATTGACGAGGATCTCCATAGCCGCCAGCTCGCGGTTTATGGACGCGAGACGATGAGGCGGCTCTTCGCCTCTAACGTCCTCATTTCCGGGATGCAGGGCCTCGGTGCCGAGATTGGTACGTAAAATTAGTGGATTTTATAGTTTAAACTTTAATCTCAGTCTTTAAATTCATTGTTGCCTATGGTTATTAGTTGTGTTAGTATTAGGCTATGTTACATTGACAAACTAATAACTATGCATATTTCAATGACATACAATGATAATAATGGTTGTGATATTACGTGACTCTCATAAAAATTGGGGTCTGTGAATGTTGCAGCAAAGAAACTTGTTTTCCGGGATGCAGAGTCTTGGTGCCTAGATTGGTATGTAATAAATAATGGATTTTAGTTAAATCTCAATCTTTAAATTCATGTTCGTTAGTATTAGGCTATGTTAGGATAGCATAAACATTTTTTTTTTTGATGAATAAGGATAACATAAACTTTATGTATTTTAATGACAATAATGGTTGTCATAAAAATTTGGGGTTGTGAATGCAGAGTCTTGGTGCCAAGATTGGTATGTAATAATGGAATATAGTTTAATCTCAACCTTTAAATTCATGGGTGTGAGTATGAGGCTATGTTATGATTACATAACTGACATACGATGATAATAATAGTTGTGATATTGTGTGGGCGTTATAAAAATTGGGGTTTATGAATGTTGCAGCGAAGAACCTTGTTCTTGCTGGTGTGAAGTCAGTGACCTTGCATGATGAAGGTGTGGTGGAGTTGTGGGATTTGTCTGGGAATTTCATTTTTTCTGAGGATGATGTAGGGAAGAATCGTGCCCTTGCTTCTGTCCAGAAATTGCAAGAGTTGAATAATTCTGTGGTTGTTTCGACTTTGAAAGGTGAATTGACTAAGGAACAACTTTCAGATTTTCAGGTACTGTTTTCGAGTTATTTAACAATTTTTTGTTAAGAAATTTCTTTGCTAGTACTTCATGTCTGGAACCTTAAAAAAAATAGTTTGGTGGTATGAGTTGATGCAGTAAAGAAAATTAATGTAAGAAGAAACTTGGTTAATCATGCCAAGAGAAATCACACCACATAATATGCTAACATCACGAAAATGAAACTTGGTAAGACATTTGATTCATTATGGTCATAACTTATTTCTTTGAATATTGTTCCATCCTCAGAGAGGTCGGACCTTGGTGTGATGGCAAGTGCCCTCCGCCCAATCGATGTGTCGTGGGTACCCATGGACCACATCTCCTACCCTGTAGAAACGGGGAGCCTTGAGCACTGAGTACAACCTTTTTTTATTGTTCCATCCTTGGGTTGGTGCCACTAAAAATTTCAAACCATCTTTACGGAATTATATGTGCATGTGGATGGATGGATTGTACAACAAGAGTTTAGCTAACATCGGAAGAAATTATACATTTTTTTTTTGTATCTATATTTCATTCTTTGTTTTTTAATTTCTCAATAGTATTATTTGTAACATAAGTCAACATAAAGCCTCTTGAAAATAAGGTCAATGAATTCAAAGAGGATTAGAATTTTAGAAACAAAAAGAGTTGGTGACTTAATAGGCACTCCTAAGCTTGACCAAGCACCGAAAATAACTTCGCTTGAACATCTCTTTCAAGGTCTGAGATGCAAACAGCAAGGGTGGGAGAGTTTGAACCAATTACACATACATGATATGTATGAAGTTGCTACCACTAAGCTGCAAGTGGTAATGACTCCAGACATGGATAAATAGTATTTAAAATTCTCAAATAAATAACTGTCATAAAATAAATGTTTAGAATATATGAACCAAGGGCCAGACAAATGACCTGATGGTAGAACTGGTCAACTAGTGCCATGGTCCTTGTCCAAGGTGATGTCTAGTCTGGTTTTGAAAACTATAAGTTCAATGATTCTTGGAGTTAATTAAGTTGGAAAATAATGGACAACAACTATAAGAGGGGGAAATGTGGATATGTCAAGTAGTTTTTCAGCTCTTTCTGGATATTCCTATCAGCCAGATAAGTGTTTATAGCTAGCAAAATTCTGCTTGTTATCTGTGGCATCTAAAATTGTTCTTTCATCAGGTTAACACTAATTGTAATAGCTGTGTTAGTGTGTTTGCTTATGATTTTTACTTTTTGTGGAAATGGATTTTATGTTTGTTCTTTAACTACTAGATGGACATAGTAGCTGTATGTTCTTTATAGGAACATGATTTCTGCAAAAAGTAATTTGAATCTCAGAAAAGATGCATGTGCTTTCATTTTGATTGCTTCTGACTAATTCTGTGTGTCTCTGGCATTTAAATTTCTACAGGTGGTAGTTTTTACTGATATTAGCTTGGAGAAAGCAATTGAATTTAATGATTACTGCCGTAATCACCAACCTCCAATCTCCTTTATAAAATCTGAAGTACGAGGCCTTTTTGGTAGTGTGTTCTGTGACTTTGGCCCTGAGTTTACAGTATTTGATGTTGATGGTGAGGATCCACACACAGGCATAATTGCGTCTATTAGCAATGACAACCCTGCTCTTGTAGCCTGTGTTGATGATGAGAGGCTTGAGTTTCAGGATGGAGATCTGGTTGTGTTCTCTGAAGTCAATGGAATGACAGAACTGAACGATGGAAAGCCAAGGAAGGTTAAGAATGCAAGACCCTACTCACTCAATATTGAGGAGGACACCACACAGTATGCTGCATATGTGAAAGGTGGTATTGTCACACAGGTGAAGCAACCTAAGGTATTAAACTTTAAACCATTGCGAGAAGCACTAAGGGACCCTGGCGATTTCCTTCTAAGTGACTTCTCCAAGTTTGATCGTCCACCCCTCCTACACCTGGCATTTCAAGCGCTTGATAAATTCATAGTAGAGTTTGGACACTTCCCAGTTGCTGGGTCAGAGGATGATGCTCAGAAATTCATTTCTTTGGTCATTGGCATCAATGATACCTTATCAGATGGGAGGCTTGAGGCGATTGACCAAAACCTTCTGCGTCATTTTGCATCTGGTGCTAGGGCTGTGCTGAATCCTATGGCTGCAATGTTTGGTGGTCTTGTTGGACAGGAAGTTGTGAAGGCTTGCTCTGGGAAGTTTCATCCTCTTTTCCAGGTCAGTCATGTTAGTAGGGAATTGATCAGGAAACTTGATAGATTGATAATTGGGTCTAGTTGTAGCATTTGTTTGTCCATGCTATGGATTGTGGTTGCTCAACTGATTGAGTGAACTCCTGTTTTTTTCTGCTGTCTCTGAGTTTACCATCAACTCACATATTAAATATGAAATTTTATCCTATGTTGTTGAAGTTCTGATTCTTATATTTTAACTCACATATTTTTTTTTGCAGTTTTTCTACTTTGACTCAGTTGAGTCCCTTCCCAAGGAACCCTTGCATCCTAGTGATCTGAAACCCTTAGACAGTCGTTATGATGCACAAATTTCGGTGTTTGGATCCAAGCTCCAGAAGAACCTGGAGGATGCAAAAGTGTTTATGGTAGGATCTGGTGCACTGGGGTGTGAGTTTTTGAAGAATTTAGCTCTGATGGGGGTTTCTTGTAGTAAACAAGGGAAGTTAACAATTACAGATGATGATGTTATTGAGAAAAGTAATCTCAGCAGGCAGTTTCTCTTCCGGGACTGGAACATTGGGCAGGCTAAGTCAACAGTTGCTGCTTCAGCTGCCGGTTTGATAAACCCTCGCCTCAACATTGAAGCACTGCAGAACCGTGCAACCCCTGAGACAGAGAATGTATTTGATGACTCATTCTGGGAGAATCTGAATGTTGTTGTCAATGCTCTGGACAATGTGAATGCAAGGCTTTACATTGATCAGAGATGCTTATATTTCCAGAAGCCATTATTGGAATCAGGGACCCTAGGTACCAAATGCAACACTCAGATGGTCATTCCTCACCTAACTGAAAATTATGGTGCCTCACGAGACCCCCCTGAAAAGCAAGCACCCATGTGCACGGTTCACTCATTCCCTCACAATATTGACCACTGCTTGACATGGGCTCGATCTGAGTTTGAAGGTTTGCTTGAGAAGACACCGGCTGAAGTAAATGCTTATCTGACCAACCCAAACGAATACACATCTGCAATGAAGAATGCTGGCGATGCTCAGTCCAGGGACAACTTGGAACGTGTTCTTGAATGCATTGGCAAGGAGAGATGTGAAGCATTCCAAGATTGCGTAGAATGGGCTTGTCTGAAGTACGTATTTTATTTATTGATACATTTATTTAGTTTACATTATGGGATCACATTCTTACCTCAACTTCTAATGGCATGTATTAATGGAACCCAGGTTTGAAGACTACTTTGCTAACCGTGTGAAGCAGTTAACATACACTTTTCCTGAGGATGCCACAACCAGTAACGGGACACCATTCTGGTCTGCTCCAAAGCGTTTCCCTCGCCCACTGAAGTTCTCAGTTGATGATCCCAGTCACCTTTATTTTCTTATGGCAGCATCTGTACTACGTGCAGAGACATTTGGTATCCCGATTCCTGATTGGGTTAAGTCTCCTAGCAAGCTGGCTGATGCTGTTAACAAAGTGAAAGTCCCTGATTTCCAGCCCAAGAAAGATGTTAAAATTGAGACAGATGAGAAAGCTAGCACACTTTCCACTTCATCAATTGATGATGTTGCTGTTATCAATGAGTTGGTCATAAAGTTAGAAGAATGCCGGAATCAGTTGCCGTCAGGTTTTAAGATGAACCCAATTCAGTTTGAGAAGGTTAGTCTCCTCCCTTATCTTCCTCTTCTGTTCTCTCGTCCTTACCCTCTGACCCTTCCCACCTGGAGGTGTTTAGAATTGACAGATTTGTAGTAAATCTTTTTGGACTCTACCATCATGTGTTACAGTTCTTAGGCTCTAAATAACTGGTTTTTAATGTTGTTCCTTTCCCCCCCCCCTTCTTCTGGAGGTTCATATTTTTGGTGGGTTGGATCATGTGTTTGGCTAAGGATGAAAGGAGGTAGCTTTTTACCTTTTCAAAAGGAACCCTGTTTTAATCTTCCCAAAGTTAGCTCAAGATCTTTTCTGTGTTCTCAAAATTGTACCCATGAGTGGCCTAAGAGAAGTATTGTACCCTGGTGCTCGGTGCACATGAGGATAGGGACCTTTTGCAAGACCTTTTTTGAAGATCTCCAAAGGAAGGAAATGAACTTATTTTATATTCTATAATGTTGTTAATAAATAGGTTGCTATATTTGGCCTTGTTCGTCCCACACTATCCTTGCTACCTAAATTATAATACACCATTGTTATTCTTATATAATTCACTCCATACTTGAGCATTTTGACAATCTCATTCCTGTTTATGTTTCTGTTGAAATTTCAAATACAGAATTCACTTAATTGGTGTTCAGTTAGATTCTTTGTTATAATCATGCACTTAACATATTTTCTTGATGCCCAGGATGATGACACAAACTATCATATGGACCTAATAGCTGGACTTGCAAACATGAGGGCAAGGAACTATGGCATCCCTGAAGTTGACAGGCTCAAGGCCAAGTTCATTGCAGGGAGGATCATCCCAGCAATTGCAACCTCCACTGCTATGGCAACAGGTCTTGTCTGCTTGGAGCTGTACAAGGTTATGGATGGAGGGCACAAATTAGAGGACTACCGAAACACCTTTGCCAACCTAGCACTCCCTCTTTTCTCGATAGCCGAGCCTGTTCCTCCTAAGGTGATCAAGCACAAAGACTTGAGCTGGACCGTGTGGGACAGATGGATTTTGAAGGACGATCCAACTTTGAGAGAGCTTCTTCAATGGCTGAAAGACAAGGACTTAAATGCTTACAGCATCTCTTTTGGGAGTTGCCTACTTTATAACAGCATCTTCCCAAAGCATAGAGATCGCATGGATAAGAAGTTAGTGGATCTGGCTAGGGAAGTGGCCAAGGTAGAGCTACCTCCAAATCGAGCTCACTTTGATATTGTAGTGGCTTGTGAGGACGATGATGACAATGATATCGATATCCCACAGGTTTCAATTTACTTCAGGTAGGCATTTTGATATGGTCAAAAAAATGAGAATGCTGCTACAGTCTTAGGATGGGGCTCTACCTTAATTAGAACTTCAGTTTAATTTTCTGAGCCAATGAATGGGGATGTATGTTATAGTTACTCCTCATCTGTATTTAGCAAAAAAAACTCCTTATCTTCATATATACCGATGGTCCTAAGTATCAATTATTGTTCAATATCAATATTGGCGTTGCTTTGCTTCTGATGTTGAGCTATGGTTTCCGTGATTGTTTCCTCGGATCATGAATCTACTAGAAAAGATTGAATTTCGAGAGACCAGAAAACGAGGTTGACTGATAATTTTCTAGATGCATTAGAGTGACATTCTTAATTTAATATTAAATTCTTGTGGTTAGTGTCTGGCTTGTTACAGTTAAATCGATTGCCACTGGCATGGCACTCGATCTAGGAAAAGAAGGGTGGAATAAAGCAAGAAAAGGAAAAACTGATTGCAAAATTTATCAGGGATCTCATTCAAATTAGTGAGTTTCATGAAATAGTAAAGGCAAAAAATTTAGAACACACTCACTGAATGAACTTTGATATATAATTGTTCCAATTAATAACTTTCCATTAATAGATGGAAAATGCTACATATGCATGCATGTGATAGCATCTCAATAAAAATATATTTCATTAGATCTAAAATAGGTCAGTTTGCAGTGTGCTGTGATGCATGAGCAAAGGTTGTCAAATTTTCTTCATGCACAGCACATTGGACTCTTATTAGATATCAAGCATTTGGGACAGAATCCTCTTCTCATAAAACAATGACTTGGGGCAATTAAGGAAAACGTAAGAGTGATAGCAATTGCTATGTAAACCTCGAAACGTGGTATAATATGTCGGTTTTAACCAGTATTCTATATTTGCTGTATTGGCTTAAACAATATCTATACAATGACAATCATACACATATTGGAGCAATGAATAGACTGTCTCCTTCTAGCTTTGATATGTCCACGTCGAAACTCTCACTAATGTAGTTCCTTTCCATTCCAAGACCATCTCATTTCCAATCTGTCCCTCAATCCTTAACCCATATGAATTTTCCCCTTCTTTCACTATTTCTTTTGCTTCCATTAAAATCTCTTCACTCAGTCTCCTACCCTCCAACCCAAGCCCTGCCTGAAGATGGCAGCCTTCCCTGATCTCCTCCCACCGTTGGAACCAAGCAAAACAAGAGATGTAAGGTGCCAAAAAGAGACACTCCATTGCTATTCTTGCTTCTGCAAGACGAAGTGAAAAATTCACTTCCAAAGATTCTAACAAGGCTTGGTAATGCACCAAATACCCATCAAAGAATGACCCAAAACCTGAGCAATATTTCAGTTTTTCACAAGCATCTCCATCACCAAAGGTTATAATACCCCTATTAATAGCTATCAATTCCTTCGCTTCCCTTAGAAAGTCCATAACATGCTTTCTGCTTCTCCCCCTCCCCATGTGTGGAAGCCCCACCATGGAATTAAAGGCGAACCATTCTCTCCTTCCATCCCTTTTCTTCATTTTCTTTATCTCACTTACCAAATCATCAATTCCCATCTCCTCCACCTTCAACTTTAGGCCAAAAGCTCTTGCCTGATCATAGAGCCTCCTTTGTGTTTCCTCAAACCTCCACAGTGGAGGACAATCACAGTCCTCCTCTTCCCATCTTATTGATGTCAATTTTAATGTCTTGTTTTGGTTTGCAATGGCCTCAATCATTGGAGGCCACTGAACACCTTCTCCCATGTCAAAGTCCACTATATGTATTGTCTCCGCATCATCTGGCATAGCTTCAAGAATTGAAGAGTTTGCTGCACAGTGAGCAAACTTCCCAGCTGGTAAGGCTTGGTAAAGTGCCTGAAAGGCAGTCTCAAAGTTCTTCAAGGACTCTTGCTTCAAATAATCACCTTGATAATTCATGTCTTGGGATAAGTAGAAAGCAAGACGCTCCAAGGTTTTGCCAGTTGGGCTAACTTTCTCACTGATGCGTCTTAAAATAACTTGCGCAAGTTCTCTTTGATCATTCTCCAAGGCTTCTCCATAAGCCTTAAGTAGATGATAAAGGCTCACTTGGTTATCAATTTCCATATCTTCTCCTGGCAAGGTTAGTGATGATTGAAGAGAAGCTATATCTGTTAATGATGAATCAGATTTCATGGACATGCTAGGACTATCTTCTCCTTCACTAGGCAAGTGTTTAAAAGGGAAACTTCCTTCACTGGGAAAATCATACCCAGTGTACAAAGCTTCCACTTCTGTGAGGTCTGGGAAACTTCCTTCACTGTCTCCCAATATTCCACACATACCCTCAATCTTATAATTCAAATTGGGCTCTAACCCCTCCGGCTCGAAAGAGAAATCCATCATGGTTGACATGACTTGCTGGGAATCATAACAAGTTCCCTGTGGGACAAAATCAGCTGGGAACATGGTTGAAGAATATGGGATTGAAGAAAGTTCAGAAGAGTCCTCTATTGTGGTGACAAAGTGATCACTAGAGAACATGGTTTGAGAAAATTGGATTGAAGAAAGTTCAGAAGAGTTCTCTGTTGTGGTGAAGAGTGGAGAGAATTCATCATAGTCATAGACATCCACAGGGACATCCATGTTGAGGCCATGGTGTGCAACCTGTTCAAAAGTTGAATCTATGACATTGTAGAATGGCCATGAGGGCTGAAGAAGCTCAGGCTGCATCATCTTTTTGATGGGGGTAAGGAAACTTTGTGTTGAAATTTTAGTTTTCTGGCAAGCCTAAGTAAGTGTGTATATATATAGGATGCTTAACACTATATAGACAGATTAACATAAAATATATAGTTAGTTTAAATAGAATATAAAAAGGTTCCAAAGGGTCCAAACCCCTAACTTTTTAAATAATTTATAACCAGTCACTCTCACCCAACTTTCTACAGAGTTTTATATCAGCAAAGTTCCCGGCTGATTTCTACTTCTTTTCTTGGCAGCTTCTTAGAGGTAGCTTATGTTGCATGTAATCACTATTTTCATACATTTTTTAATCAAGGGATTCGTTGAATAAACGTTCATGTCTATTCATTGTAATTACTTATTACCTTTCATTCCTAAGAAATATTATAATCTTAAATCAATGTATTAATAGAATGGTCGTTCCCAATTTGGTCCTCCAGCGTGACAAAAGGTATAAAGACATTCACTAGTGACTTCCTGTGACCCTTCAATTCAATGAAACCTGGTTGTATACATACATTTAAAAATACTTATTAAAACAAATTTGACTCCTAGTTAGATGGTTTTTGTGTGGTTAAAATAGTATTTTCCGTTCAGAAAGGACAAGCAGAAATACTTAATTAACTTGCATGAAAATTAAATGGGGAAGTTTCATGTGATTGCCATAAATCATAATATAAGTAGATTAGTTCTCAAATGTTCTAATTTTCCTATGGATGAAAGGTTACTCTTAGCACAAACTTGGCGATATAATATACCTTCTTGATGAAATAGTGACCAAAAGCATTGGCAGGCTGGCAGCTGAGCTTGATTGTTAGGGTGGGGTGGGGGGTTATGTTGATGGGTTTCAAATTTTCAATTTTTTTTTTAATAATTAATACATATATTAAAAAAATTTGAGGTTTGGTCCCAAAAAAGAGCTGCCCCTATCCAAATAAATATTTAAGGATTTATTCTCAAACTTAGAATTAGATTATACTCTCTAATAAAGAAAGATGAAATGATCTCTACTATCCCTTTGTGGTAGATAATTTAGTAATTTATATTAAAAAATTGTTAATAATTTTATCATCGAAATAATAATGGATACAATTTTATCCTATGAAAAATCCTCGTTGAGAAACATAACATATTTTTTAATATATTTTGTGCATAATTATAGCTAACTAGATAATTTTTTTATACTTAATATAAAGATGATGTATTCTCCTTCAAGGAATATCAATGAGTTATACTTTATATAGTCTAGTATATACATTAGAAATTATGACTTATATCTTATATGTGTGCGTGCACGCACGTGTATGTCTAGTTTATCCTGACTGGTGTATTAATATTATAATTTATCTCCTCAAATAAAAATTCATGACTCCGCTTCACTAATCAAAAGTTCTATATAGTTGAGATTATAGACTAGTTTTAAAAAATTAAAAAATAATAATAATAAGAATTAGGGAAACCACAATATAATTATACTTGATCAAATCGGTATTTGCTCATAAGGACGAGAAATTATTTAGTCCACCAGGTAAACCACGTCAACGGTCCACCATTCCATTTAAAAAATACCATGTATTTAAATTAATGATTCAGTTACACGTAGACACTAACAAACAAACATTAAAAAGACCAAATAGCCCCCAGATCTGGCTTTCCCCACTTCTCCACTCTCCTCCAACCAGACCCAACCAGACGTGAATCAATCAATCAAAACCTTAACGCAAGTAAATTTTCACCCAAAAAAAAAAAGTCTTTCAATTCATTTTTTTTCCTCCTTCCCAAAGGACAACAACATAAAAGCACAAAACTTCAACTTTCCATTCTCTATCATTTTCCTCTACTTTCTCAGCAACCAAACACAAATATTAAAAACCAACCTTTTTGAATATTTATGAAGGAAAATATACCTATTATAATTGATTCTAGAGCATAAACAAATTAACCTGTTAATCTCAAAGAAAAAATAATATAATTGATTCTTCCCTATAGAAGACTATTCCAAGATTAGATAATGAGATGATTTTGTTACATCAAGGATATCATCCATTACTTGAAACGGCAACCCCATATATCTCGCGAAATTCCTCAACATTTCAACGACTTCATTAGACCCACCTCCTAGAATTGCTCCTAGCACCACAGCAGCTTCAAGAAACACTGTCGTTTTGTGTATATGAATGAATTCAAGGTGGCAAGACGTCGCAGGAGACCAAAAGGAGTCGTTGCCGCCGAAATCAGAAGAAGAGCGCCAAGGCTTCTCAGGCTGCCGACCCCGCTGCCGCCGTCGGTAGCAATGCCGACGACGATGATACCAAGGAGAACAAGGATTGTCGAGAGCTTTTTTTTTTTTTTTTCCTTTTTCTTTTGCAATCTGAATGCTTTAGTGTGATTTGTTGGGGATTTTGTACAGATTTGAGACGGCGGCTCTGGTTTTGGATTTGGAGGAGAGTGAGAAGTGATGGAAGCGGTATCTTGGGGCTATTTGGTCTTTTAATGTTTGTTTGTTGTGTCCGCGTGTGAGTGAATCATTAATTTAAATACATGACATTTTTTAATTGGAATGGTGAACTTGGTTCATCAGGTGAACCGAATAATTTTTGGATAAGGAGTCTCCATTTCATGGTCCAGATTAAATATCACAGATCTAATAGTGTACAGACTATCACGTCATTTAAAATTTTAAATGACAAGACAGTCTATATATCGTTAGATTTATGAAATAAAATCTTAACCATGAAATGGACAAATGGAGAGATTTCCAAATGGAGAGGATCCTTATCCATAAGTTTTTCATAAGGACATCTATTGAGAGATTGCCCACTGACCAATTTTAGCTTCAGAGTTATTGTGGTTGAAACTTGAAAGTAACATTTATGTACATTGTTTATTGGAACTTGGAAGTTTTCGGTTGGATCATTAGCCATTAATTACTTAAAAACTTTAACACAAATACAGAGGTTGAAAGCAAAGAGTTTGACGCAACTTCATGCAAAAACTTGTCTTTTTATGGTCCATCACCCATGCAATAGTATTATCAAAAAAAAAAAAAAAATCACCCATGCAATAGTATTTATTACTGATTGGATAAGGATTTGCCAATATATCTTATACCTTATCCGAATCTTCCGATTTTGCACGCAAGGTATATTTGTATCAAATGATTCAAATCCTGCCCATTGTTGTGTTCCGACTTCCGATCCATTATACGTTGTATGATATTAGATTATTATATGGATCATTACGATCCATAAGATTGGGTTACTTACAGATTATTATTTCTTGACAATCTTATACCGCGAGCTTTAAACATTGACTAATTGCCATGAACGTCAAAGAACCTTTTTTGCTTTTGGAAATATATAGTGCATTACTTATTCCTTGTAATTAAGTTGTAACTACACTTTTTCATAGTTGTTTCTGAGGCTCATATATTAATTTGAACAGAATTTGGTTTGTAGTCAACTTGCTATAACCCTTTATGTGTTAACTCATAAATCATAAAACCATCTACATGTATTACATGATTTACTAAATAGGTTATGTGACCAAAAATACATGTGAATGGTTTTATGAGTTACCACATAATAGGTAAGTGTATCCTATTAATTTTGGGTGATAGAGAATTTCTTCAAATTCAATGCATTATGCTTTTTCTCTCTTAGAAGTGTTTATATATACCATGACAACATAGATTTATTGGTTAATGAAACTTAAGCCCCTAGCTCACTCATTGGTTAAGAGGTTATAATCGATCCTATCCCCTTATGCACGATTGACAAGTAACTTTTTATATTTCCTACTTATCCTCTTTTTTTTCTTTTTTCTTTTTTTAATATTTCCCAATTAAATATACCTCAAGAAATTTTGGCATTTGGACATACATGAGATCCTCGAGGCTATCTCCTGCCTAGTGCCTGCCTCATTGGCCTACACGTGGGGCCCACGTGTTCCTAATTCCTATAACAGAGGGTTGAATTGAAATTTTTTATATAATTTATTAAGACGATAAATTATGATTAGTGGAACATCACTTTCACTTGATTTATTATACATATTATTTTATTTGTATCTAGTCGACTTATTTTTTTTAATTTATTTATAATTTTATATTTTTTTTAATTGATTTATAATTTTATAATTGAGAGAGTAGAAATTGAACTTTGGTTCTTTTGAGATCAATCAATATTAATTGAGTTGCAAGCCTACAAGGTAGTTAGCATATTTATTCAAAAGAAAACTTACATCCTCCAACTTCAGTTAGACATATTTGATTGTGTTGTACTATGGGTCTATATATATTAGGAGAGCATAGGGCTAATTCCACGGTGTCCTCCATAAAATTTCACAACTTGGTGAACAAGCCATATTAGATTTCCTCTTCTTGTTCATTGTTTCATTTCTAACTACGCATGCAGGATATGCAATATATTTTAGGCATGTATTTTTTTTTTTTAAGTTAGATTAGCAAAAAACAAAAAAATTTAAAAATAACTTGAATAAGATGTATAGGCAAAATTCCAAACATCCAAATCTAAGAATAAATTTCATCTATTTTATTTTGAGTGTTTCACTTTATGTTTCACTAATCGTAATTTATCATGTCTTTTTTTTAATCTCCTTATAAAAATAACCGAAGTGGAAAGAGAAAAAAAAAATGATATTAAGGCCATCTCCAGCAGTCATGTAAACTGCTGTGTATCTCTATTTGTAGAGAGTAAAATGAAAAAAATGCTCTCCAGCAGTCCTCCAAAAGACCTCTTCAACTTCAAATTTTTTTACAAAGTGAACAGTAGCCTTTCATTTTTGAAAGGCTACTGTACACTTTGTAAAAATTAAAAAACCAATTTCTTCAGTTCTGACCCCACCATATCAACTGATATTTCTTCCGATTTTTTTCTCTCTCCTCTCATTTCTTCCGAAAATTTCTCTCTCTTCTTCTCATTTGCTCTCTCTTCTCTCTGCTCTCTCTTCTCATTTGCTCTCTGCTCTCTCTTCTCTCTGCTCTCTCTTCTCAGATCTGTATAGCCAGAGCACCTGTGAGGCCAACCACCACCACCGCCCACAAGAGACCCACCCCACGGCCAAGCCTGCCGCCAAGCCTTGCTGTGCCCGATCCCAACGGTCTGGAGGTCACCCATCCGTGCCGATCTCGGCCTGGATGAGTGGGTTAGCTCCCAATGAATTCGAACTTGCAAAGAAAGGGATCACCGGAAGTGGAGCTCGGCCTGGAGGTGGTGGAGCCGTGCCATTTGGTGGCTGAGATATTAAATTTTGGTTGCTGAAATTAATTTGAAATAATTAATTTGACAGTTGGTTTGGTTGCTGTTTGTTTGGTTGGTTGCTGAAATTAATCTGTTTGTTTGGTTGCTCTGAGAAATTGATTTGGTTTGATTTGGTGGCAGTTGGTTATTTTTTGTGGGAAATAATAATAAAAAAGTATATTTTAATAGAATAGAGAGTGAAATAGAGAGTACTGCTGGAGTGTTTATCTGAAAAAATAAATAGAGAGTTGCTAAATAGTGTAAATATAAAGATAAAATAGAGATAAGTTTAAAGGACGGCTGGAGATGGCCTTACAGTTGATATGAAACATAGAGTAGAAACTAAAATTAAGACATAATTTTTATTCAAAATCTAAAGTACAACAAAATTATGACTGTTTATCAAAAAAAAACAAAATTATGACTGTTTTGAGAGGATCTAAGTATAAAAAGTTGACTGACAGATAACAACCGCAAAACAAGTGGTTTTTCATGTAGTACCAATTAAACTTCTTTGATATTTTTTCTTCATAATTTTGTTGGTTATGTGATACAATCTTTAGGTAGATCTTAATGGGCACCACAGGAGATCGATATAAATGAATATTATGCATATGCTTACAGGCTTAAAGCTCGTTGTTTCAACTAACGACGAATTCTTTCTTATAATTTGACAATGGTTCTGAAAGGACCAAAACTGAACATGGACTGGCCGTAGGCCCCAATTTGAACTCTACTAGCTGTGTCCTGAATTTGGGCCTTGTACTACTTTGATAAAGTCCAGGTTACCCTTGTCCATATACACCTTGGAGTTCTTGTGACGTGGAAGAGAATCTACCAGAACTTTTTTTTTTTTTTTTGTTTCTTTTTCTTTTTGGGTAAGTAAAAGCCAACCATTAAAGAGGCCCAACCATATTTTTCGATTTGTCAATTTGAGCTTCCTTACAAATCCCAATCCTAATTGATTTTTTTGTTAGGAAATTAAGGTATAAATGGAGCATTTAATATAAAACGGTCCAAAGGGACAGCACCAAATAAAATAAATTGGTCTTTGGGTATGGATTTTTGTTTTGGTCAATAATCCCATACTTTCTTTGTTTTATTATTTTAAATTTTTGGTCAGATTTTTCGTTTTGAACATTTCTTTTTTAAGTTGAAAACTTGGTATGATCTTATGAGGATTGAGAATTTAACGTCATTTCCACGTCATGTATTTCATTTTCACAACATGCATATCATTGTAAACCTACATGTGGTACGTGTAAGTTTATTACCTGCAAATTCAAAATGTAATTTCTAGATGTCTTGATTCAAAGATAAAGGAAAATGACAATCATTATGGATATGGATTTTTCTTTTGGTCAATAAACCCATCCTTTTCTTTGCTTCCTTTTCATTTTATTTTAATTTTTTGGTCAGAATTTTGGCTATGCCCAATTTTTTAATTAGTAATTTTGGTAAGGTTTTATGAAGATTGAAATTTCCAAGTCATGCATTTCACACTTTCACAACGTCCATATCATTGTATACCTACATGAGGATGTGTAAATTTATTACGTGCAATTTTCAAGAATAATTCCTTGATAGCTTGGTTTGAAGATAAATTAAAACGACAAACATTATGAAATTGTTGTCATATATTTAAATCTTATGATATTTATAAAAAGACGTAGAGTTTCTGTCACTTACATTCAGCCCACTATAAGAAGCTTCCGTGCATGCGCGAAAGAAGTGGAAGACTTGCTGCAACTTCACCTTGGTTTTTCCATACAAATGGCCAAATGGGTCATCAAACTTGTAATTTCCCAATACCTAGGAAAGCCTTTGTGGGACAAAATGGCAGCGGTCTTTAAAGGAACAAAAATAATTAATATTCCACACACAATGGAGAGGAGACTTGGCAATGATTGTGACTCTCTAGGTCCCTTGACAACATGATCAATTGGTGAATAAATAGCGGACACACTAGCTCTAGAAATTAGAGAAAATTCAAACACTTCTCTACCGCGGCAAGATGATTATGATGAGGAGGAAATACCAAAATAGTACTTCCATCGCTCTCATGGTCTTGCTGTAACGACTATGACATGATACACACCGGTGTTGGTCTGTAACTCCCAAGGGCCAAGTATTTATTTGTCCTACCCAATTTGTTTTTTTGTTGCTAAATTGTCTTGCCCAAGTTGAGGTGTTTTGGACTGACTTTTTCAAAGTCTACCATCTCAATTCTTACTCGTTCAGAACCCAACTGAATTCTATTTTTTAAAGCTCTTATATATCTTTGTTCTTGTGAGTTGTGAGCTTACCTCTTATTACAATCTGTCAACTCTCAAAAATCCCATAATGGACTTAGCAATTTCTTTTGCTTTCCTTCTTTTTTTCCCTTATGTTGCTCAATCTCAAGATTTTGAATTCATCTTTAATGGATTCAATAATAGTGAAAATCTCACCCGAGAGGGAGCCTCAATTTTCAAGCCTAGTGGTGCACTTAAGCTCACTAATGCAACAGCCAATGTTACAGGCCAAGCATTTTATACTCGTCCTATTCAAATGTTTAACAATAAGTCTCGTTCATACCCAAATGCTTCTTCTTTCAGCACATCATTTGTTTTTGCAATACGCCCGGCTGCAACCTCTAGCAGAGGTGGCTATGGCCTTGCTTTCATTCTGTCACCCTCCACGAAATTCCCTGGAGCTCAACCTGGGCATTACCTTGGAATTTTCAGCTCCTCCAATGATGGAAATCCTTCAAACCATATCTTTGCAGTTGAATTCGATACGGTTAAAGGGCATAATGAGACCTCAGATTCTGAAGGAAACCATGTGGGAATCAACATCAATAGCATGTCTTCAAATGCATCTAGGCCTGCTGGTTATTATGACAAGAACGATGATGCAAATTTGGAAGAAATCATTTTAGAGAGTAACAAACCAATTCGTGCCTGGATAGAATATGATGGTGTGGAAAGAGTTGTGAATGTTACAATATCTTATTCTTTGGAAGAGATAGACAAACCAAAGAAACCACTCATTTCCCGTCACATAGACTTGACTCCAATTCTAAAGGAAACTATGTATGTTGGCTTCTCTGCTGCAACAGGCAAAAAAACAAGCTTTCATTACATTTTAGCATGGAGTTTTGCAATCAATGGAGCTGCTCCTCTTCTTAATATTTCTCAACTTCCTTTGCCACCTCCAAGTGAGGAAAGCTCATCGGCTTTCAAACCCCAAGTGAAGGTAGTCATTGCCATTATATCTGCTTTCACTCTCGTTTTGTTGGGAATTCTGTTCTTTTTTACATGTTACAAAAAGATGACGCGGAAGGAGAGTCTTGAGGACTGGGAGTTGGATTGTCCTCACAGGTTTAAATACAAGGATCTTTATGCAGCCACAAAGGGTTTCAAAGAGAGTGAGGTTATTGGTGTTGGAGGCTTTGGTGCAGTCTACAAAGGTATTGTTCCTGCCACTGGAAATGAAGTTGCTGTAAAGAAGATAATACAGAATTCAAGCCAAGGCATGAGAGAATTTGCAGCTGAGATTGAAAGCTTGGGAAGGTTAAGGCACAAGAATTTGGTCAATCTCCAAGGATGGTGCAAGCATAAAAATGATCTCCTTATAGTCTATGATTATATTCCAAATGGAGGCCTTGACTCTCTAATTTTCAAACCCAGAAACAACTTTGTGTTGACTTGGGATGCAAGGTACAATATCCTTAAAGGCGTTGCTTTAGGGTTATTGTATCTACATGAAGAATGGGAGCAAGTTGTGATCCACAGAGATGTGAAGTCCAGCAATGTTTTGATAGATGCTGAGCTCAATGCAAGGCTAGGCGACTTTGGTCTTGCTAGGCTATTTGATCATGACAAATTATCATACACCACCAATGTTGTTGGCACAATTGGATACTTAGCCCCGGAATTGGCTCGCACGGGTAAGGTATCTACAAGTTCTGATGTGTTTGCATATGGGATTTTACTCCTTGAAGTGGTTACTGGGAGAAGGCCAATTGACAACAACAGTTTCGTTTTGGTGGACTGGTTAATGGAATGCCAACAATTGGGTCAAATTCTTGATGCAGTTGATCCAAAGTTGAACTCAACTTACGTGGTTGAAGAGGTAGAGTTGGTTTTGGATTTGGGTCTACTTTGTTCTCATCACAAACCAGAAGCTAGGCCTACCATGAGACAAGTGGCTCGGATTCTTAGCAGGGATGATCCAATTCCTGCCGTTCCTGACTGGGGCTCCGTTGATTTTCGAAGTGTCAGTGAAATGAACTCAAGAAGTTTAGAATTGATTTCTGGTGATATGACAACAAGGTCGTATCCTTCATCAAGCTTTGGAGGCATCACTTCCAGTTCTATAGACTCTGGCAGATAGTAGGGAGCATTAGACTTACCATTTTCATTTTTGAGGTAGATAGATTATCAGCTTGTACATGTACGAGTAATCTTCTACTCTGTTCATGTTTGAAATTCATTTGTAATGAAAGTCATTATTCTTCATTGACTTCTTTTTTTTCCTTTCACATGTTAATCCATCAGCTTATTAGTTGACCCTGGACTAGGAACAGTAAGTCATGTCTCAGCTTTATGCACGATGGTAGTTATGAATGCACTGTTTGATTAATTCCTAATTATTCGGACTAGAAACAGTAAAGTCTTTGTAATGCATGATGATAATTATAACGGTGGACGACATCATGAATTGCACCATTTGATTAATATAGAAAAGAATTAAGTACCCAACACACCATTTAAATTTGGAAGTATATCTTTTCCTTTGAAATTGGAATTTTTTTTAATGCATTTGGGAAGTAGTAGTACCCTTTTTGGATGACTAGAAAATGTGACCCATAGAGATCAGTAATATATGCGTATTGTTCGTACCTCTGTAATGAGCCGCAAAGGGAGATTACAAAACATTCTCACATGTCATAAAGCGCAGCCATGACTCATGAGGCAGTTGAGTGGGGGAATTAGAAAGCACAAAAAAAGAAAAGGATGAAACACATGAAAATAACTCAACTAACCACTGATCAGTGGACTCATTACACTGAAACAAAGTTCGATAACATAGTAGCAGGCCACCCATCTAGTGGTCTCAAGCCCCCCCAACCAATAGTGAAATTAACAAGGTTCCCTCCCTCCCTAACTCCACTGAGAGCGGATTACAGAAGTTTCTCACAATTCAAAAACTCAAATCCGCAATACACACGACACATTGATGAACTTGACTTCGTTCAAGTTCTCGACACCCTTAAGCTTTACCCCAAGACTAGTAAAAAATAGGCCCATTTAGAAGGACAAATATTTAAAAACCTACTGACGAAATACAAATTCTTGTACTTGTAAACAAGGCTGGCTTCATCTCATGAAACCATGACACGTCCAATCATCCCCTGGGTCCAAGTTGCAGTCTCCTTGAGCTGTTCATCATCGGATTGAAGACACTCACCCAAAAATTCAACATAGAATGCACGATCTCTAAACAGAAGCTTTGTGTTTGAGCCAAGTGCATCCGCAAGATCACCCATCACAGCAACTGCAGCCTTTGTCACACTCTCGTCCCTGCAAAATATGAAAGCAAAACCATGAGACTTAAAGAAACAAATATATAAAGAACAACAGAAAGGAGGAAAAGGAAAGAAAAGAAAGAAGCAATAGTGCAATACCTCTCTCTGTCCAAGAAAACCAATTCTATAAACTGCAGGAGATGTGCAGCATGTGGCAACATCACCTCAGGCTTTGAGTTCTTAAAACCCTGGAGAATACCAGAGTAAGCTTCAAAGATGCTACGCCTGAGCTGGTTTCCGTACTCCATAACTCTTCATCATTGACATCAATCTTAGCACAGATCTGGGATGCTTGCAGCATCGCTGGTACTGCATAAGGGACATACCTGTCGAAATGCTCTCCTATGGCAAGAGCAATGTCCCCAAAGCAAGAGAATATGGGAGGCTTGACTGTAAGACCATCACAAAACTGTAAGAGCTTGTCATCCAACGCACGGCAAATGTCACCAACCACCCCAACTGTGATGGAGCAAACCTGGTATTCCTCAAAATTCTGCAATCCCATCTCCAAATATGGGTAGAACTCACGCATATAGTTCTCAAAATTTGGTCCACAGGCATAAGCTAGCGCACTAATCGCAAGCATTGCCTCCTCATGCACCGTAGAACTACGGCAAGCAAACACCCTAAGGAACAGTGTCATAATCTTATCTGCTTCCCGGAGTATTATGGGCTTGGTTTCATCTGTGCTGCTAAGTTTCTGGATAATAACCTGGAGAACACCACAAAGAGAACCTTGCAAGTCACCTTGCTTTTCCCATGTCCTATCCCCTTACGCACGATTGACAAGTAACTTTTTATATTTCCTACTTTTTTTTTTTTTTTTTTAATATTTCCCAATTAAATATACCTCAAGAAATTTTGGCATTTGGACATACATGAGATCCTCGAGGCTATCTCCTGCCTAATGCCTGCCTCATTGGCCTACACGTGGGGCCCACGTGTTCCTAATTCCTGAATTGAAATTTTTTATGTAATTTATTAAGGCGATAAATTATGACCGGTGAAACATCACTTTCACTTGATTTATTATACATATTATTTTATTTGTATCTAGTCGACTTATTTTTTTTAATTTATTTATAATTTCATATTTAAGAGAGTGAAATTTGAACTCTGGTTCTTTTGAGATCAATCAATACCAATTAAGCTGTAAGCCTACAAGTTAGTTAGCATATTTATTCAAACGAAAACTTACATCCTCCAACTTCAGTTAGGCATATTTGATTGTGTTGTACTAGGGGTCTATATATATATTAGGAGAGCATAGGGCCAATCCCACGGTGTCCTCCACAAAATTTCACAACTTGGTGAAAAAGCCATATTATATTTCCTCTTCTTGTTCATTGTTTCATTTCTAACTACGCATGCAGGATATGCAATATATTTTAGGCATGTATTTTTTAAAAAAGTTAGATTAGCAAAAACAAAAATTTTAAAAAATAACTTGAATAAGATGTATAGGCAAAATTCCAAACATTGAAATCTAAGAATAAATTTCATTTATTTTATTTTGAGTGTTTCACCTTATGTTTCACTAATCGTAATTTATCATGTCTTTTTTTTAATCTCCTTATAAAAATAACCGAAGTGGAAAGAGAAAAAAAAAAGAAAAAAAGACATATGATATATTACAGTTGATGAAACATAGAGTAGAAAATAAAATTAAGACATAATTTTTATTCATAATCTAAAGTACAATAAAATTATGACTGTTTTGAGAGGATCTAAGTATAAAAAGTTGACTGACAGAGAACAAAACCACAAAACAAGTGGTTTTTCATGTAGTACCAATTAAATTTCTTTGATATTTTTCCTTCATAATTTTGTTGGTTATGTGATACAATCTTTAGGTAGATCTTAATGGGCACCACAGGAGATCGATATAATTGAATATTATGCATATGCTTACAGGCTTACAGCCCGTTGTTTAAACTAACGGTGAATTCTTTCTTATAATTTAACAATGGTTCCAAAAGGACCAAAACTGAACATGGACTGGCCGTAGGCCCCAATTTGAACTCTATACTATCTGTGTCCTGAATTTGGGCCTTGTACTACTTTGATAAAGTCCAGGTTACCCTTGTCCATATACACCTTGGAGTTCTTGTGACGTGGAAGAGAATCTACCAGAACTTTTTTTTTGTTTCTTTTTCTTTTTGGGTAAGTAAAAGCCAACCATTAAAGAGGCCCAACCATATTTTTCGATTTGTCAATTTGAGCATCCTTACAAATCCCAATCCTAATTTATTTTTTCGTTAGGGACAGCACCAAATAAAATAAATTGGTCTTTGGGTATGGATTTTTGTTTTGGTCAATAATCCCATACTTTCTTTGCTTTATTATTTTTAATTTTTGTGGTCAGATTTTTAGTTTTGAACATTTCTTTTTTAAGTTGAAAACTTGATAAGATCTTATGACTTATGAGGATTGAGAATTTAAAGTCATTTCCACATCATGCATTTCATTTTCACAACATTCATGTCACTGTAAACCTACATGTGGTACGTGTAAGTTTATGGGTAAAACTTAAGTATAGTTTCTTAGGTCAAGTACATTAGGTTCTTAGTTGAATTCAAATACATTGAATTTAAATATTCTTGAAAAAGATAACATTGTTTGTGTTTCATTGGTTAATACAACCATGTGTTTGAATTCAATTTGGGAACCTAATATACCTAACCTAAGGAACAGTACCTAAGTTTTATCCTAAGTTTATTACCTGCAAATTCAAAATGCAATTTCTTGATGTCTTGGTTCAAAGATAAAGGAAAATGACAAGCATTATGGATATGGATTTTTCTTTTGGTCAATAAACCCATCCTTTCTTTGCTTCCTTTTTATTTTTTTTTTTTGGGTCAGAATTTTGGCTATGCTCAATTTTTTAATTAGATTTTGGTAAGGTCTTATGAAGATTGAAATTTCCAAGTCATGCATTTCAAACTTTCACAACATCCATGTCATTGTATACCTATATGAGGATGTGTAAATTTATTACGTGCAATTTTCAAGAATATTTCCTTGATAGCTTGGTTTGAAGATAAATTAAAAAGACAAATATTATGAAACGGATGTCATATATTTAAATCTTATGATATTTATAAAAAGACGTAGAGTTTCCGTCACTTACATTTAGCCCACTATAAGAAGTTTCCGCACACACGCGAAAGAATTGGAAGACTTGCTGCAACTTCACCTTGGTTTTTCCATACAAATGGCCAAATGGGTCATCAAATTTGTAGTTTCCCAAGGTATAGCCTCCAAGGAAAGCCTTTGTGGTACAAAATGGCAGCGGTCTTTAAAGGAACAAAAATAATTAATATTCCACACACAATGGAGAGGAGAGCCGGCAATGATTGTGACTCTCTAGGTCCCTTGACAACATGATCAGTTGGTCAATAAATAGCGGACACACTACCTCTAGAAATTAGAGAAAATTCAAACACGTCTCTACCACGGCAAGATGATGATGAGGAGGAGGAAATACCAAAATTGTACTTCCATCGCTCTCATGGACTTGCTGTAATGACTATGACATGATACACACCGGTGTTGGTCTGTAACTCCCAAGGGCCAAGTATTTTTTTGTCTTGCCCAAGTTTTTTTTTTTTTGTTGCTAAATTGTCTTGCCCAAGTTGAGGTGTTTTGGACTGACTTTTTCAAAGTCTACCATCTCAATTCTTACTCGTTTAGAACCCAACTAAATTCTCTTTTTTAAAGCTCTTATATATCTTTGTTCTTGTGAGTTGTGAGCTTACCTCTTATTACAATCTGTCAACTCTCAAAAATCCCATAATGGACTTAGCAATTTCTTTTGCTTTCCTTCTTTGTTTCCCTTATGTTGCTCAATCTCAAGATATTAAATTCATCTTTAATGGATTCAATAGTAGTGAAAATCTCATCCGAGAGGGAGCCTCAATTATCAAGCCTAGTGGTGTACTTAAGCTCACTAATGCAACAACCGATGTTATAGGCCAAGCATTTTATACTCATCCTATTCAAATGTTTAACAAAAAGTCTCGTTCATACCCAAATGCTTCTTCTTTCAGCACATCATTTGTTTTTGCAATACGCCCGGCTGCAGGCTCTAGCAGAGGTGGCTATGGCCTTGCTTTCATTCTGTCACCCTCCACGAAATTCCCTGGAGCTCAACCTGGGCATTACCTTGGAATTTTCAACTCCTCCAATGATGAAAATCCTTCAAACCATATCTTTGCAGTTGAATTCGATACGGTTAAAGGGTATAAGGAGACCTCAGATTCTGAAGGAAACCATGTGGGAATCAACATCAATAGCATGTCTTCAAATGCATCTACGCCTGCTGGTTATTATGACAATGATGCAAATTTGGAAGAACTCATTTTAGAGAGTGGCAAACCAATTCGTGCCTGGATAGAATATGATGGTGTGAAAGGAGTTGTGAATGTTACAATATCTCCTAATTTGGACGAGAAACCAAAGAAACCACTCATTTCCCATTCCATAAACTTGACTACAATTCTTAGGGAAACTATGTATGTTGGCTTCTCTGCTGCAACAGGCAAAACAACAAGCTTTCATTACATTTTAGCATGGAGTTTTGCAATCAATGGAGCTGCTCCTCTACTTAATATTTCTCAACTTCCTTTGCCACCTCCAAGTGAGGAAAGCTCATTGGCTTTCGAACCCCAAGTGAAGGTAGTCATTGCCATTTTATCTGCTTTCACTCTCATTTTGTTGGGAATTCTGTTCTTTTTTACATGTTACAAAAAGATGACGCAGAAGGAGAGTCTTGAGGACTGGGAGTTGGATTGTCCTCACAGGTTTAAATACAAGGATCTTTATGCAGCCACAAAGGGTTTCAAAGAGAGTGAGGTTGTTGGTGTTGGAGGCTTTGGTGCAGTCTACAAAGGTATTGTTCCTGCCACTGGAAATGAAGTTGCTGTAAAGAAGATAATACAGAATTCAAGCCAAGGCATGAGAGAATTTGCAGCTGAGATTGAAAGCTTGGGAAGGTTAAGGCACAAGAATTTGGTCAATCTCCAAGGATGGTGCAAGCATAAAAATGATCTCCTTATAGTCTATGATTATATTCCAAATGGAGGCCTTGACTCTCTAATTTTCAAACCCAGAAACAACTTTGTGTTGACTTGGGATGCAAGGTACAATATCCTTAAAGGCGTTGCTTCGGGGTTATTGTATCTGCATGAAGAATGGGAGCAAGTTGTGATCCACAGAGATGTGAAGTCCAGCAATGTTTTGATAGATGCTGAGCTCAATGCAAGGCTAGGCGACTTTGGTCTTGCTAGGCTATTTGATCATGACAAATTATCATACACCACCAATGTTGTTGGCACAATTGGATACTTAGCCCCGGAATTGGCTCGCACGGGTAAGGTATCTACAAGTTCTGATGTGTTTGCATTTGGGATTTTGCTCCTTGAAGTGGTTACTGGGAGAAGGCCAATTGACAACAGTAGTTTCGTTTTGGTGGACTGGTTAATGGAATGCCAACAATTGGGTCAAATTCTTGATGCAGTTGATCCAAAGTTGAACTCAACTTACGTGGTTGAAGAGGTAGAGTTGGTTTTGGATTTGGGTCTACTTTGTTCTCATCACAAACCAGAAGCTAGGCCTACCATGAGACAAGTGACTCGGATTCTTAGCGGGGATGATCCACTTCCTGCCGTTCCTGACTGGGGCTCTGTTGATTTTCGAAGTGTCAGTGAAATGAACTCGAGAAGTTTAGAATTGATTTCTGGTGATATGACAACAAGGTCGTATCATTCATCAAGCTTTGGAGGCATCACTTCCAGTTCTATAAACTCTGGCAGATAGTAAGGGAGTATCAGACTTACCATTTTCATTTTGTGAGGTAGATAGATTATCAGCTTGTACATGTACGAGTAATCTTCCACTCTGTTCATGTTTGAAATTCATTTGTAACGAAAGTCATTATTCTTCATTGACTTCTTTTTTTTCCTTTCACATGTTAATCCATCAGCTTATTAGTTGACCCTGGACTAGGAACAGTAAGTCATGTCTCAGCTTTATGCATGATGGTAGTTATGAATGCACTATTTGATTAATTCCTAATTATTTGGACTAGAAACAGTAAAGTCTTTGTAATGCACGATGATAATTATAATGGTGGACGACATCATGAATTGCCATTTGATTAATATAGAAAAGAATTAAGTACCCAACACACCATTTAAATTTGGAAGAATATCTTTTCCTTTGAAATTGGAATTTTTTTTAATGCATT
>OU015762.1:53458606-53480154 GCA_907173295.1 Fagus sylvatica | reverse complement strand
ATGGGAGCAAGTTGTGATCCACAGAGATGTGAAGTCCAGCAATGTTTTGATAGATGCTGAGCTCAATGCAAGGCTAGGCGACTTTGGTCTTGCTAGGCTATTTGATCATGACAAATTATCATACACCACCAATGTTGTTGGCACAATTGGATACTTAGCCCCGGAATTGGCTCGCACGGGTAAGGTATCTACAAGTTCTGATGTGTTTGCATATGGGATTTTACTCCTTGAAGTGGTTACTGGGAGAAGGCCAATTGACAACAACAGTTTCGTTTTGGTGGACTGGTTAATGGAATGCCAACAATTGGGTCAAATTCTTGATGCAGTTGATCCAAAGTTGAACTCAACTTACGTGGTTGAAGAGGTAGAGTTGGTTTTGGATTTGGGTCTACTTTGTTCTCATCACAAACCAGAAGCTAGGCCTACCATGAGACAAGTGGCTCGGATTCTTAGCAGGGATGATCCAATTCCTGCCGTTCCTGACTGGGGCTCCGTTGATTTTCGAAGTGTCAGTGAAATGAACTCAAGAAGTTTAGAATTGATTTCTGGTGATATGACAACAAGGTCGTATCCTTCATCAAGCTTTGGAGGCATCACTTCCAGTTCTATAGACTCTGGCAGATAGTAGGGAGCATTAGACTTACCATTTTCATTTTTGAGGTAGATAGATTATCAGCTTGTACATGTACGAGTAATCTTCTACTCTGTTCATGTTTGAAATTCATTTGTAATGAAAGTCATTATTCTTCATTGACTTCTTTTTTTTCCTTTCACATGTTAATCCATCAGCTTATTAGTTGACCCTGGACTCAGCATTTCATGCATTTATGCACGTTATGGTAGTTATGAATGCACTGTTTGATTAATTCCTAATTATTCGGACTAGAAACAGTAAAGTCTTTGTAATGCACGATGATAATTATAATGGTGGACGACATCATGATTTGCACCATTTGATTGATATAGAAAAGAATTAAGTACCCAACACACCATTTAAATTTGGAAGTATATCTTTTCCTTTGAAATTGGAATTTTTTTTTAATGCATTTGGGAAGTAGTAGTACCCTTTTTGGATGACTAGAAAATGTGACCCATAGAGATCAGTAATATATGCGTATTGTTCGTACCTCTGTAATGAGCCGCAAAGGGAGATTACAAAACATTCTCACATGTCATAAAGCGCAGCCATGACTCATGAGGCAGTTGAGTGGGGGAATTAGAAAGCACAAAAAAAGAAAAGGATGAAACACATGAAAATAACTCAACTAACCACTGATCAGTGGACTCATTACACTGAAACAAAGTTCGATAACATAGTAGCAGGCCACCCATCTAGTGGTCTCAAGTCTCAAGCCCCCCCAACCAATAGTGAAATTAACAAGGTTCCCTCCCTCCCTAACTCCACTGAGAGCGGATTACAGAAGTTTCTCACAATTCAAAAACTCAAATCCGCAATACACACGACACATTGATGAACTTGACTTCGTTCAAGTTCTCGACACCCTTAAGCTTTACCCCAAGACTAGTAAAAAATAGGCCCATTTAGAAGGACAAATATTTAAAAACCTACTGACGAAATACAAATTCTTGTACTTGTAAACAAGGCTGGCTTCATCTCATGAAACCATGACACGTCCAATCATCCCCTGGGTCCAAGTTGCAGTCTCCTTGAGCTGTTCATCATCGGATTGAAGACACTCACCCAAAAATTCAACATAGAATGCACGATCTCTAAACAGAAGCTTTGTGTTTGAGCCAAGTGCATCCGCAAGATCACCCATCACAGCAACTGCAGCCTTTGTCACACTCTCGTCCCTGCAAAATATGAAAGCAAAACCATGAGACTTAAAGAAACAAATATATAAAGAACAACAGAAAGGAGGAAAAGGAAAGAAAAGAAAGAAGCAATAGTGCAATACCTCTCTCTGTCCAAGAAAACCAATTCTATAAACTGCAGGAGATGTGCAGCATGTGGCAACATCACCTCAGGCTTTGAGTTCTTAAAACCCTGGAGAATACCAGAGTAAGCTTCAAAGATGCTACGCCTGAGCTGGTTTCCGTACTCCATAACTCTTCATCATTGACATCAATCTTAGCACAGATCTGGGATGCTTGCAGCATCGCTGGTACTGCATAAGGGACATACCTGTCGAAATGCTCTCCTATGGCAAGAGCAATGTCCCCAAAGCAAGAGAATATGGGAGGCTTGACTGTAAGACCATCACAAAACTGTAAGAGCTTGTCATCCAACGCACGGCAAATGTCACCAACCACCCCAACTGTGATGGAGCAAACCTGGTATTCCTCAAAATTCTGCAATCCCATCTCCAAATATGGGTAGAACTCACGCATATAGTTCTCAAAATTTGGTCCACAGGCATAAGCTAGCGCACTAATCGCAAGCATTGCCTCCTCATGCACCGTAGAACTACGGCAAGCAAACACCCTAAGGAACAGTGTCATAATCTTATCTGCTTCCCGGAGTATTATGGGCTTGGTTTCATCTGTGCTGCTAAGTTTCTGGATAATAACCTGGAGAACACCACAAAGAGAACCTTGCAAGTCACCTTGCTTTTCCCATGTCCTATCCCCTTACGCACGATTGACAAGTAACTTTTTATATTTCCTACTTTCCTTTTTTTTTTTTTTTCTTTTTTTAATATTTCCCAATTAAATATACCTCAAGAAATTTTGGCATTTGGACATACATGAGATCCTCGAGGCTATCTCCTGCCTAATGCCTGCCTCATTGGCCTACACGTGGGGCCCACGTGTTCCTAATTCCTGAATTGAAATTTTTTATGTAATTTATTAAGGCGATAAATTATGACCGGTGAAACATCACTTTCACTTGATTTATTATACATATTATTTTATTTGTATCTAGTCGACTTATTTTTTTTAATTTATTTATAATTTCATATTTGAGAGAGTGGAATTTGAACTCTGATTCTTTTGAGATCAATCAATACCAATTAAGCTGTAAGCCAACAAGTTAGTTAGCATATTTATTAAAAAGAAAACTTATATCCTCCAACTTCAGTTAGACATATTTGATTGTGTTGTACTATGGGTCTATATATATATATATTAGGAGAGCATAGGGCTAATTCCATAGTGTCCTCCATAAAATTTCACAACTTGGTGAACAAGCCATATTATATTTCCTCTTCTTGTTCATTGTTTCATTTCTAACTACGCATGCAGGATATGCAATATATTTTAGGCATGTATTTTTTAAAAAAGTTAGATTAGCAAAACCAAAATTTTTTAAAAATAACTTGAATAAGATGTATAGGCAAAATTCCAAACATCGAAATCTAAGAATAAATTTCATCTATTTTATTTTGAGTGTTTCACTTTATGTTTCACTAATTGTAATTTATCATGTCTTTTTTTTAATCTTCTTATAAAAATAACCAAAATGGAAAGAAAAAAGAAAAGAAAAAAAAGACATATGATATATTACAGTTGATGAAACATTGAGTAGAAACTAAAATAAGACATAATTTTTATTCAAAATCTAAAGTACAATAAAATTATGACTGTTTTGAGAGGATTTAAGTATAAAAAGTTGACTGAGAGACAACAAAACCACAAAACAAGTGGTTTTTCATGTAGTACCAATTAAATTTCTTTGATATTTTTTCTTCATAATTTTGTTGGTTATGTGATACAATCTTTAGGTAGATCTTAATGGTCACCACAGGAGATCGATATAAATGAATATTATGCATATGCTTACAGGCTTACAGCCCGTAACGACGAATTCTTTCTTATAATTTGACAATGGTTCCAAAAGGACCAAAACTGAACATGGACTGGCCGTAGGCCCCAATTTGAACTCTATACTATCTGTGTCCTGAATTTGGGCCTTGTACTACTTTGATAAAGTCCAGGTTACCCTTGTCCATATACACCTTGGAGTTCTTGTGACGTGGAAGAGAATCTACCAGAACTTTTTTTTTGTTTCTTTTTCTTTTTGGGTAAGTAAAAGCCAACCATTAAAGAGGCCCAACCATATTTTTCGATTTGTCAATTTGAGCATCCTTACAAATCCCAATCCTAATTTATTTTTTCGTTAGGGACAGCACCAAATAAAATAAATTGGTCTTTGGGTATGGATTTTTGTTTTGGTCAATAATCCCATACTTTCTTTGCTTTATTATTTTTAATTTTTGTGGTCAGATTTTTAGTTTTGAACATTTCTTTTTTAAGTTGAAAACTTGATAAGATCTTATGACTTATGAGGATTGAGAATTTAAAGTCATTTCCACATCATGCATTTCATTTTCACAACATTCATGTCACTGTAAACCTACATGTGGTACGTGTAAGTTTATGGGTAAAACTTAAGTATAGTTTCTTAGGTCAAGTACATTAGGTTCTTAGTTGAATTCAAATACATTGAATTTAAATATTCTTGAAAAAGATAACATTGTTTGTGTTTCATTGGTTAATACAACCATGTGTTTGAATTCAATTTGGGAACCTAATATACCTAACCTAAGGAACTGTACCTAAGTTTTATCCTAAGTTTATTACCTGCAAATTCAAAATGCAATTTCTTGATGTCTTGGTTCAAAGATAAAGGAAAATGACAAGCATTATGGATATGGATTTTTCTTTTGGTCAATAAACCCATCCTTTCTTTACTTCCTTTTTATTTTTGGTCAGAATTTTGGCTATGCCCAATTTTTTAATTAGATTTTGGTAAGGTCTTATGAAGATTGAAATTTCCAAGTCATGCATTTCAAACTTTCACAACATCCATGTCATTGTATACCTATATGAGGATGTGTAAATTTATTACGTGCAATTTTCAAGAATATTTCCTTGATAGCTTGGTTTGAAGATAAATTAAAAAGACAAATATTATGAAACGGATGTCATATATTTAAATCTTATGATATTTATAAAAAGACGTAGAGTTTCCGTCACTTACATTTAGCCCACTATAAGAAGTTTCCGCACACACGCGAAAGAATTGGAAGACTTGCTGCAACTTCACCTTGGTTTTTCCATACAAATGGCCAAATGGGTCATCAAATTTGTAGTTTCCCAAGGTATAGCCTCCAAGGAAAGCCTTTGTGGTACAAAATGGCAGCGGTCTTTAAAGGAACAAAAATAATTAATATTCCACACACAATGGAGAGGAGAGCCGGCAATGATTGTGACTCTCTAGGTCCCTTGACAACATGATCAATTGGTCAATAAATAGCGGACACACTACCTCTAGAAATTAGAGAAAATTCAAACACGTCTCTACCACGGCAAGATGATGATGAGGAGGAGGAAATACCAAAATTGTACTTCCATCGCTCTCATGGACTTGCTGTAATGACTATGACATGATACACACCGGTGTTGGTCTGTAACTCCCAAGGGCCAAGTATTTATTTGTCCTACCCAATTTGTTTTTTTGTTGCTAAATTGTCTTGCCCAAGTTAAGGTGTTTTGGACTGACTTTTTCAAAGTCTACCATCTCAATTCTTACTCGTTTAGAACCCAACTAAATTCTCTTTTTTAAAGCTCTTATATATCTTTGTTCTTGTGAGTTGTGAGCTTACCTCTTATTACAATCTGTCAACTCTCAAAAATCCCATAATGGACTTAGCAATTTCTTTTGCTTTCCTTCTTTTTTTCCCTTATGTTGCTCAATCTCAAGATTTTGAATTCATCTTTAATGGATTCAATAATAGTGAAAATCTCACCCGAGAGGGAGCCTCAATTTTCAAGCCTAGTGGTGCACTTAAGCTCACCAATGCAACAACCAATATTATAGGCCAAGCATTTTATACTCATCCTATTCAAATGTTTAACAAAAAGTCTCGTTCATACCCAAATGCTTCGTCTTTCAGCACATCATTTGTTTTTGCAATACGCCCGGCTGCAGGCCTCTAGCAGAGGTGGCTATGGCCTTGCTTTCATTCTGTCACCCTCCACGAAATTCCCTGGAGCTCAACCTGGGCATTACCTTGGAATTTTCAACTCCTCCAATGATGAAAATCCTTCAAACCATATCTTTGCAGTTGAATTCGATACGGTTAAAGGGTATAAGGAGACCTCAGATTCTGAAGGAAACCATGTGGGAATCAACATCAATAGCATGTCTTCAAATGCATCTACGCCTGCTGGTTATTATGACAATGATGCAAATTTGGAAGAACTCAGTTTTAGAGAGTGGCAAACCAATTCGTGCCTGGATAGAATATGATGGTGTGAAAGGAGTTGTGAATGTTACAATATCTCCTAATTTGGACGAGAAACCAAAGAAACCACTCATTTCCCATTCCATAAACTTGACTACAATTCTTAGGGAAACTATGTATGTTGGCTTCTCTGCTGCAACAGGCAAAACAACAAGCTTTCATTACATTTTAGCATGGAGTTTTGCAATCAATGGAGCTGCTCCTCTACTTAATATTTCTCAACTTCCTTTGCCACCTCCAAGTGAGGAAAGCTCATTGGCTTTCGAACCCCAAGTGAAGGTAGTCATTGCCATTTTATCTGCTTTCACTCTCATTTTGTTGGGAATTCTGTTCTTTTTTACATGTTACAAAAAGATGACGCAGGAAGGAGAGTCTTGAGGACTGGGAGTTGGATTGTCCTCACAGGTTTAAATACAAGGATCTTTATGCAGCCACAAAGGGTTTCAAAGAGAGTGAGGTTATTGGTGTTGGAGGCTTTGGTGCAGTCTACAAAGGTATTGTTCCTGCCACTGGAAATGAAGTTGCTGTAAAGAAGATAATACAGAATTCAAGCCAAGGCATGAGAGAATTTGCAGCTGAGATTGAAAGCTTGGGAAGGTTAAGGCACAAGAATTTGGTCAATCTCCAAGGATGGTGCAAGCATAAAAATGATCTCCTTATAGTCTATGATTATATTCCAAATGGAGGCCTTGACTCTCTAATTTTCAAACCCAGAAACAACTTTGTGTTGACTTGGGATGCAAGGTACAATATCCTTAAAGGCGTTGCTTCGGGGTTATTGTATCTGCATGAAGAATGGGAGCAAGTTGTGATCCACAGAGATGTGAAGTCCAGCAATGTTTTGATAGATGCTGAGCTCAATGCAAGGCTAGGCGACTTTGGTCTTGCTAGGCTATTTGATCATGACAAATTATCATACACCACCAATGTTGTTGGCACAATTGGATACTTAGCCCCGGAATTGGCTCGCACGGGTAAGGTATCTACAAGTTCTGATGTGTTTGCATTTGGGATTTTGCTCCTTGAAGTGGTTACTGGGAGAAGGCCAATTGACAACAATAGTTTCGTTTTGGTGGACTGGTTAATGGAATGCCAACAATTGGGTCAAATTCTTGATGCAGTTGATCCAAAGTTGAACTCAACTTACGTGGTTGAAGAGGTAGAGTTGGTTTTGGATTTGGGTCTACTTTGTTCTCATCACAAACCAGAAGCTAGGCCTACCATGAGACAAGTGACTCGGATTCTTAGCGGGGATGATCCACTTCCTGCCGTTCCTGACTGGGGCTCTGTTGATTTTCGAAGTGTCAGTGAAATGAACTCGAGAAGTTTAGAATTGATTTCTGGTGATATGACAACAAGGTCGTATCATTCATCAAGCTTTGGAGGCATCACTTCCAGTTCTATAAACTCTGGCAGATAGTAAGGAGTATCAGACTTACCATTTTCATTTTGTGAGGTAGATAGATTATCAGCTTGTACATGTACGAGTAATCTTCCACTCTGTTCATGTTTGAAATTCATTTGTAACGAAAGTCATTATTCTTCATTGACTTCTTTTTTTTTCTTTCACATGTTAATCCATCAGCTTATTAGTTGACCCTGGACTAGGAACAGTAAGTCATGTCTCAGCTTTATGCATGATGGTAGTTATGAATGCACTATTTGATTAATTCCTAATTATTTGGACTAGAAACAGTAAAGTCTTTGTAATGCACGATGATAATTATAATGGTGGACGACATCATGAATTGCCATTTGATTAATATAGAAAAGAATTAAGTACCCAACACACCATTTAAATTTGGAAGAATATCTTTTCCTTTGAAATTGGAATTTTTTTTAATGCATTTGGGAAGTAGTAGTACCCTTTTTGGATGACTAGAAAATGTGACCCATAGAGATCAGTAATATATGCGTATTGTTCGTACCTCTGTAATGAGCAGCCAAGGGAGATTACAAAACATCCTCACATGTCAGAAAGTGCAGCCATGACTCATATGAGGCAGTTGAGTGGGGGAATTAGAAAGCACAAAAAAAGGAAAAGGATGAAACACATGAAAATAACTCAACTAACCACTGATCAGTGGACGCATTACACTGAAACAACGTTCGATAACACAGTAGCAGGCCACCCATCTAGTGGTCTCAAGTCTCAAGCCCCCCCAACCAATAGTGAAATTAACAAGGTTCCCTCCCTCCCTAACTCCACTGAGAGCGGATTACAGAAGTTTCTCACAATTCAAAAACTCAAATCCGCAATACACACGACACATTGATGAACTTGACTTCGTTCAAGTTCTCGACACCCTTAAGCTTTACCCCAAGACTAGTAAAAAATAGGCCCATTTAGAAGGACAAATATTTAAAAACCTACTGACGAAATACAAATTCTTGTACTTGTAAACAAGGCTGGCTTCATCTCATGAAACCATGACACGTCCAATCATCCCCTGGGTCCAAGTTGCAGTCTCCTTGAGCTGTTCATCATCGGATTGAAGACACTCACCCAAAAATTCAACATAGAATGCACGATCTCTAAACAGAAGCTTTGTGTTTGAGCCAAGTGCATCCGCAAGATCACCCATCACAGCAACTGCAGCCTTTGTCACACTCTCGTCCCTGCAAAATATGAAAGCAAAACCATGAGACTTAAAGAAACAAATATATAAAGAACAACAAGAAAGGAAGGAAAAGGAAAGAAAAGAAAGAAGCAATACCTCTCTCTGTCCAAGAAAACCAATTCTATAAACTGCAGGAGATGTGCAGCATGTGGCAACATCACCTCAGGCTTTGAGTTCTTAAAACCCTGGAGAATACCAGAATAAGCTTCAAAGATGCTACGCCTGAGCTGGTTTCCGTACTCCATAAACTCTTCATCATTGACATCAATCTTAGCACAGATCTGGGATGCTTGCTGCATCGCTGGTACTGCATAAGGGACATACCTCTCGAAATGCTCTCCTATGGCAAGAGCAATGTCCCCAAAGCAAGAGAATATGGGAGGCTTGACAGACCGGTGGAGTTCATTGCTGCCAAGATCATTGAGAAGGAGTTTCATGATACCATCACAAAACTGTAAGACCTTGTCATCCAACGCACGGCAAATGTCACCAACCACCCCAACTGTGATGGAGCAAACCTGATATTCCTCAAAATTCTGCAATCCCATCTCCAAATATGGGTAGAACTCACGCATATAGTTCTCGAAATTTGGTCCACAGGCATAAGCAAGCGCACCAATCGCAAGCATTGCCTCCTCATGCACCGTAGAACTACGACAAGCAAACACCCTAAGGAACAGTGTCATAATCTTATCTGCTTCCCGGAGTATTATGGGCTTGGTTTCATCTGTGCTGCTAAGTTTCTGGATAATAACCTGGAGAACACCACAAAGAGAAGCTTGCAAGTCACCTTGCTTTTCCCTATCATCTGTTGACAAAATCTGAAGCTGTAGAGTCTGCTCCAACTTATTCATAATGACAGGTAGCAGGTGTTCTATGATGTTAGACGTCTCTGCAACATTTGAACACCTGACCACCTCATTCAACGTTTCATATGCAGATGACCTGAGCTTAGAGTCACCACCATCTGTACGATCAGCAGTCCTAATAAGATAAGTGATGATGTCTGTAAGGAATGGCGTGAGAAGAGAGGAACTTGGTCCAGCATCCTCATATCCCTGGGCAAGGTAATAAATTGCCCCACAGACCTTCTCTGATACATTTGGAGTGTCGTTAATACTGTCCATCAATACTCCAAGAATCTGTCTAATGTTCTCAGAAGAAATCACAGAAAATCCACTAGCTGGACAGTGCAATAACTCAAAGATACGACTGAGAGTCCAGGCAGTGGTGTCTCTGACATGGTTGTTTTCATCCTTCATTTCCTTAAGCAGAAAATCCAGGCCTGCATGGACCAAGGGAGAGAGCTTGTCAATGGTCGGGCCTTCAAGGATTGAGCCAAAGGCATATGTAGCTGCCTCACGACAATGCCAATCCGGCTTCACTATGTTAGCCTCAACAAAAGGCATCACTAGGGGCACAATAGAATCCCCAACAGTTCTTGCAACAAGACCAAGACAAGTCCCACCGGCCATGGATAAATTCCAAACGCTGTCATCCTGATCCTGGTCTTCTTCCTGCTTCAGCAAAGTTTCTAACAACATAGGAACTAAAGATGACAGAGCCTTCTCAATGAAACGGGAATGGGGAGGCTCAGAGTCCCCACTCTCAGCACTCCCATACTCTTGAAGCTCTATCTCTTCATCACAGATGGAGCTCCAGAACTCAATTGCTTGGAGGGCAACAGCCTCTTCATCTCCTTTTACTGCATTGGATGTAAGCTCAAAGATTGCCTGCATGTAAGGCTCAAGCTTCTCATAGTATGTTGATGCTATCGAAACAAGACACTCAAAAGCAACCTGCCGGATCTCTACCTCCTTGGAAATGGCCGTCTCACAGACCATTTTCATGATATAATTCCGCTCCATATCATTTTCAAAGTTGGTCTGCGCAAAATCTAGAGCATTATATAGAGCCTTTGTCGCTGCAAGACGGATTTCAGGACTGTGTTCAGCAAGGTTCATCCCTTGCACTACAGCTGTGAGAACAGCATTTACTTCATCTTGCACAAGATCCTCATGGGATATCTCCTCACATACATATCCAAGAGTTTCCAAGGTAGCTTGTTTCAGACTGGCAGACCTATCTGGCTCAGTCATATTGGTAAGCAAGGACCCAATTAGATCAGGCCACTGCTTCTTTGGAATTTCAATAGAAGCAATTTTAGCAATCACTTGAGCAGAAGTGTGCCTTGCCTCTGTTGCAGCCGACCCAAGAGTCCTTAAGAGCAAGTCTTTGATTTGGGATTTAACAGGAAATGTCAATTTCCATCCATTTTTGAACAAGATAATCCTTTCTAACAGCATCTTTAGCATCTAATGAGTTCTTAAGCACAATACCAGCAAGCCTACGCGATTCAATTGGTTTCTCATTGTTTGCAAGCTCAACTGACAAGGAGAGAAGAAAAGAAGGAAGGTTCTGCTCTTGAAATCGTGAAAGATTGGCCTCCGCTTCAGTACGGACACTTGCATCAGGGGACTGAGCAGCCAATAGGAACTGGGTGATCTCCAAAGCCATTCTTCCCACACTACAATAAAAGACGCCATTCAAATTAAATAACAATTAAATAGAAAATGGTTAATCTTTTCACACCAATAGATTTTAATTAATAAACACAAGTTAGGGAATAAGTGATGCAATATATTACTTGCACCAAATACTTCATGTACATGTGTGATATTGAACCATACACAACAAATAGCAAGCATGGATTATGATATCCATATTTAGTTGGTAGTTTTTTTTATAACATAGAAGAACTTCACTTAGAGAGTTGCACGTCGTAGAGCATATTGTACAACTATCCTCACTGCTATCAAACTCCCACGAGCAACTAAGCCCACCTGCCAGAACCAGTCGCCGGGTAATCCAGCAGTATTAACCCTTGATGAGCTAAGCAATTTATCCTCATGCCAAGTAGGCTAGTTTATAGGTTTTATATCCATAAATATACCATCAATTTCACACGAAGAAATATGATGGAAAAATCAAACACAGCACTAAAACATAACTAAACCAAATTTTTTTTTTATAGGTTTTTTTATTTTTATTTTTATTTTGGTAAAGATAGTAATTGCTAGTGAAGAGAAATTAATACTAGTTTATCAAAACCAAACATTGTAGAAGCAAACAGCAATTCCCACCAAAATTTAGGACGGTAGTAGGAATCATTACTTCAGAAGGAAAACCCTCTGACAAGCAAGAAGGTTCAGTGTGGATGCAGGAACAGACTAAGGAAAAAAAAAAAAAAAACAATATAAAATTTTAAGTCTCCTAATACTTGTCAACTCTCACATAAGTGGGAGAGATTTTTTACTAATAAATCAATATTCAAAAGTATTATGTTCTGGATACCTTTCTCTATCAAAGTATCAGATTTCTAAATCCTCGTAGGGCCCTCCCGGAATTCCATCTCGAGCCTATTGAATAATTTGTATAGATCCTGTCATTTCACCAATTCGGCCTAAATAACAAGCTAATAAATATGATTAAATCTCATAACCAATCAAGCCAAACAGCCTTATTAAGCTCAACTAAGCAAACATTTTCATTTTTTTTTTATTTTTTTTTTCATTTCACATATACCGTTGGAGAATTCAAAGCTTACTTTCTCCAATACCCTGCCAAAATCTTAGCAACCAAACAAACAAACAATCTTCTTTGCTAATCAACTTGTTCACCTTCAATTATTAGAAATTCAAATGCTCAAAAATGATAAAAACATAGCTAAGCTGAAACCCTAAAAACAAAAAACAAAACTCAAATAAAACTACACAATCCGCAACGATCCACTGCACAATTGAGAAAATTACAACCGAGAAGAACAAGCTAAATCTCAGATTCAAGCTCACCAGCAAAAACCCTAACAACAAACAATAATTACAAAAAAAAAATATGCAAAAACCCTAAAACACAAAAACCAGCAAAAAACAAAAAGCAAGGTCAAAACTAATAGATCTATTCGCAGAATAGCGACCAGAAATGTTAGATGAGAGAGGAAATACCTCGAATCGGAGAGCCTCTTAAACCCAAACAGTGAAGTCAAAGCTAGGGTTCCACTCTCTCTCGAAGAGACGGTTTCTCTGGCTCTGAGCCTTGTGCTTTGTCGCCGATGCTAGCTAAGGCCAAGTGAGAGAGAGAAAGAGTGAGAGAGAGAGAAAACGAGAAATGAGAGAGCGAGTTCGATTTGGCTGTTGAATCGGCGTGTTTGGGTATATATATATATTAGGCTCACACAGTATATTTCGAATGCTTGGAAGAAGCGGGAGAGAGAGGGAGAGAGATACAGAAATGAAAAATTATTTTTGCTTTAAAAAAAAAACAACGGGCAGCTGCCCGATCTGCCCGGGATCGCTTTTAAAAGGAAAACCCTAGCTGGTTAATTTTGAAATTTCCCACGTGTGGAATTGTTGCACGTGCGAAGTTGACCGTTGGTTTTTGTTCTTATCCATTTGAGTTATTGGGCTTCAGCCCATATAAACATTTTCTTTTATATATATTGGGTTTGAACCCATATAATCCATTTGAGTTTTATATATATAATTCTTAACATCAAACGATTGACTACAAATCATGCAAATATAATTCCTAATATTAGACTATTGACTACAAATATAATTTATTTTATTGGTGCATTCCATAAATAATTATTTGGCATTGAAGATAATCCAAGTTTACCAGTAAATTTTAGTTCAATTTAACTACAAATTTAAGGGATTATCGAAGATGGTGCCATGTGTGGATTATTTGGCATTGAAGATCATCATTTTTGCTTGAGCTATAGAGAAAGACGTTGAAGCTATTCAAGAATCAAGAAGGGCCCGAGAGGTATTCAAATGTCCATAAATCGTTTAATAAATCTCAAGAATACTCCTTTCCACTCAAAGTACTTGGGTTTACCACATTGCCAAGAATCCTCAAGAAGTAGCACTTCAGAGCAGGTGGTTGAGAAAGTTTGCCAAGAGATACAGGGTTGGAAACAGAGTTTCCCAGTGATCCAGAACTATTAAACAAGCAACAACTTCATGGAAACAAAAATGACCAAGCATGTCAGCTACATTATTTAAAATCCAGCTACCTTGTACCACATTCAACATGGAGATTTGCAAAAACACAAGTTGAAACTAGATAATCTCCAAAAACCCATAAGGTTCTGGTTTTTTAGCTACATAAAAGAAACATTAGTAGATGCATACTATTGCATACAAATCTCTTTTTATTCTTATAACAAATTTATTGATATAAAATTACAAAGATTACATAGAGACAAATGGTTTATATTAGCTATATCCCCATTGCACATAAATCATTTATAACCATAAAAATATAATACCCATGTAAGCTAATTTAAACCAAAATCCAAAGTAAAATAAAAACAAGTGATAATTGGTAGACCGTAAATGAACCAAGCCGTTTAATGAATAGCTCAGACTTTCTTGAGAAAAAACTTGTTTATTTTTGTTTATTTAGCAAACAAGTCAAGCTCAAGTCTACGTGTTCGTGAATAAACTTGTGAACAATAAAGTTCGATTTAAATATATAACATTATATGTTTATATATATACATATATAAAAATATACTTATATATAGACTTGATATTAGATAGTTAAATTTATAAATAAGTTTATAAGATATCAAATTAGTATTTTTAATTTATTAATGATATAAATAGTCAATTTCATAGTATAAATTATATAAAAAATTTTATAATACAAGTTAGTAAATTTAATTTTTATACTTTCATAAATGAAAATCATTATATCTAATTAACTCAAATAAAATTAATCTATTTATTAATGATCAGCATATATTTTGTGAAGATATATAATTTCAATCATAGTGTTTATATAAGATAAGAATAGGTTAATCAAATAGCTTGTAAACAAACTCGAAATGAACTAAATTTGAACATGTAATCTCGTTCGTTGATAAGCTCGAACTCAGATCCTATTCAAAATAAATCAAATTAACAATCTTAAAAATTTATTGGCTAGCAATTGAGCTTCCTTTTTTAATTGATTAGCCAAATCGATGATCTTCCTATGCATACTCTTGTCTAGTTGGGCCTAGCCCACCCTTTCCTCTCCCCTCAATTTTTATCCATAGTGGGCTTAGATTTGGGCCGGGTACAACCGGTTATGTGACAGTCACAACAAAAGCTTTTCTTGAGCAAAGGGAAAGGAAGTTATAGGAGAGAAAGGCAGTCTTGAATAAGCAGCGTCAGATCTCATAGTAAGTATTACTCATCAACAAGCTCTTCTCTCTTCTCTGAATCGTGACTCTCATTCTCACTTTCTCTTTCAAGTTTCAACAGATTCTCTCACTTCACGATCACGATGGAATCAAACCAAGCCAATCAGCATAGCCTACTCAGCTCTGAAGCTGACTCTCAAAGAACCCTGTATGCTTTTTTCTCTCTCTTTTTATATATAATATGTGCATATGAATTTAGGGTTTGGCTTTGTTAATTTTTTGGGAATTTTTAGGAATCTGTGTAGGTATAAACTTAACAAATGTAACCCTAATTTTTTATTTTGTTGTTATAGGTACCCATATGTTACGGGCACATCCGTAGTTGCTATCAAGTACAAAGATGGGATTCTTATGGCTTCTGATATGGGAGGTTAATTGCTAAACTCATTCATTCTATATTGCAATTTTTATTTTTTTTTATTAACCTAATTTCTAAATTGATGCAATTGAACATGATAATCACTATTCCTCATTTTGGCTGTTGATTTAATGATGGCGTATGAATTGAGGGAGGATATGGTCCAATACACCAGCACATACGCTCACAAGTATATGTACTCGTATGGTCGTATACACATTATATTATGATTTGACATTTGAATTTGAATTGTTAATCTGTTAACTTAACTGATTCCTATTTAAGTGAATGAGAAGGGATCCCCTAGCCGAGGTTTCAAGGTTGGGTTGACAGCACTTTGTTGATTTCGCTATTGCATTACCCACCAATATGCTTAGTGATTGTTTGAGTACTTGATTTTGCTCTTAATAGGAAAATCTTATTATGTCTTTATGTGTGATAGGGGCCCATTATCTTCCTTCCAATTTTGTTTTGTATCTGGGTTGTTCTTCACTGTCTAAGGTTCATCTTAATCTAATTGAGTAATAATCTGTTTCATGTGACCCTCGTTGCGGATAACTTTTTAGAACCATTTTGGAATCTATGACTGGTATTCATGTACCATATTGTTCGTGTCAAGGCTAACTGGCTGCTTATTTTAGTTGTAAATACAATTGGAAAACTTCTCTATATTATTATATCTGTTTCATTTTAACAGGCTCCTATGGGTCTACCCTGCGGTACAAGAGTGTGGAGCGCATCAAGCCTGTTGGAAAACATTCTCTTCTTGGCGCAAGTGGGGAAATCAGTGATTTTCAGGAGATTTTACGTTATCTCGATGAGCTTATGTAAGTATTGGTTGTTTTCAGAGGGATGGAGGGAGTTGGAACTTTGCATGTTTTTTTACCTTTGTTCTTTTTTTCTTTTACCCCGTGTTTGGATGGAAGGAGAAGAAGGGAGAGTGAGAGGAGGGAGAAGATGACCGGAAGATACTAAAAATTAGTACATTCCATGAACTTTCCCCTCTACTCTCTACTCCTCCCCTCCATCTCCCTCTGTAGCAAGCATATCCTTAAGGTGTTGTGGGAAAAGGAGGTTTTTTTGGGGGGCAGGGTCCTTTGTTCAATTGTGTTTGCTAACGGATAGTTGATTTTGTGGTTTGTTTTTCACAGCTTGTATGATAACATGTGGGATGATGGGAATTCCTTGGGGCCTAAAGAGGTGCACAACTATTTGACTCGTGTGATGTATAATAGGCGAAACAAGTTTAATCCACTGTGGAACTCACTTGTTCTTGGTGGAGTTAAAAAGGGGCAGAAGTACCTTGGCATGGTAAACCTTTTTATTTTATTTTTATTTGATGTTCTATGGTTTTGGGACTAAGGCTTTCTTCTTCTTCTTCTTGTTTTATTTGATGTTCTATGGCTTTCTATGTGCATTGAAGAATATTACTCAGTTGTTGTGATTGTGATTCTTATTCAGGTTAGCATGATAGGTGTAAACTTCGAGGATGACCATGTAGCAACTGGATTTGGAAATCACCTTGCCCGGCCTATTCTTCGTGATGAGTGGCATGAGAACTTGAGTTTTGAAGATGGTGTCAAGTTACTGGAGAAATGTATGCGTGTACTTCTATATCGTGACCGCTCAGCTGTCAACAAGCTTCAGGTTTGTTGTTTCTTTACAATATTTACTTTACGATTTTGTTTATTTGTAAAACCCTTTAATAAATAGGTTGTAGTTATGTGATGATATGAATGGAGAAAATTGAACTTTGGTCAAGTTGTTGGAACCAACTATCTGATTTTTTCTATATCCTTTTTTTATTAAAAAATCTTATCAAATTTTTAATTAGATATTTAATGTTCAATTTTTGGTGTAAGATTTGTTTCTTAGGGTTCGTTTGCCAAAGCTCTTTTCTTGCTTATTCATCTTATTTAGCTTATATACAACTTTATAAAGCTTTACCTTTTCTAGGTACAACTTTATTTTTGTCCAGCTTGTTCTTTGGCCCAATAAGCCAATGAAAATAGGCTCTCCCGAGCGAGCAGAATATTGCCATTCCCTCAATTTTTTGTTGGGTTTGGAATTTCAACGAGGTTAAAATAAAATTAAAATCTAAACATTGTTTATTTTCGTCATTTCTGCAAAAACTGTAGTTACATATTGTTTTTGCTTTTATACTATATTTTTTATAAAAATATGATAAGATTTTGAAACTTTCTGTTTTTTTTTTTTAATTTTTTTTCCCTTCTCCTACATGCTTATGAGAATCTAAAAATTAAATAATAAATGGTCAAGATTTTCATTATTTTGTTTGTCCAAGTTTGTGGAATGTGCTGACACTCATTGCCATCCATGCAAGTGCCTATACTAGTAATAACATGCAGAAATTGGGCACTTCAGTACCAAGATTCAGTGGTTTTAGGGGTTTACTGCTTGTATACCTCGTTTTTATTTGAATAAATTTTACTTATAAAAAAAAAAAAATAGTAGTTTTAGGGCTAAACATCCGGCAGCCGCCTAACCTGAACCAACCACTACCTCCAGCCCTTCTCTCTCTCTCTCTCTCTCTCTCCCTTTCCTATATATATATCTCTCCCTCTTCAATGTTCGACCTCCCTCTAGCAATCACTCAATCTCTAGATGTGATAAATTGGCTACCCCCTTTCGAGATATACAACTCCAGCAACCATTCAACCTCTAGATTTGTAAATTTGGCAATGCACTCTCCAGATCTGCTACTTCAGCAACCGTTTGAACTCTTTCTAGAAATCCAACAGCCCACTCTCTTCCCTGCCATCTCAAATCAATGAAACCACTGTAATTGACTGCCAATCCGAACACTGAGTCCAGTTGAGTGGCTCAGGATCGGCCAAATGCTGTCAAAAGCACACAAGTGGCATGCATTTTTAGTACCTGTAGGTTATTATTGATTAGTTTTGACATTCTCTGGACTCGGTGTTCGGAATGGCAGTCAATTTTGAAAATTGATGAATGAAATTGACATTTAATTGTATCAACTTCATCACTTAACTACTAATTGTGTCAATTTTAATAGTCGGGGACCTTGATTTTGAAAGTTTAAGGACAAAATCGATACATATTCAACGTATATGTGGTTTCTACAATGCTGGCCTAAATCTGGAGCAGTTCAATTTGTACTGCCGCTGCTGTATTTGAAGCATCTATTAGAATATAATTTCAGTTTGTAATCTAATTTGGTAGTATTCTTTGAATTAAATTAAATTTGCCTGAAATTTGGAACTTGCAGATCGCGAAAATCACTGAAGAAGGTGTAACTATTTCTCAGCCATACTCCTTGAAGACCTTCTGGGGATTTTCTGCTTTCCAGAACCCAACAGTGGGTGCTGAGGGATCATGGTAGCTCAATAGCTCTACATAGAGCGGGCTGGCTCTTGCATTTATAAAAACTGTTCTTGAATTATTTGTAATCGTTGGACTTCCGAGTTAATTATCATAGCCTGGACCTTGTTGTCATGAATATAAGAATGGTTGTTTGAATTAACGAATGCCTGACTGATTATTTGAACAAGTTTTGCTGTTCACACGTTTCTATTATGCTGTGACTTTTGTAGTGATGGTAAGATGTATGAGTCAAAACTGTTAAGACTAGTTCGGTATTGAAATTCTGAAGAAAATAATGATACCATGCATGGGGAATTATTGTCATCAGTAGTTATCAGCCCAATTTGACTGAATCGGTTCAGATGAATAAGTCGTGGAGCTTATGGCCCTCAATTTGGTTGTCTGAATGCACAGGCCAATGTACTGTAACTATTGTTACAGACTTGTACAGTAGGAAACTAGGAATACAAGTTGCTTCAAAATTCTTGTTTTGGCAACTTGATCTCTGTTTTTATAATTTAGTGGCAGCTGATCTGTGGGAAAGTTGAAAAAAAAAAAAAACTATATATAATATGTATTTAAGGTTGAATTACACTTTTGCTTCTCGCCATTTGTGTCAAAATGGTCCTAAATGTGTCAATATGGTTTTTTACCTTTAATCCTTGTGTCATTTTGGTCCTTGCCGTTGTTGTTAAGTAATGGATGAAAAATACTGATGTTGTTAACGGTTTCATTAAAATTACAATAAATGTTGAAGTGGCATGTCAACTTAAAAAATAAATAAATTCTGAAGTAAGCCTGATGTGAGTCACATTTGGTTTGTAAATGTTGTAGAAATAGAGAAATCTCAGACGGTGTAATTCAGCCTCTGAAGCTGGTGGTGTTGGTGTAAGAAAACTGTCCCAAAGTAAATCACTGAAATCACCAAAAGACGACCCAAAACCCCCAAACAGTGGTGCTGATGCCGTAGTAGAAAGATCAAAGTGTGGTGTTGATACTGCATTAGGAGGCCCAAAATACCGGGACAGTGGTCCTACATTAGAAGGCCCAGGTGGTGGTGCTAGACCTGTATCAGAAGGCCCAAACGTTGGTGCCCATAATGGATTAGAAAGATCAGACCGTGGTGTTGGTGTAAGAAAATTGTCCCAGAGCGAATCACTGAAATCACCAAAAGACGACCCATAGTCTTGTAATTCTTTACCACTTGAATGAATCATCGACGGGTTGCTAACTGGAACCGCTGCCATTTCGGGAAGGAATTTCTCGATGCCAGCTTCCAATTCTTGATTATTGTAGACTTCATCTATTTCTTGAATCGTTTCCTTTAAGCCCTCATCGGTGTCGTTTCCATACTTTTCTAGAGGAACATGCATCGTGTTCTTGACCAAGCCTGCAGGGGCTTCATCGGATTGGTGGATATTGTGGTCGTCATTGATGAAAGCTTGAACCCCTTCCTCAAAACTCTTGGCTTCGTCGGATTCGGGTGCAACAACGAGCTGATCAATGTGTGAGCTTTGGATGGTCTCGGAGTGGTGGACATTGGTGTAGTTTACGTCACTATATGAATCTTCTTTGAGGACAGCTTCCATTTCTTGAATCTTTTCATCTAAGCATTCAGTGTCGATTACGTCCATTTCTAGAGGAACATTCATTGAGGAGTTCTCGACTATCCCAGCGGCTTCATCGGATTCAGGTGCAATAACGAGTTGAATGCGTGAGTCGATGTAACGGTGGAGTCCGGAGTCGAGGACATTGAAGTCATCTTGGAGAACATTGCCATTGTAGATAAGGGTTTGCATCGATAGGGGGATGTTTTGGCTTCTTTTTATCTTTTCTTTGATTTCAAGGAGACTGTCATTGAAACCCACTGTAATGTTGAAGGGATCACTTCCATTATCGGGCTCAAAAATCACTTCCATTTGTGTGTTTGTGGATTAATTTGTGAAAGATAGTGAAGAAAAGAATGAAGAATTGGGGAGAGTATGCAACTCTGTATATTTTAATTCTTGATTGTTATCTTAGTCTCCTATTTATACAAGCTGAGCTATGCATGATAATAGAGCACGTGGGAGAATTCTATAACTAACTAATTAACCAAATCTAGTTAGTTTTAGTTAATTAGTTAGTTACCACAAAGTTGGAGCCAATCTGATTATATTGGATTACTGTTTACTTTATGTAAGATTTCTTACTGCAGAATTAATATTGTTTTCAATTTCGCTGGAGGAATGGATTTTGATTGTTTGTTAGTAATGATTAATTATAGGGCCACTTTCTGTTATATGTAGAAGAATTCATATTTTGGTAGAAGTATTATAATGTTTATATGGTAGAAGTATTCATGTTTTCTCTTTCTATAGCCTTGATTAGCTTTCTTACTTGAGTTATAATGAAGTACTTATAGCCTACAGGTTGATCCCATGATTAAGTTGAGATTTTTCATCATCTCGGTTAGCTCTAGTTGTAAACTTGTAATGCTGTATGTGCCAGATGAGTCACTGATAAAGGATTAAGGCTGATGTTGGATTTTATTATTAAGGTTGACTAAAGAAGTTTTACAGGCATTGGGATCAATTCCATCTTGGGTTAATTCATTTGTTTTTAATCTCTGGCTGAATAAATAGTGCCCCTTATATTGGTGCTTAATTTTCAGGCAGAGCCCCAACTGTTTTTCTTTCTTCTTTTTAAGACAGAGATGTGAGTAAAAGTGAGGGAAATAGTTTTTGGGTCATTATTTGTGACACATGCACAAAGCA
>OU015762.1:53370671-53458506 GCA_907173295.1 Fagus sylvatica | reverse complement strand
ATTTGATCATGACAAATTATCATACACCACCAATGTTGTTGGCACAATTGGATACTTAGCCCCGGAATTGGCTCGCACGGGTAAGGTATCTACAAGTTCTGATGTGTTTGCATATGGGATTTTACTCCTTGAAGTGGTTACTGGGAGAAGGCCAATTGACAACAACAGTTTCGTTTTGGTGGACTGGTTAATGGAATGCCAACAATTGGGTCAAATTCTTGATGCAGTTGATCCAAAGTTGAACTCAACTTACGTGGTTGAAGAGGTAGAGTTGGTTTTGGATTTGGGTCTACTTTGTTCTCATCACAAACCAGAAGCTAGGCCTACCATGAGACAAGTGGCTCGGATTCTTAGCAGGGATGATCCAATTCCTGCCGTTCCTGACTGGGGCTCCGTTGATTTTCGAAGTGTCAGTGAAATGAACTCAAGAAGTTTAGAATTGATTTCTGGTGATATGACAACAAGGTCGTATCCTTCATCAAGCTTTGGAGGCATCACTTCCAGTTCTATAGACTCTGGCAGATAGTAGGGAGCATTAGACTTACCATTTTCATTTTTGAGGTAGATAGATTATCAGCTTGTACATGTACGAGTAATCTTCTACTCTGTTCATGTTTGAAATTCATTTGTAATGAAAGTCATTATTCTTCATTGACTTCTTTTTTTTCCTTTCACATGTTAATCCATCAGCTTATTAGTTGACCCTGGACTAGGAACAGTAAGTCATGTCTCAGCTTTATGCACGATGGTAGTTATGAATGCACTGTTTGATTAATTCCTAATTATTCGGACTAGAAACAGTAAAGTCTTTGTAATGCATGATGATAATTATAACGGTGGACGACATCATGAATTGCACCATTTGATTAATATAGAAAAGAATTAAGTACCCAACACACCATTTAAATTTGGAAGTATATCTTTTCCTTTGAAATTGGAATTTTTTTTAATGCATTTGGGAAGTAGTAGTACCCTTTTTGGATGACTAGAAAATGTGACCCATAGAGATCAGTAATATATGCGTATTGTTCGTACCTCTGTAATGAGCCGCAAAGGGAGATTACAAAACATTCTCACATGTCATAAAGCGCAGCCATGACTCATGAGGCAGTTGAGTGGGGGAATTAGAAAGCACAAAAAAAGAAAAGGATGAAACACATGAAAATAACTCAACTAACCACTGATCAGTGGACTCATTACACTGAAACAAAGTTCGATAACATAGTAGCAGGCCACCCATCTAGTGGTCTCAAGCCCCCCCAACCAATAGTGAAATTAACAAGGTTCCCTCCCTCCCTAACTCCACTGAGAGCGGATTACAGAAGTTTCTCACAATTCAAAAACTCAAATCCGCAATACACACGACACATTGATGAACTTGACTTCGTTCAAGTTCTCGACACCCTTAAGCTTTACCCCAAGACTAGTAAAAAATAGGCCCATTTAGAAGGACAAATATTTAAAAACCTACTGACGAAATACAAATTCTTGTACTTGTAAACAAGGCTGGCTTCATCTCATGAAACCATGACACGTCCAATCATCCCCTGGGTCCAAGTTGCAGTCTCCTTGAGCTGTTCATCATCGGATTGAAGACACTCACCCAAAAATTCAACATAGAATGCACGATCTCTAAACAGAAGCTTTGTGTTTGAGCCAAGTGCATCCGCAAGATCACCCATCACAGCAACTGCAGCCTTTGTCACACTCTCGTCCCTGCAAAATATGAAAGCAAAACCATGAGACTTAAAGAAACAAATATATAAAGAACAACAGAAAGGAGGAAAAGGAAAGAAAAGAAAGAAGCAATAGTGCAATACCTCTCTCTGTCCAAGAAAACCAATTCTATAAACTGCAGGAGATGTGCAGCATGTGGCAACATCACCTCAGGCTTTGAGTTCTTAAAACCCTGGAGAATACCAGAGTAAGCTTCAAAGATGCTACGCCTGAGCTGGTTTCCGTACTCCATAACTCTTCATCATTGACATCAATCTTAGCACAGATCTGGGATGCTTGCAGCATCGCTGGTACTGCATAAGGGACATACCTGTCGAAATGCTCTCCTATGGCAAGAGCAATGTCCCCAAAGCAAGAGAATATGGGAGGCTTGACTGTAAGACCATCACAAAACTGTAAGAGCTTGTCATCCAACGCACGGCAAATGTCACCAACCACCCCAACTGTGATGGAGCAAACCTGGTATTCCTCAAAATTCTGCAATCCCATCTCCAAATATGGGTAGAACTCACGCATATAGTTCTCAAAATTTGGTCCACAGGCATAAGCTAGCGCACTAATCGCAAGCATTGCCTCCTCATGCACCGTAGAACTACGGCAAGCAAACACCCTAAGGAACAGTGTCATAATCTTATCTGCTTCCCGGAGTATTATGGGCTTGGTTTCATCTGTGCTGCTAAGTTTCTGGATAATAACCTGGAGAACACCACAAAGAGAACCTTGCAAGTCACCTTGCTTTTCCCATGTCCTATCCCCTTACGCACGATTGACAAGTAACTTTTTATATTTCCTACTTTCCTTTTTTTTTCTTTTTTCTTTTTTTAATATTTCCCAATTAAATATACCTCAAGAAATTTTGGCATTTGGACATACATGAGATCCTCGAGGCTATCTCCTGCCTAATGCCTGCCTCATTGGCCTACACGTGGGGCCCACGTGTTCCTAATTCCTGAATTGAAATTTTTTATGTAATTTATTAAGGCGATAAATTATGACCGGTGAAACATCACTTTCACTTGATTTATTATACATATTATTTTATTTGTATCTAGTCGACTTATTTTTTTTAATTTATTTATAATTTCATATTTAAGAGAGTGAAATTTGAACTCTGGTTCTTTTGAGATCAATCAATACCAATTAAGCTGTAAGCCTACAAGTTAGTTAGCATATTTATTCAAACGAAAACTTACATCCTCCAACTTCAGTTAGACATATTTGATTGTGTTGTACTAGGGGTCTATATATATATATATTAGGAGAGCATAGGGCTAATTCCATAGTGTCCTCCATAAAATTTCACAACTTGGTGAACAAAGCCATATTATATTTCCTCTTCTTGTTCATTGTTTCATTTCTAACTACGCATGCAGGATATGCAATATATTTTAGGCATGTATTTTTTAAAAAAGTTAGATTAGCAAAAACAAAAATTTTTAAAAAATAACTTGAATAAGATGTATAGGCAAAATTCCAAACATCCAAATCTAAGAATAAATTTCATCTATTTTATTTTGAGTGTTTCACTTTATGTTTCACTAATCGTAATTTATCATGTCTTTTTTTTAATCTCCTTATAAAAATAACCGAAGTGGAAAGAGAAAAAAAAAATGGAAAGAGAAAAAGAAAAAAATGAAAAAAAAGACATATGATATATTACAGTTGATTAAAAAACCAATTTCTTCAGAAACATGATATTTCTTCCGATTTTTTTCTCTCTCCTCTCATTTCTTCCGTTTCTCTCTCTTCTTCTCAGCTCTCTCTTCTCTCTGCTCTCTCTTCTCATTTGCTCTCTGCTCTCTCTTCTCTCTGCTCTCTCTTCTCAAATAAAATTAAGACAAGAGACCCACCCCACGGCCAAGCCTAATTTTTATTCATAATCTAAAGTACAATAGCTCGGCCTGGAAATTATGAAATTAATTTGAAATAATTAATTTGACTGTTTTGAGTTTGTTTGGTTGCTCTGAGGATCTAAGTATAAAAATAATAAAAAAGTTGAATAGAGAGTGAAATAGAGAGTACTGACAGAGAAATAGTGTAAATATAAAGATAAAATAGAGATAAGTTTAAAGGACAAAACATAGAGTAGAAACACAAAACAAGTACAACAAAATTATGGTTTTTCATGTAGTACCAATTAAATTTCTTTGATATTTTTTCTTCATAATTTTGTTGGTTATGTGATACAATCTTTAGGTAGATCTTAATGGGCACCACAGGAGATCGATATAAATTGAATATTATGCATATGCTTACAGGCTTACAGCCCGTTGTTTAACTACGGTGAATTCTTTCTTATAATTTGAACAATGGTTCCAAAAGGACCAAAACTGAACATGGACTGGCCGTAGGCCCCAATTTGAACTCTATACTATCTGTGTCCTGAATTTGGGCCTTGTACTACTTTGATAAAGTCCAGGTTACCCTTGTCCATATACACCTTGGAGTTCTTGTGACGTGGAAGAGAATCTACCAGAACTTTTTTTTTGTTTCTTTTTCTTTTTGGGTAAGTAAAAGCCAACCATTAAAGAGGCCCAACCATATTTTTCGATTTGTCAATTTGAGCATCCTTACAAATCCCAATCCTAATTTATTTTTTCGTTAGGGACAGCACCAAATAAAATAAATTGGTCTTTGGGTATGGATTTTTGTTTTGGTCAATAATCCCATACTTTCTTTGCTTTATTATTTTTAATTTTTGTGGTCAGATTTTTAGTTTTGAACATTTCTTTTTTAAGTTGAAAACTTGATAAGATCTTATGACTTATGAGGATTGAGAATTTAAAGTCATTTCCACATCATGCATTTCATTTTCACAACATTCATGTCACTGTAAACCTACATGTGGTACGTGTAAGTTTATGGGTAAAACTTAAGTATAGTTTCTTAGGTCAAGTACATTAGGTTCTTAGTTGAATTCAAATACATTGAATTTAAATATTCTTGAAAAAGATAACATTGTTTGTGTTTCATTGGTTAATACAACCATGTGTTTGAATTCAATTTGGGAACCTAATATACCTAACCTAAGGAACAGTACCTAAGTTTTATCCTAAGTTTATTACCTGCAAATTCAAAATGCAATTTCTTGATGTCTTGGTTCAAAGATAAAGGAAAATGACAAGCATTATGGATATGGATTTTTCTTTTGGTCAATAAACCCATCCTTTCTTTGCTTCCTTTTTTTTATTTTTTTTTTGGTCAGAATTTTGGCTATGCTCAATTTTTTAATTAGATTTTGGTAAGGTCTTATGAAGATTGAAATTTCCAAGTCATGCATTTCAAACTTTCACAACATCCATGTCATTGTATACCTATATGAGGATGTGTAAATTTATTACGTGCAATTTTCAAGAATATTTCCTTGATAGCTTGGTTTGAAGATAAATTAAAAAGACAAATATTATGAAACGGATGTCATATATTTAAATCTTATGATATTTATAAAAAGACGTAGAGTTTCCGTCACTTACATTTAGCCCACTATAAGAAGTTTCCGCACACACGCGAAAGAATTGGAAGACTTGCTGCAACTTCACCTTGGTTTTTCCATACAAATGGCCAAATGGGTCATCAAATTTGTAGTTTCCCAAGGTATAGCCTCCAAGGAAAGCCTTTGTGGTACAAAATGGCAGCGGTCTTTAAAGGAACAAAAATAATTAATATTCCACACACAATGGAGAGGAGAGCCGGCAATGATTGTGACTCTCTAGGTCCCTTGACAACATGATCAATTGGTCAATAAATAGCGGACACACTACCTCTAGAAATTAGAGAAAATTCAAACACGTCTCTACCACGGCAAGATGATGATGAGGAGGAGGAAATACCAAAATTGTACTTCCATCGCTCTCATGGACTTGCTGTAATGACTATGACATGATACACACCGGTGTTGGTCTGTAACTCCCAAGGGCCAAGTATTTATTTGTCCTACCCAATTTGTTTTTTTGTTGCTAAATTGTCTTGCCCAAGTTGAGGTGTTTTGGACTGACTTTTTCAAAGTCTACCATCTCAATTCTTACTCGTTTAGAACCCAACTGAATTCTCTTTTTTAAAGCTCTTATATATCTTTGTTCTTGTGAGTTGTGAGCTTACCTCTTATTACAATCTGTCAACTCTCAAAAATCCCATAATGGACTTAGCAATTTCTTTTGCTTTCCTTCTTTTTTTCCCTTATGTTGCTCAATCTCAAGATTTTGAATTCATCTTTAATGGATTCAATAATAGTGAAAATCTCACCCGAGAGGGAGCCTCAATTTTCAAGCCTAGTGGTGCACTTAAGCTCACTAATGCAACAACCAATATTATAGGCCAAGCATTTTATACTCATCCTATTCAAATGTTTAACAAAAAGTCTCGTTCATACCCAAATGCTTCGTCTTTCAGCACATCATTTGTTTTTGCAATACGCCCGGCTGCAGGCCTCTAGCAGAGGTGGCTATGGCCTTGCTTTCATTCTGTCACCCTCCACGAAATTCCCTGGAGCTCAACCTGGGCATTACCTTGGAATTTTCAACTCCTCCAATGATGAAAATCCTTCAAACCATATCTTTGCAGTTGAATTCGATACGGTTAAAGGGTATAAGGAGACCTCAGATTCTGAAGGAAATCATGTGGGGATCAACATCAATAGCATGTCTTCAAATGCATCTATGGCCTGCTGGTTATTTTGACAAGAACGATGATGCAAATTTGGAAGAAATCATTTTAGAGAGTAACAAACCAATTCGTGCCTGGATAGAATATGATGGTGTGGAAAGGAGTTGTGAATGTTACAATATCTCCTAATTTGGACGAGAAACCAAAGAAACCACTCATTTCCCATTCCATAGACTTGACTACCAATTCTTAGGGAAACTATGTATGTTGGCTTCTCTGCTGCAACAGGCAAAACAAACAAGCTTTCATTACATTTTAGCATGGAGTCTTGCAATCAATGGAGCTGCTCCTCTACTTAATATTTCTCAACTTCCTTTGCCACCTCCAAGTGAGGAAAGCTCATCGGCTTTCAAACCCCAAGTGAAGGTAGTCATTGCCATTATATCTGCTTGCACTCTCATTTTGTTGGGAATTCTGTTCTTTTTTACATGTTACAAAAAGATGACGCAGGAAGGAGAGTCTTGAGGACTGGGAGTTGGATTGTCCTCACAGGTTTAAATACAAGGATCTTTATGCAGCCACAAAGGGTTTCAAAGAGAGTGAGGTTATTGGTGTTGGAGGCTTTGGTGCAGTCTACAAAGGTATTGTTCCTGCCACTGGAAATGAAGTTGCTGTAAAGAAGATAATACAGAATTCAAGCCAAGGCATGAGAGAATTTGCAGCTGAGATTGAAAGCTTGGGAAGGTTAAGGCACAAGAATTTGGTCAATCTCCAAGGATGGTGCAAGCATAAAAATGATCTCCTTATAGTCTATGATTATATTCCAAATGGAGGCCTTGACTCTCTAATTTTCAAACCCAGAAACAACTTTGTGTTGACTTGGGATGCAAGGTACAATATCCTTAAAGGCGTTGCTTCGGGGTTATTGTATCTGCATGAAGAATGGGAGCAAGTTGTGATCCACAGAGATGTGAAGTCCAGCAATGTTTTGATAGATGCTGAGCTCAATGCAAGGCTAGGCGACTTTGGTCTTGCTAGGCTATTTGATCATGACAAATTATCATACACCACCAATGTTGTTGGCACAATTGGATACTTAGCCCCGGAATTGGCTCGCACGGGTAAGGTATCTACAAGTTCTGATGTGTTTGCATTTGGGATTTTGCTCCTTGAAGTGGTTACTGGGAGAAGGCCAATTGACAACAACAGTTTCGTTTTGGTGGACTGGTTAATGGAATGCCAACAATTGGGTCAAATTCTTGATGCAGTTGATCCAAAGTTGAACTCAACTTACGTGGTTGAAGAGGTAGAGTTGGTTTTGGATTTGGGTCTACTTTGTTCTCATCACAAACCAGAAGCTAGGCCTACCATGAGACAAGTGACTCGGATTCTTAGCGGGGATGATCCACTTCCTGCCGTTCCTGACTGGGGCTCTGTTGATTTTCGAAGTGTCAGTGAAATGAACTCGAGAAGTTTAGAATTGATTTCTGGTGATATGACAACAAGGTCGTATCATTCATCAAGCTTTGGAGGCATCACTTCCAGTTCTATAAACTCTGGCAGATAGTAAGGGAGTATCAGACTTACCATTTTCATTTTGTGAGGTAGATAGATTATCAGCTTGTACATGTACGAGTAATCTTCCACTCTGTTCATGTTTGAAATTCATTTGTAACGAAAGTCATTATTCTTCATTGACTTCTTTTTTTTCCTTTCACATGTTAATCCATCAGCTTATTAGTTGACCCTGGACTAGGAACAGTAAGTCATGTCTCAGCTTTATGCATGATGGTAGTTATGAATGCACTATTTGATTAATTCCTAATTATTTGGACTAGAAACAGTAAAGTCTTTGTAATGCACGATGATAATTATAATGGTGGACGACATCATGAATTGCCATTTGATTAATATAGAAAAGAATTAAGTACCCAACACACCATTTAAATTTGGAAGAATATCTTTTCCTTTGAAATTGGAATTTTTTTTAATGCATTTGGGAAGTAGTAGTACCCTTTTTGGATGACTAGAAAATGTGACCCATAGAGATCAGTAATATATGCGTATTGTTCGTACCTCTGTAATGAGCCGCAAAGGGAGATTACAAAACATTCTCACATGTCATAAAGCGCAGCCATGACTCATGAGGCAGTTGAGTGGGGGAATTAGAAAGCACAAAAAAAGAAAAGGATGAAACACATGAAAATAACTCAACTAACCACTGATCAGTGGACTCATTACACTGAAACAAAGTTCGATAACATAGTAGCAGGCCACCCATCTAGTGGTCTCAAGCCCCCCCAACCAATAGTGAAATTAACAAGGTTCCCTCCCTCCCTAACTCCACTGAGAGCGGATTACAGAAGTTTCTCACAATTCAAAAACTCAAATCCGCAATACACACGACACATTGATGAACTTGACTTCGTTCAAGTTCTCGACACCCTTAAGCTTTACCCCAAGACTAGTAAAAAATAGGCCCATTTAGAAGGACAAATATTTAAAAACCTACTGACGAAATACAAATTCTTGTACTTGTAAACAAGGCTGGCTTCATCTCATGAAACCATGACACGTCCAATCATCCCCTGGGTCCAAGTTGCAGTCTCCTTGAGCTGTTCATCATCGGATTGAAGACACTCACCCAAAAATTCAACATAGAATGCACGATCTCTAAACAGAAGCTTTGTGTTTGAGCCAAGTGCATCCGCAAGATCACCCATCACAGCAACTGCAGCCTTTGTCACACTCTCGTCCCTGCAAAATATGAAAGCAAAACCATGAGACTTAAAGAAACAAATATATAAAGAACAACAGAAAGGAGGAAAAGGAAAGAAAAGAAAGAAGCAATAGTGCATACCTCTCTCTGTCCAAGAAAACCAATTCTATAAACTGCAGGAGATGTGCAGCATGTGGCAACATCACCTCAGGCTTTGAGTTCTTAAAACCCTGGAGAATACCAGAATAAGCTTCAAAGATGCTACGCCTGAGCTGGTTTCCGTACTCCATAAACTCTTCATCATTGACATCAATCTTAGCACAGATCTGGGATGCTTGCTGCATCGCTGGTACTGCATAAGGGACATACCTCTCGAAATGCTCTCCTATGGCAAGAGCAATGTCCCCAAAGCAAGAGAATATGGGAGGCTTGACAGACCGGTGGAGTTCATTGCTGCCAAGATCATTGAGAAGGAGTTTCATGATACCATCACAAAACTGTAAGACCTTGTCATCCAACGCACGGCAAATGTCACCAACCACCCCAACTGTGATGGAGCAAACCTGGTATTCCTCAAAATTCTGCAATCCCATCTCCAAATATGGGTAGAACTCACGCATATAGTTCTCAAAATTTGGTCCACAGGCATAAGCAAGCGCACCAATCGCAAGCATTGCTTCCTCATGCACCGTAGAGCTACGACAAGCAAACACCCTAAGGAACAGTGTCATAATCTTATCTGCTTCCCGGAGTATTATGGGCTTGGTTTCATCTGTGCTGCTAAGTTTCTGGATAATAACCTGGAGAACACCACAAAGAGAAGCTTGCAAGTCACCTTGCTTTTCCCTATCATCTGTTGACAAAATCTGAAGCTGTAGAGTCTGCTCCAACTTATTCATAATGACAGGTAGCAGGTGTTCTATGATGTTAGACGTCTCTGCAACATTTGAACACCTGACCACCTCATTCAACGTTTCATATGCAGATGACCTGAGCTTAGAGTCACCACCATCTGTACGATCAGCAGTCCTAATAAGATAAGTGATGATGTCTGTAAGGAATGGCGTGAGAAGAGAGGAACTTGGTCCAGCATCCTCATATCCCTGGGCAAGGTAATAAATTGCCCCACAGACCTTCTCTGATACATTTGGAGTGTCGTTAATACTGTCCATCAATACTCCAAGAATCTGTCTAATGTTCTCAGAAGAAATCACAGAAAATCCACTAGCTGGACAGTGCAATAACTCAAAGATACGACTGAGAGTCCAGGCAGTGGTGTCTCTGACATGGTTGTTTTCATCCTTCATTTCCTTAAGCAGAAAATCCAGGCCTGCATGGACCAAGGGAGAGAGCTTGTCAATGGTCGGGCCTTCAAGGATTGAGCCAAAGGCATATGTAGCTGCCTCACGACAATGCCAATCCGGCTTCACTATGTTAGCCTCAACAAAAGGCATCACTAGGGGCACAATAGAATCCCCAACAGTTCTTGCAACAAGACCAAGACAAGTCCCACCGGCCATGGATAAATTCCAAACGCTGTCATCCTGATCCTGGTCTTCTTCCTGCTTCAGCAAAGTTTCTAACAACATAGGAACTAAAGATGACAGAGCCTTCTCAATGAAACGGGAATGGGGAGGCTCAGAGTCCCCACTCTCAGCACTCCCATACTCTTGAAGCTCTATCTCTTCATCACAGATGGAGCTCCAGAACTCAATTGCTTGGAGGGCAACAGCCTCTTCATCTCCTTTTACTGCATTGGATGTAAGCTCAAAGATTGCCTGCATGTAAGGCTCAAGCTTCTCATAGTATGTTGATGCTATCGAAACAAGACACTCAAAAGCAACCTGCCGGATCTCTACCTCCTTGGAAATGGCCGTCTCACAGACCATTTTCATGATATAATTCCGCTCCATATCATTTTCAAAGTTGGTCTGCGCAAAATCTAGAGCATTATATAGAGCCTTTGTCGCTGCAAGACGGATTTCAGGACTGTGTTCAGCAAGGTTCATCCCTTGCACTACAGCTGTGAGAACAGCATTTACTTCATCTTGCACAAGATCCTCGTGGGATATCTCCTCACATACATATCCAAGAGTTTCCAAGGTAGCTTGTTTCAGACTGGCAGACCTATCTGGCTCAGTCATATTGGTAAGCAAGGACCCAATTAGATCAGGCCACTGCTTCTTTGGAATTTCAATAGAAGCAATTTTAGCAATCACTTGAGCAGAAGTGTGCCTTGCCTCTGTTGCAGCCGACCCAAGAGTCCTTAAGAGCAAGTCTTTGATTTGGGATTTAACAGAAATGTCAATTTCCATCCATTTTTGAACAAGATAATCCTTTCTAACAGCATCTTTAGCATCTAATGAGTTCTTAAGCACAATACCAGCAAGCCTACGCGATTCAATTGGTTTCTCATTGTTTGCAAGCTCAACTGACAAGGAGAGAAGAAAAGAAGGAAGGTTCTGCTCTTGAAATCGTGAAAGATTGGCCTCCGCTTCAGTACGGACACTTGCATCAGGGGACTGAGCAGCCAATAGGAACTGGGTGATCTCCAAAGCCATTCTTCCCACACTACAATAAAAGACGCCATTCAAATTAAATAACAATTAAAAAGAAAATGGTTAATCTTTTCACACCAATAGATTTTAATTAATAAACACAAAAATGTTAGGGAATAAGTGATGCAATATATTACTTGCACCAAATACTTCATGTACATGTGTGATATTGAACCATACACAACAAATAGCTAGCATGGATTATGATATCCATATTTAGTTGGTAGTTTTCTTTTTCTTTTTTTCTTTTTATAACATAACACCAATAGATTTTAATTAATATACACGAAAATGTTTGGGGAATAAGTGATGCAATATATTACTTGCACCAAATACTTCATGTACATGTGTGATATTGAACCATACACAACAAATAGCAAGCATGGATTATGATATCCATATTTAGTTGGTAGTTTTTTTTATAACATAGAAGAACTTCACTTAGAGAGTTGCACGTCGTAGAGCATATTGTACAACTATCCTCACTTGCTATCAAACTCCCACGAGCAACTAAGCCCACCTGCCAGAACCAGTCGCCGGGTAATCCAGCAGTATTAACCCTTGATGAGCTAAGCAATTTATCCTCATGCCAAGTAGGCTAGTTTATAGGTTTTATATCCATAAATATACCATCAATTTCACACGAAGAAATATGATGGAAAAATCAAACACAGCACTAAAACATAACTAAACCAAATTTTTTTTTTATAGGTTTTTTTATTTTTATTTTTATTTTGGTAAAGATAGTAATTGCTAGTGAAGAGAAATTAATACTAGTTTATCAAAACCAAACATTGTAGAAGCAAACAGCAATTCCCACCAAAATTTAGGACGGTAGTAGGAATCATTACTTCAGAAGGAAAACCCTCTGACAAGCAAGAAGGTTCAGTGTGGATGCAGGAACAGACTAAGGAAAAAAAAAAAAAAAACAATATAAAATTTTAAGTCTCCTAATACTTGTCAACTCTCACATAAGTGGGAGAAGATTTTTTACTAATAAATCAATATTCAAAAGTATTATGTTCTGGATACCTTTCTCTATCAAAGTATCAGATTTCTAAATCCTCGTAGGGCCCTCCCGGAATTCCATCTCGAGCCTATTGAATAATTTGTATAGATCCTGTCATTTCACCAATTCGGCCTAAATAACAAGCTAATAAATATGATTAAATCTCATAACCAATCAAGCCAAACAGCCTTATTAAGCTCAACTAAGCAAACATTTTCATTTTTTTTTTATTTTTTTTTTCATTTCACATATACCGTTGGAGAATTCAAAGCTTACTTTCTCCAATACCCTGCCAAAATCTTAGCAACCAAACAAACAAACAATCTTCTTTGCTAATCAACTTGTTCACCTTCAATTATTAGAAATTCAAATGCTCAAAAATGATAAAAACATAGCTAAGCTGAAACCCTAAAAACAAAAAACAAAACTCAAATAAAACTACACAATCCGCAACGATCCACTGCACAATTGAGAAAATTACAACCGAGAAGAACAAGCTAAATCTCAGATTCAAGCTCACCAGCAAAAACCCTAACAACAAACAATAATTACAAAAAAAAAATATGCAAAAACCCTAAAACACAAAAACCAGCAAAAAACAAAAAGCAAGGTCAAAACTAATAGATCTATTCGCAGAATAGCGACCAGAAATGTTAGATGAGAGAGGAAATACCTCGAATCGGAGAGCCTCTTAAACCCAAACAGTGAAGTCAAAGCTAGGGTTCCACTCTCTCTCGAAGAGACGGTTTCTCTGGCTCTGAGCCTTTGTGCTTTGTCGCCGATGCTAGCTAAGGCCAAGTGAGAGAGAGAAAGAGTGAGAGAGAGAGAAAACGAGAAATGAGAGAGCGAGTTCGATTTGGCTGTTGAATCGGCGTGTTTGGGTATATATATATATTAGGCTCACACAGTATATTTCGAATGCTTGGAAGAAGCGGGAGAGAGAGGGAGAGAGATACAGAAATGAAAAATTATTTTTGCTTTAAAAAAAAAACAACGGGCAGCTGCCCGATCTGCCCGGGATCGCTTTTAAAAGGAAAACCCTAGCTGGTTAATTTTGAAATTTCCCACGTGTGGAATTGTTGCACGTGCGAAGTTGACCGTTGGTTTTTGTTCTTATCCATTTGAGTTATTGGGCTTCAGCCCATATAAACATTTTCTTTTATATATATTGGGTTTGAACCCATATAATCCATTTGAGTTTTATATATATAATTCTTAACATCAAACGATTGACTACAAATCATGCAAATATAATTCCTAATATTAGACTATTGACTACAAATATAATTTATTTTATTGGTGCATTCCATAAATAATTATTTGGCATTGAAGATAATCCAAGTTTACCAGTAAATTTTAGTTCAATTTAACTACAAATTTAAGGGATTATCGAAGATGGTGCCATGTGTGGATTATTTGGCATTGAAGATCATCATTTTTGCTTGAGCTATAGAGAAAGACGTTGAAGCTATTCAAGAATCAAGAAGGGCCCGAGAGGTATTCAAATGTCCATAAATCGTTTAATAAATCTCAAGAATACTCCTTTCCACTCAAAGTACTTGGGTTTACCACATTGCCAAGAATCCTCAAGAAGTAGCACTTCAGAGCAGGTGGTTGAGAAAGTTTGCCAAGAGATACAGGGTTGGAAACAGAGTTTCCCAGTGATCCAGAACTATTAAACAAGCAACAACTTCATGGAAACAAAAATGACCAAGCATGTCAGCTACATTATTTAAAATCCAGCTACCTTGTACCACATTCAACATGGAGATTTGCAAAAACACAAGTTGAAACTAGATAATCTCCAAAAACCCATAAGGTTCTGGTTTTTTAGCTACATAAAAGAAACATTAGTAGATGCATACTATTGCATACAAATATCTGTTTTATTCTTATAACAAATTTATTGATATAAAATTACAAAGATTACATAGAGACAAATGGTTTATATTAGCTATATCCCCATTGCACATAAATCATTTATAACCATAAAAATATAATACCCATGTAAGCTAATTTAAACCAAAATCCAAAGTAAAATAAAAACAAGTGATAATTGGTAGACCGTAAATGAACCAAGCCGTTTAATGAATAGCTCAGACTTTCTTGAGAAAAAACTTGTTTATTTTTGTTTATTTAGCAAACAAGTCAAGCTCAAGTCTACGTGTTCGTGAATAAACTTGTGAACAATAAAGTTCGATTTAAATATATAACATTATATGTTTATATATATACATATATAAAAATATACTTATATAGACTTGATATTAGATAGTTAAATTTATAAATAAGTTTATAAGATATCAAATTAGTATTTTAATTTATTAATGATATAAATAGTCAATTTCATAGTATAAATTATATAAAAAATTTCATAATACAAGTTAGTAAATTTAATTTTTATACTTTCATAAATGAAAATCATTATATCTAATTAACTCAAATAAAATTAATCTATTTATTAATGATCAGCATATATTTTGTGAAGATATATAATTTCAATCATAGTGTTTATATAAGATAAGAATAGGTTAATCAAATAGCTTGTAAACAAACTCGAAATGAACTAAATTTGAACATGTAATCTCGTTCGTTGATAAGCTCGAACTCAGATCCTATTCAAAATAAATCAAATTAACAATCTTAAAAATTTATTGGCTAGCAATTGAGCTTCCTTTTTTAATTGATTAGCCAAATCGATGATCTTCCTATGCATACTCTTGTCTAGTTGGGCCTAGCCCACCCTTTCCTCTCCCCTCAATTTTTATCCATAGTGGGCTTAGATTTGGGCCGGGTACAACCGGTTATGTGACAGTCACAACAAAAGCTTTTCTTGAGCAAAGGGAAAGGAAGTTATAGGAGAGAAAGGCAGTCTTGAATAAGCAGCGTCAGATCTCATAGTAAGTATTACTCATCAACAAGCTCTTCTCTCTTCTCTGAATCGTGACTCTCATTCTCACTTTCTCTTTCAAGTTTCAACAGATTCTCTCACTTCACGATCACGATGGAATCAAACCAAGCCAATCAGCATAGCCTACTCAGCTCTGAAGCTGACTCTCAAAGAACCCTGTATGCTTTTTTCTCTCTCTTTTTATATATAATATGTGCATATGAATTTAGGGTTTGGCTTTGTTAATTTTTTGGGAATTTTTAGGAATCTGTGTAGGTATAAACTTAACAAATGTAACCCTAATTTTTTATTTTGTTGTTATAGGTACCCATATGTTACGGGCACATCCGTAGTTGCTATCAAGTACAAAGATGGGATTCTTATGGCTTCTGATATGGGAGGTTAATTGCTAAACTCATTCATTCTATATTGCAATTTTTATTTTTTTTTATTAACCTAATTTCTAAATTGATGCAATTGAACATGATAATCACTATTCCTCATTTTGGCTGTTGATTTAATGATGGCGTATGAATTGAGGGAGGATATGGTCCAATACACCAGCACATACGCTCACAAGTATATGTACTCGTATGGTCGTATACACATTATATTATGATTTGACATTTGAATTTGAATTGTTAATCTGTTAACTTAACTGATTCCTATTTAAGTGAATGAGAAGGGATCCCCTAGCCGAGGTTTCAAGGTTGGGTTGACAGCACTTTGTTGATTTCGCTATTGCATTACCCACCAATATGCTTAGTGATTGTTTGAGTACTTGATTTTGCTCTTAATAGGAAAATCTTATTATGTCTTTATGTGTGATAGGGGCCCATTATCTTCCTTCCAATTTTGTTTTGTATCTGGGTTTTCTTTTCTTCACTGTCTAAGGTTCATCTTAATCTAATTGAGTAATAATCTGTTTCATGTGACCCTCGTTGCGGATAACTTTTTAGAACCATTTTGGAATCTATGACTGGTATTCATGTACCATATTGTTCGTGTCAAGGCTAACTGGCTGCTTATTTTAGTTGTAAATACAATTGGAAAACTTCTCTATATTATTATATCTGTTTCATTTTAACAGGCTCCTATGGGTCTACCCTGCGGTACAAGAGTGTGGAGCGCATCAAGCCTGTTGGAAAACATTCTCTTCTTGGCGCAAGTGGGGAAATCAGTGATTTTCAGGAGATTTTACGTTATCTCGATGAGCTTATGTAAGTATTGGTTGTTTTCAGAGGGATGGAGGGAGTTGGAACTTTGCATGTTTTTTTACCTTTGTTCTTTTTTTCTTTTACCCCGTGTTTGGATGGAAGGAGAAGAAGGGAGAGTGAGAGGAGGGAGAAGATGACCGGAAGATACTAAAAATTAGTACATTCCATGAACTTTCCCCTCTACTCTCTACTCCTCCCCTCCATCTCCCTCTGTAGCAAGCATATCCTTAAGGTGTTGTGGGAAAAGGAGGTTTTTTTGGGGGGCAGGGTCCTTTGTTCAATTGTGTTTGCTAACGGATAGTTGATTTTGTGGTTTGTTTTTCACAGCTTGTATGATAACATGTGGGATGATGGGAATTCCTTGGGGCCTAAAGAGGTGCACAACTATTTGACTCGTGTGATGTATAATAGGCGAAACAAGTTTAATCCACTGTGGAACTCACTTGTTCTTGGTGGAGTTAAAAAGGGGCAGAAGTACCTTGGCATGGTAAACCTTTTTATTTTATTTTTATTTGATGTTCTATGGTTTTGGGACTAAGGCTTTCTTCTTCTTCTTCTTGTTTTATTTGATGTTCTATGGCTTTCTATGTGCATTGAAGAATATTACTCAGTTGTTGTGATTGTGATTCTTATTCAGGTTAGCATGATAGGTGTAAACTTCGAGGATGACCATGTAGCAACTGGATTTGGAAATCACCTTGCCCGGCCTATTCTTCGTGATGAGTGGCATGAGAACTTGAGTTTTGAAGATGGTGTCAAGTTACTGGAGAAATGTATGCGTGTACTTCTATATCGTGACCGCTCAGCTGTCAACAAGCTTCAGGTTTGTTGTTTCTTTACAATATTTACTTTACGATTTTGTTTATTTGTAAAACCCTTTAATAAATAGGTTGTAGTTATGTGATGATATGAATGGAGAAAATTGAACTTTGGTCAAGTTGTTGGAACCAACTATCTGATTTTTTCTATATCCTTTTTTTATTAAAAAATCTTATCAAATTTTTAATTAGATATTTAATGTTCAATTTTTGGTGTAAGATTTGTTTCTTAGGGTTCGTTTGCCAAAGCTCTTTTCTTGCTTATTCATCTTATTTAGCTTATATACAACTTTATAAAGCTTTACCTTTTCTAGGTACAACTTTATTTTTGTCCAGCTTGTTCTTTGGCCCAATAAGCCAATGAAAATAGGCTCTCCCGAGCGAGCAGAATATTGCCATTCCCTCAATTTTTTGTTGGGTTTGGAATTTCAACGAGGTTAAAATAAAATTAAAATCTAAACATTGTTTATTTTCGTCATTTCTGCAAAAACTGTAGTTACATATTGTTTTTGCTTTTATACTATACTATATTTTATAAAAATATAAAAATAAGATTTTGATAAGATTTTGAAACTTTCTGTTTTTTTTTTTTAATTTTTTTTCCCTTCTCCTACATGCTTATGAGAATCTAAAAATTAAATAATAAATGGTCAAGATTTTCATTATTTTGTTTGTCCAAGTTTGTGGAATGTGCTGACACTCATTGCCATCCATGCAAGTGCCTATACTAGTAATAACATGCAGAAATTGGGCACTTCAGTACCAAGATTCAGTGGTTTTAGGGGTTTACTGCTTGTATACCTCGTTTTTATTTGAATAAATTTTACTTATAAAAAAAAAAAAATAGTAGTTTTAGGGCTAAACATCCGGCAGCCGCCTAACCTGAACCAACCACTACCTCCAGCCCTTCTCTCTCTCTCTCTCTCTCTCTCCCTTTCCTATATATATATCTCTCCCTCTTCAATGTTCGACCTCCCTCTAGCAATCACTCAATCTCTAGATGTGATAAATTGGCTACCCCCTTTCGAGATATACAACTCCAGCAACCATTCAACCTCTAGATTTGTAAATTTGGCAATGCACTCTCCAGATCTGCTACTTCAGCAACCGTTTGAACTCTTTCTAGAAATCCAACAGCCCACTCTCTTCCCTGCCATCTCAAATCAATGAAACCACTGTAATTGACTGCCAATCCGAACACTGAGTCCAGTTGAGTGGCTCAGGATCGGCCAAATGCTGTCAAAAGCACACAAGTGGCATGCATTTTTAGTACCTGTAGGTTATTATTGATTAGTTTTGACATTCTCTGGACTCGGTGTTCGGAATGGCAGTCAATTTTGAAAATTGATGAATGAAATTGACATTTAATTGTATCAACTTCATCACTTAACTACTAATTGTGTCAATTTTAATAGTCGGGGACCTTGATTTTGAAAGTTTAAGGACAAAATCGATACATATTCAACGTATATGTGGTTTCTACAATGCTGGCCTAAATCTGGAGCAGTTCAATTTGTACTGCCGCTGCTGTATTTGAAGCATCTATTAGAATATAATTTCAGTTTGTAATCTAATTTGGTAGTATTCTTTGAATTAAATTAAATTTGCCTGAAATTTGGAACTTGCAGATCGCGAAAATCACTGAAGAAGGTGTAACTATTTCTCAGCCATACTCCTTGAAGACCTTCTGGGGATTTTCTGCTTTCCAGAACCCAACAGTGGGTGCTGAGGGATCATGGTAGCTCAATAGCTCTACATAGAGCGGGCTGGCTCTTGCATTTATAAAAACTGTTCTTGAATTATTTGTAATCGTTGGACTTCCGAGTTAATTATCATAGCCTGGACCTTGTTGTCATGAATATAAGAATGGTTGTTTGAATTAACGAATGCCTGACTGATTATTTGAACAAGTTTTGCTGTTCACACGTTTCTATTATGCTGTGACTTTTGTAGTGATGGTAAGATGTATGAGTCAAAACTGTTAAGACTAGTTCGGTATTGAAATTCTGAAGAAAATAATGATACCATGCATGGGGAATTATTGTCATCAGTAGTTATCAGCCCAATTTGACTGAATCGGTTCAGATGAATAAGTCGTGGAGCTTATGGCCCTCAATTTGGTTGTCTGAATGCACAGGCCAATGTACTGTAACTATTGTTACAGACTTGTACAGTAGGAAACTAGGAATACAAGTTGCTTCAAAATTCTTGTTTTGGCAACTTGATCTCTGTTTTTATAATTTAGTGGCAGCTGATCTGTGGGAAAGTTGAAAAAAAAAAAAAACTATATATAATATGTATTTAAGGTTGAATTACACTTTTGCTTCTCGCCATTTGTGTCAAAATGGTCCTAAATGTGTCAATATGGTTTTTTACCTTTAATCCTTGTGTCATTTTGGTCCTTGCCGTTGTTGTTAAGTAATGGATGAAAAATACTGATGTTGTTAACGGTTTCATTAAAATTACAATAAATGTTGAAGTGGCATGTCAACTTAAAAAATAAATAAATTCTGAAGTAAGCCTGATGTGAGTCACATTTGGTTTGTAAATGTTGTAGAAATGAGAGAAATCTCTGTAGAAATAGAGAAATCTCTAGGCTACTCAGTTTCAAATCAACCCGTTACCGTGAACCACCCTCCCTATCATCTCCTCAATTGCCAAGTCCCTCACTGTCACGCTGGTCGGAGATGCGCCTATTGCCTCTCTTTCTCTCTCTCTAGGTGTATGTTGCTTGGTAGGATGAAGTGGGGTTATCATGTGGATGTGGTTTTGGACCAAACATTGTTTGACTATTAATGATGTGACAAAATTTAATTCACTTAATTCAAAATAGATAAACAAGATTTTAAGAATTTCACGATAGAATTAGCTTAAAAATCCTAAAATATTCTAGTCTCAAGTGTAGGAGTGTAATGCATGTATCTTCACAATTTAACAGTGTGCATTCTAAATTTACCTTAACTTAGAAGATATTTTAATGTACTTATAGAGGATCTGTTTACTCTGTTAGTATATAATGCATGCAATGTTTTGGGAATAGCTAGATAGTACTGTTCAAGTTATAATATATCTATCATAGAATTTTGAGGATGAGATATTATTAATTTTACAAAACACTTTATTATCGATTGGGATCAAATTTGGATTATTAGGTTGGTAGCCAACATTAGAAACATGATGACATCAACTATTACCAATACACTGGTGTGACCTTAATTCTAAATGAAACACCAATTTAGGTATAATTAAAAATACTAGTGGGATCTATCGTTTTCATTAAAAAAAAAAAAAAAAATACTAGCGGGATGATTTGTAAAGTAAGTGGTAATCAAAACAAAAGTATGTATTGACAGTTTATATCCTAAAATTGATGAATTTGATTTTGGCGTACCCTGTTGTCATGATGCTACAACTTGGAAATGGGTTTCATTATTGGGCACGGCAAAAACCAATTCATCCCCAAGTGCCAACATGACAATATTAATTTCCAACAGTCATATCATATGAGTTACGAATATTGGACTATTAAAATGAAGTCTCAAAGTTTACCTACAACATAATCATCTTCATTTAATTTGAAATAGAAAAAAAAAAGTATTTAAAATCAATAAAGCTACAGACACAATATTTTTCACAACAATGCTGAGGTATTAAGTTATGAATGGTAAATAATAAAATGCAATAAGTGGTGGGTCCAGTTGAGAACTAATAAAAACTTGCCAACTCAGTATTGTTGTGAAAATATTGTGTCCGGAGCATTGCTCATTTAAAATTTTAAATAACATAACACACATTTACATTTATAATATTTAATTTGAACCATTAAATAGATCAAATTAATGGAGGAGAATATCCTTACAACCATAGTATATAAACAATTACTGGAATTTGCTCGAAGAAGTTCAAACACATTAAAAGGGAAGGCTAAAAAGAAGAAAAGTTTTTCATTAGTCTTAACTCTTAAGTATCTTTATCTATATTGGTAAAGACTTACAATTGGATGAGCTATGTTTCTTTTGCTTTGCTCTACATTGAGGTTGCTGCACATTGAGAGATTCATGCCTGATAGGGTTCTTTATACCACAAAGCTTGTGCTTCATGCGCCAAGGGAAGAGAGTTTCCAAGCCACAACCTTTTGGTGAAGCATATGATGATGATTGCCTAATAACTGGGTGAAACTCACAAGCTTCAGGGCAGTTGCACTGTCTAGGAAGTGATGGTCTCTTGTTGAAACTCATGGAATTAAAAGCTAAACCAGATGATGCAGCAGCCAATGCTGTTGCATCAGGAAGAAAGCGCCTAATTATGAAATTTGGTGACTCACTCCCTCTTGACTCTTCAAGCTTCAACTTCAAACTATCTAATTCATGTACTTTCTCAGCTTTTGTCACAATGTCTATTGCCTCAGACAAGGAAAAGACATCATCCATAGCATCTGAGAAAGCAGCATCATCATCAACATCAACATCAACAGCAACATCAACATCAACATCAAAATCAAAATCAATATCAACATCACAACAATCATTAACATCATCAATTGCATCATTATTATCATCATGAGGATAATCATCATTCATTGATTCTATTGCTGGATGCCACAGACATGGTGGGGGCCTCGGACGAGGCGTGTACACCTCATCTATGTCAGTACTTCTCTCCAAGTCCTTCTTAGGCTTTCCTGGAGCTAGCTCCCATGAAAATGGGATCCTGTCATCACTTGTAGTTCCAAACACACCTTGTGATGAATTTGTACAAGACTGTTGATCTTCACCAGTGTAACCACCAATACGCCTTGTCGACAAGAGTGGTGCATTAAAGTTGAGCTTTCTGGTATATTTTGAACTCATAGCTTCTTGTTTTTCTAATTCTTCTTCTACCAAATAGACTATCTCAACTTGAGGTTTAGGTAGTCATAAGGGAGGAAATGTAGAGGCAGTTGGGTGAAATTATTATAGAACAGTTGGAAATATGGGTTTCTCGTGTAGTTCTTTAAAAGTAAAACAGATTTTTTGTTTTGTTTTTCACTTTAAAATGGTCACAGGTGAGGTGAAAAGAGACCAAGTCTATGGAATTAATGAGGAAAGCTCTGCAATGCTGGATTTGGATATATATCTCCAACAACCATGCATGTAGAGACAAGTGGTGCACCGAACTCAGTTTGCTTTTTTGATTTCCCCTTTGACTTGCTTTACAATATTGAAATCAAGCTGACTTGCATAATGTAGTTTATGGATATTAAGTTATTAACCAATAACCATCAAGATTGCAAGCAAATCGGGTTTTGATTTAATTATTTCAGTCATGAAAACGACTTGCAAATTTCGTGAATCATCTACTAGAGGCTGGAAATCAACGACTTGTTACCAAAACAACACGTTGTCTTCAATAGTGACTTGTTTAATCTTTAATTTGGAGTTAGAGATTTATTTTTGTTTGTTTTGTTGCTAGTGTGGTTATCGAAGACTCTTAGAGTACCTAGCTAATTCCTGGAGTGAGTGTAATCCTCTCACACACGAAATAATTACAGAGACGAATCATTTGAAGATGACACCGATGTATTGGTTAATAATCCCTTGTAACGATCCGTTGACACTTGATGTTGTTGCCGTTTTTAGGACCGGACAAGGTTGTCTGGCTTGGCGACCTGACCTTTTCTTAGCAACTTCCCGTTCGAGAATCATTGACCTGACATCTTCTGAGTGACTAGTCATTTATGCAAGATAGATGATCAACAATAGAGTTCTGTATTTCAATTTTCTTAGCCTTGCTGGTTTTCTGTTAAGTCAATGGTACATCCTGCCAAAGAGAGAGAACTTCATGGTATCTGGTGTAAGTTTCAATTGTATCTTTATTCTTTTGCATTGCTTTGAATTCCTTGCTTATACCAACCCTCATATCCAGATGAGTGTCCATTGGCTAGATACTATTAAGAATTCTGCTTGATGTTCCTCCAGTTAAGGTTTTAAAGCACTTCATAAGAATGTAGAAGGAAGAAATTAGAAAGTAAAAAGTACTGAATGAGAGAACAATCGGAAAAAAGTTATGATATGTATTATCCCTCAGCAAAAAACAATGAATGTAAAGCCTCTAAACTGAACAAACTTACACCACAAGCTGCCATTTCATGTACATGTTTCTTTCCACCGTCAGTATATTACAACAACTATTTCAACCAAAAGAGTATACTGAACAGCAGCAGCAGCAGCAGTCTGCACAACATGTATCATCAATTGATCCAATCCATAACCCAGTTGACATATTTACATACCATCTTGCTCCTCTACGTTCCCTTCTTTTTCGAAACAAAATTCTCCTTTTCCTCCTGAATTCCTTCTTTCTCAAAGGCCATGCCAAATCTGGTAGTCGAATGTTCCTAGAGACAAATCGAAAAATATAGATATTGTGCTGACAGAGTGCTGGCCTTGTAGTAGAAGAGAACCGGTGGCAAGACTAAGGTTGCACCCATAAATATAATGAAGAAAAGAAACACGATTAGGGATTTCTGATCTTCACTTTTGTTGTTCAATGTTCATTAACCCGCTCCCTTGCTTTGTTATAGAGGTCAAGAGTTTCAGAATGGTTTGGATCGAGGCAGAGGGCTCCTTCACAGTCTTGGATGGTGGAGACATAATCCCCCATTGATTCATGAAATGCAGCTCGAAGATGTAGCAGCTGCAAGTCCGGCTTGAAAGCTATGGCCCTTGTAAGCTCTAATATGGCTTCATTTTCTTTGTGGTCATCCATTAAAACTGGTTGAGCATAACTCCCATGTTAGTAGTTAACAAAATGATCCACACATGCACATACACTTACTTTTGTATAAATATGAAGTTGACAATGGAATAAATTCCATCAGAATATCATCAAAGAATGGGGGGGGGGGAGGAGAGAGAGAGAGATGGGGGAAACTATACTATCCACTTCCTTTTTTGATTCATGGTGTAAATATGAAGCTGAAAACCAGTGACAATATGAAAATTTCCACCATATCAAAACTATGGGGGAAGAGGAAGGCGGGTGGAAAACTGAACTATCCTCTTCCTTCTTTTAACTATAGGTTTGGTCAAGTCTGACTCCAAGTGTTGTCTTTCCTCTTATATTTATAAGTATCAACAATATTCTGTAAGAATCTTAGTCCAGAAAGGACAGGATAAAGATATGGTTCCATTTTCTACTTCAGAGCAAGACTTGCAGTTGGATGCATGTAATACAACGTAAGAAATACTAATTAACAGAAGCAGTTCAAGCTGATGTTTTACATGGCCTGATTGCCAACCCAATCCATACCAATGCAAACCAACATTTTCCAGATTAATTATTACATAAATTGACATGTAAATCATTTTTTAATGTAACCTTTCTAAGAAGAAATCAAATGTATTTTAGATATCAAACAGACCCATATGATTGAATGTAATCCTAGGCTACAAGTAAGGTCCATGGTCTTTTCAACTCAATTACTCAACTACATTGCAATTTCAGATTATGGATAGTGTTGAAAACCTAGCCTGTGACGCAGTATTGTGGCTTAATTCGAGCAAACTAACATCACAATGCATAACCAAGATAAGGAATAGATTTGAATAATAATAATTGCAATACACCATAGATAATGAGCAAAAGGATTTGCAGTGTGAATGTAAACTCAACAAATAATGCACCAGAAAAGTGTGCCAACCCCAACAATTATAGCAGTCACATTATACAAGCATCTATATATAAAGGATGAAGGGAAGTTGTTACAAAAGGCAGAAACAAGGTCTGAGAAGAGAGATGGTTTTCATACAATAAGCTAGTATGACAAAGGGAGAAGGTCCTCCTAATCTTCCTACATCAGGATGTCCAGGTCAGTGGAGTATCCTTTGGTCCATAAGGCAATCTTTTCCTCCTAAGGAAAGGGGAGATGCAGCACTTATGAAGACTTCTTCCTAAGTTTATTTGAATCAGAGAAACTGGGTACTCATGTATTTCTTTGAGAACCACACGAAAATTGTTTTAGGAGTAATATGATCACCATACGACTAGAAAACTACACAGATTTTTTTATGACTGAAGATAGAGAACTTGAACAAGGTGCTAGTTGATCACATTAACTTGAATCAAAATACTAAATTGGTGGCTAAAAACGTGGGGCTGAACTAAAGTTAAACTTGACAATGACCTACGACATCTAACACCCACTTATGGTCTACAGATTACAGCGTTTTTATAACTTAAAACAATAACAGAACTATCACAAGTGCAACAATGTTCAACTTGCTGCGGAAAATTTTGAAACATTTGATATTGAACTTATTCTTTTCTTTTCTTTTTTATAAGTAAAAAATTGAGAATCACTTTTCCAATTGTAAACAAAGTGTAATAAGAAACTAGAAACACCATTATGGAACTTACCCGCTGCCCTATATCTGTAAGGATATGTCCTCAGGGGATCTAATTGTGTTGCCATACTAAGATCACTCTTTGCCATGTCACGGTCACAGTATTCTGAACGTTTCTCATAAGCTGATGCATTGTTCTGGGCCTTCTCTATAAGCTTCGTCATTTCATCATAAGCAGCTTTGCGTTGATTTTTAAGATGATATACACGTGCCAGACCTTGATGTGCTCGTGTGTGCTTGATGTTAAGTGCATTCATGTAGCAGTCGGCAGCAAGATCCAGCTTATCACAGTCTACATAGACACTCCCTAGATTATTTAGCGCCTGCAGAATAGAAGAATCACCCAAATTTAATACATTATTTTGGTGCATAAGACAATTTATTAGGATTACTCTAAAGATGACACTTACTTGTCCTTTCCGAAGGCCATCTGAAGGGCATCTAAGAGCTTCCTCCAGAAGCTGGATCACATACATTGAAGACTTGGGATCAAGACTAGAGTCTGCTAAAGCATATGCTTTAAGAAAGAAGGCTTCAAATGATCTCTGTATGTAAATGGAATCCTCAGCCTTAGCTAATGCTTCCTCACGATGGCCAGTGTCATACAGTATCCATCCTTCATAGACAAGCCTTTCATACTCAGTAGTAGAGTGATTTCTAGCCAACCGGAGGCTACGCATTGCTGCCTTTTGACAATTTAACCTACGATAATCAGAAACATAAGAAATAAAAAACACTGTTATATCAGACAAATAAAAAAAGTCCGTGAAAAGTAAAATAACTGTATTAGGTGGATAGATTCCTCGTCTATGACCTCTCTCTCTTGTTTGTGTATGAGAGAGAGAGAGAGAGGGAGAGGAAGGGGGGGGGGGGGGGGGGGAGGGGGAAGCTGAGCTCATATTTGCACATACTAATAATCATTTTCCTTTGGTAATTATCCTAGTTTTGATGACTAGTTCACTTCAATTCATGCTAAACCATCTTAACAGTAATAACTTCTGCAGAATAAAGCTCATGAAATTGGCTCATCTTCTATAAGTCTAGGATTACAAGAAGCCATAAGAGTCCCAATCAACAACCAGTGGGAACAGATATGTACTACACTTTAAATGAAGAATAAAACCAACATCTCTTACACTTCAAGATGTCATCTTTGGCTGCTACAGCTCGACAGCAAATTAATAGAATTTAAGGCAGAAAGTTAATGACAGAACACAAGATTATAAAATGAGTAAACTAGTCAGAGCTCAAGAAAGATGTTACGTGGCCTAATAGAGCCATTCTTATAACAATGCTGTTAAGGAAAGCAGTAAAAACTGAGAAAACTAATGTACCACTTTTTCATACTTACCGTAATAGAAGAAGTGACTGCCGAAAGCGTAGGAGGCTCTTCCCAGGGTCATTTGCCAACATGTGGTGTACCACAGCTAAAGAGCCGATATCATCAACAGAGGACCATCGGTCATATAGGTGCATCCAGCAATCAGCCTGACTCCACTGCTGAACATGGGGGCGGAGGAGCTCTACTAAGTGGTCGCCATGCATTTTCCCATGAAACATCATATAATTTGGTTCCAATGTCAAAAGTGCCCGGACGTCTCTTAGAGCTTCTTCATAATCTTCTCGAGCAATGGAAAACCAGGCACGCAGTTCAAGGCAGTCAGGTGAGACCTTGAATGCAACTATTTTATTGATTTCTGAGATTGCTGCTCCAATCTTCTTCTCCTCCACCAGTGCAACAGCCCGATACTTGTAAGGATACGTGAGAGTTGGATCCAATTCAGTTGCAGTTTTCAGATCTGTCATCTTCTCCTTCCCAACGCAATACATAGCTCGCTCCTGATACATCCAGCCAACTGGTGTATAATCTGAAATGAGCGAGTTCATCTGCTTATATGCAGAATACTTGTGCCCACGCTTATACTTGGCCCTTGCAACACCCACAAATGAATAAATATGACCCACCTCAGCTGCTGCCTCAAACCAACGCTGTGCATCTTTATATTCTTTCCTCTCAATCATCACAACAACTGGTGAAATGCAAGCTGCTTCTGCCAAGCTTCAACTGCACACTCTTGCAACCTCTCCATAAGCATCACTGTAATGTTTGATTTCATGTCTTCCTCCATGGCAATTTGGCTCAAGAAATAATACAAAACAAAAGAAGCATGCCCAACCATAGCCAACCTTTCCCTAGCCTCTGCACTACAAAAAAATCTCATCACATTAGGATTGTGCATCGAACTCGGGAGCTCTCTCAAGAACACCTGCAAGCAAGCTGCCACTAGAAGATACGCGGACTCCTCCAATCCATACTCAATTAACAACATTGCATCCTCCATGTCACAAACCAGAGACGCCAAATGAACATCACAAGCAGACTTCATCTCCTCACAACAAAACCTATTTGCCATAGAGAGTAGCTCCAACACAATACACACATCGAAACAACCTAGTTTTTTCATCCTGCTAAACAACTCCGCGGCCCTCATTGTCTCAACAGAAACCCCATTCTGCGAAAAATTTATTGTCTCCCTTCGCGACTCCTTGAATTCACCATACAACATTGCTCTAAACGGTCGTGATAGCGACGCCATCTTGTACCGTATACACCTAATTTCATCATCCCCAATACAAAACGACATATCACCATCTTCCTCAGAAGTCGAACACTCCTCATCCTCAATCAAAACCTCCTCATCAACTTCCTCCCTACGTGCCCGATAACAACCACAATTATCATACACTGATTCAGGATCATACCCTGACACCAAACTAGCCTTAGGACATTCAAGATTCCGACCACAACAATCCATCGCCGAATATCCAATCAACTCATCCTCCCTCCTCTCGTACCGCAACCGCAGCCAACACAACCTTCCTATGCACATCAATAGCATGCTGTCTAGCCGACCTAAGACTCCGCCTAAACAATTTCGGATCAGCTAAACCTTTAAACATCGCACATTGCTCAAGATACATCTTTGATTTCTCAAACTGGGGACAATTCTCAATCCTACGATACACATCAGCTAGTGAATTGACAAAATCAACCGATTTAAGACAAGGCTCAATCAGAGGCTCAAGTAGATCGGTTACAGGGAGTCCACAAGGTAGAAGATTCTCAGGCACAACATTAGTTGCTGTTGAATTAGGAGCTGGGTAACTCCGATTCGATTTAGATCGAATCGAATTGACTTTTAGATGGTCTTGAAGATGGTGTAAAAGCTTATCTCCTACACCACCACCACCACCACCAGGAGGCCCAGATGGGTTAAGAGCATAGACTTGTGTGCCTTTACACCCATCCATAATTTTCAAGCTACGCATTGTGGTGAATATATTATGCTGCATCTCTTTTTTTCTTTTCTTTGTTTAACTCTCTGAATTCTAATATATTAAAAAAAAAACCAAAAATCTCTCAAAACCAAAAACAAATATATAGTTGAGAATGAATTTGTTACCTTATTGTGCCGTGCAAACACCACCGTTCGGGAAAAGAAAAAGGAAGAAAAAAAAAAAAAAAGAAAGAACGATGGTGATGCAGGCAAAGATTAAAATTGGAAATGGTGGATTTTGATTTTCTGGGATTGTTTGTTTTTTTTTTTTTGGGTTTTTGTTTTCCGGAGAGTATGAGAAAAGGGGTTGAATGATCACTATGATCACGTTGGTCTCCAACCAGATGTTAGAGGTGGAGCTGGCCGTTTCAACGGCCACTCAAGCTCTTTTCTCTCTCTCTCTCTTTGTTTCTTTTTTTCTCTTTCTCTATATCTATCTGTATAAATGTGTGTTTTTTTTAATATTTAGTTTTTTTTGTTTTTTTGTGTTGTAATTGTAAGTACGTGTTTAAAGAGAGTTTCTAACTCTGGAAAAAGGTTAAGGATGTTTTTTTTTTTTTTTTTTTTTTAGTTTATGTGTAATAATCCGGTAGAAGAGGAGAACCGCTAAAGTCGGTCTATCTTTCACGCCATGTATTTGTTTTGTTTGTCTTTCTCTTTTTTCTATTCTTTTCTTTTCTTTTCTGTCTCTCTCTTTTTCTTTTTAGTAATTTTCAAAACCCCGCATCTCGCGGACCTATCATGAAAGATTGAAGAGTGATTCCAACATCCCAGGTTTAAACTTTCAACAATGCGCGTGGAATGGACAACAACGATATTTAGGTGTCTTATGCATCATTGCATCATGGTTGTCCTAGGGATTGAGCAATCTTAGAGACAACTTTTTTTTCTTTTTTCTTTTTTTCTTTTTTATAATAATTTTGTTAAGATAATAAGTTGTAATTGTAATTTTATAACTAGATTGAGAGATTGTGATAGTGGCAATATTACTTTTGTATGAACTATTTTTATTTTATTTCAACCACGGATAATGTCTCAATTATTATGAAAAAAATTAGATTATAATCTGAAATGAATTATCATTTTCAACCCCTAAAGTTTACTTTTTCAGCTTAAAATATTTATGTTAAGTTGGTCATTAATAATAGAACTCGCGTTAAGTATAGTAAAATGATATCGTATTACATATGTGAATAGTGATAAATTAATAATAGATGGAATGACCAATTTGACATAAATGTTAAGGTTTAATGACTAAAATGATAAAATATGAATTTTAGAATAAATATCACAATTCACCTAAACTTAAACTTAAACACAGAGAAATTTATATTTTAGTAAAAAAAATGAAGTAAAATATTTTTTAGTTATATAATCCGATTGTTAAATACTTACAAAAATTAAACCTATATTTAAATATAGAAGTATAAACATCTATAACCATCATTAGGGAAGAATAGGGATGGCAAAAATGCTTCCCCCTCCCCCTGCACATGACATGCCTTGCCCGGTTATGCTCCCCTGCAAGTTGTCCCCGCCCTGAAAAGTTGATCAAGTGTGTGTTTTCAATTTTCCCACCTCGAGTAAGGAATGGGGCACCCATGATCCAACACCACCCAATCCTATTGTCATTAAGAGGAAAGGAAAACACACACACATGTTTCTTCTTTGCATAGTGAATTTGAGACATGACTGAAGATTATCATTTTTCTTTTTTCTTTATTATAAACACTCAACCAAAAAACAACTTTTGTGGCCTCCACTATTTTTTGATTTTAAGTTAGGAAAATTGTTTTATAAAACGTTTACCTAAGAGACTCCTAACAAATGATTTATTCAGGACGTTTTTTTTTTTTTTTTATCGAACTCACACCCTCATAGAAATGTAGAGTTTTTTAGAAAAGGGGATTACCACTAGACCGAATACCCAAATGACTTTCTCTTCCCTTATTTGGTCTACGTATAGTGTTGTACTTTTTTATTTTTATTTTTATTTTTGGGAGATATATGGTTTTTACTTGGTCTTATATACATGCAAAATGCATATATATGATTTTTTGTTTTGTCTGATATGCATATTTGTACGGGGGATTATGACGGATAGTATGGAAGTTGTTTATGTGGGCCAACCTTGTCAGTCCCATACAAGGTCCAACAAGCTTGACAATTCCATTTCGCTGCATCCATAATTGGGCTAGAATTTTGGATCCAATTTCATAAAACCTATTTCGGGTGTTCATGCCTTCATGGTCCCCCATTTTTTTTTTATTTTTTTTTTTAAAGGAGGTAGAACTTTTATTGAGAATTAATGTACAAGGAATACAAAGTATAAGACAAAGGTAAGGTAGGACTCCCATCCCTTGCACAATATAACTATGAAGCCGAGCCATAAGGACTAGGCTAATCATAAAATCCAAGCAACAGTGTAGGATTGTACGTTTGCTACCTCATATATGGGACTTGTTCAATTTTGATCTTTGGGTGTGCATGGTCCTCATTTTTTTTATTGGGTATATTGTACTTTTGCTACCTCAAAAGGATCTGTTTGATTTTAATCTATCAATTTTAAATCGTTCTATTTTGATCCTTGAAATTTATAAATAAAAAAATTTAGTCAATTCATTATTTTTATGTGACTAAACAAATGCTAAGGCATCATATATTTTAGGGACCGAATTGAACAAATCACATATTTAAGGGATTAAAATTGAACCAATCCCATATTTAAAGGACCAAAATTGAAGGACCAAAATCGAATTTACCACAAATTGTATAGACCAAAAATGCAATTTACCATTTTATTTTCTAATTGCAGGATGCCCTTGATAAACCTTTCGTAATTTGGGGTGGGACCTACTTCTTGAATGGTCCATGCATGATATACGTTTGATCTACACATCATTGATGGGATGATTTCAAATTTTTCAATCGGTTGGTGTTTGGTCCATTATTCTTATAGTTTCTAGTTTCTAGTTTGTATCAATTACCCTCATTATTCTTATAGTTTCTAGTTTCTATCAATTACCTTCATTATAATGAATGAAATCTTAAATCGTTTATCTAAAAGAACTAAAGTTTTCATTACATCATAATAACTGTTGGTCTTGATTTTGATTGTTGAAAAGTTTATACGTAGCATGAGAAAATAACCACAATCTTATAAAAAAAAAAAAAACTTAATTGCACTTTCATCCCCTAAATTATGGTGTAGTTGAAATGTCTCCATAAATATCAAAATTGAGTAATATGCCTCTTTAACTATTGGTAATAAACACTTTGTCATATGTTATAGGATTTTTCGTAAAATTTAACGGAAAACAGAAAAATCAATATTTTTCAAAAAATGTGTAATAGAATTTTGAGTTTTCTGTAAACTCACTGAAATGTTAACGTCAAGAGGGGGAATACTTCTTTAATTGTTAAGATGAGACATTACTTAGGGTTCATTTGGTAACTCATTTCCTTACCATGTTTTTTGCCAAAAGCATGTTTTGAAAATGAAGTTTTGAGCTTCATTCCTAAAATGTGATTTTTTAAGGTAATTTTTTTTTTTTGCAAACCATGCATTTTTCTTCTTACTAAACACAAAATTTGGTTTTTACATTTTCAAAATATGTTTTTTGCCTTCCTAATGGAATTCCAAATGAGCACTTAGTATCCTATATAGTTTAGGAGGACATTGTAAATACACCATAGTTAAGAAAGAGAAAGTGGAATCCCAAAACATTGTGGGAGTCCAAGATTTGGATAAATAGTTTGACGTATTCATTAGGGAGAATAGTGACCTTGATATTGTGACTGAATCTTCTTTTTATTGCAAATTCAGAGTTTGAATTTATGGTCCTTGGCTCCTTTCTTCGTGATTTTAGCATTAATATCAAAATAAAGTATCTATAATTATGACTAGTTCCTCAAGAACTACAAATTCACAACATACGTACGGTCGAACATAGTCAAAGACCATGAAATAGTTATGAAGAGTGTTGATTGCTAGTCATAATATGAAATTCTGGTAGACCGAGTTAATTTTTATAATATTTCACTATTTATTAGCCGTACTCGCAATAGTTACGAAGGGTGTTCTAATTTATTTGTGTAGTTATGAAGGGTGTTTAATTGAAAACTCTTTTTTTTTTGGTGAATACTCTAGACTTAAACAGTTCAGCTGCAGATGATAAAATAGTGAAACCATGCATTTCATATCATGCCCACCCACTTCTTCTTCTTCTACTTTTCTATTAAGCAAAGAGCAAACAAACAAATAATTCGATATCCACCCATGATAAATGGGGGCGTCCTTTAACCCAAGGACGAGGGACACACTAAAGTATTGCATCCCGCCTTGACAATTTCTCAATGTATTCAACTACTTTAATGTCTCACTTGGTAATAAACTTGTGTTACTAAATTTGGTGCAAACTAACAAATAGATAACATCAAGACGACAATAGTGGGGAATTAGCTTCATCTGTATCATGGGGACAAAAGCAGGAAGCAATTATAGAAGAGATGGAGATCATTCCCACACAGAGTTACACAACAGAGCCCACCTTGCTACATTATGGGCAACATAATTTGCTTTTCTGCAAATATGATTAACAAACCATGCTAAAAAAGATTTAAGAGAGTTTCTAACATCCTCAATGAGATGCTCGATGGACCAATGTGGTAGAGTAGAGGAGTTTTGTTGTGGAAGTATTACATTCAAAGCATCCCCTTCAGGCTGCATAGGCTTCTGCTCTTAAAGGATCTTGTCATCTTGTGTCTCTATCAGTCCGGTCCAAAGCAAAAATGACCCCACTTTTGTGGTCTTTTCTTATTGTAGGAAGTAATAACAATGCACGTTTTTTCATCTCTAACTGTAACATCAAAATTACCACCGAGGGTGGTGGTCTAACGGTAAGGAACATACTTTCAAGTGGTTTGGGGTGTAGAGATCCCAGGTTTGAATCCCGCAATGGGAAGCGCTTGGGATTAAACTCCACAACCCTTGCTTTGGACCTTGCTAGTGCCCTCGTGGGGCTGGGATAACAGTTATGGCTCACCAATTCCCTCTGGACCCAGCGGAATAAGGTGTTATTATGATCACGTCCAGGTAGGGAAGCTACTTTGGTCCCCCCTTCTATCCTTTACTTAAAAAAAAAAAAAAAAAAAAACTGTAACATCAAAATTAATCTTCTAGGAGGGGGATGGGGCCTGGGGTCCCGCTCGTTGCTTTTGGTTTTATCTTTGTCTGGAACCATAGGTTAATAATATTCTCTTCTTTTAAAACTATTTTAGACATAAGGATGAACATATCTAGATGATGCCTATATATCATTATTCTTATACGTGATAAAGTGTAAAACGTAAAGTCTTTCAACATATATATATTTTTTCTTTTTGCTTTACATTCAATTATATTGAATAAAAAGTGTAATGGAAAACTAGTTCGCATGGTAATAATTGCTTGATTACAATGTGACCTCATGTGGGACAGCAGGAGAGATGTCTAGAATTAATTAACTATAAGTTTAATTATAATTGCTAAGATGATATATTGTGTTTAGGATATAATAAAAATGGTGGGTTATGTAAAGATATTATTGCATCAATCCCAACTTACCACTTTAACAAATTGTAAAAAAGTTTGTGATTTTTATTTTTATTTTTTATATCATTTCCCTTTGACGATTCAAAGAGAGAAAGATTGAGGGTAAAACCTAAGTAATGGACTTAAAAGTTATGATATAGGTCTGATTAGCTGAACTAAACATTGAAATACAGGATTAATAAGGAAATCTCCATTTGGCCATGGTAATATGGTATATGTTGTCGTTGAAGTTTGACGGTTTCATCGTATGACATATATGATAATTATAAGTCGAAATTTCAATATATGCGAGATAATTATAACAAAATTAAAACGTGGTAATTATTTTGGTTGACTTGGAGCTTTTCCTTTTTTTGTCTTTTTCTTTTATTAATTGAACATGAGATGTACAAATATACTCTAATTCATTTGGGAGTAGTTATTCTATACTTTCTGAGAATACGCTCGCTTTCATAATTCATATATTCCACTGTAAAGAGAACAGCTTTGTCTCTGTCCAAAAGGAGTCGCCTGGATCAGTAGTCTTCACCCATGTATTTAGCACTTCAGTTTTATGGTTCTGACACTCTACAACTATGTGTTGAATTATATATCTTGAACACTCACATAAAAAATATTCACTTTTACTAATCCACGAAGAACACTATGCCTTATATTTCTCACTTGTGCCGCTTTCCAAATTCCAAGCTAACTTATTGATACTTCGTGTCCCAAAGAAAAACAGTAATTTTATTTATTTATTATTATTATTTTTTAATCTTGAGCAAAATAAATGTCAAATCCTTCACACCACAAATCCCTAACATTAATTTTGTTGTGTATTTTTATGCTAATAAATTATTAAAAATAATTTTATTGAGGTTTGTGGAGCCTTAAATCACTTTGTTTTTAAAATTATTTTTAATTAGTATAATTAATGGATTTTTTTTAGTTAAAAGCCTATTGAACATGTGATAAAATAATTAATATAATTTTTCTTTGATTTGTAGATTTTGAGAAGTCAACCAAAATTTAGGATTTTTCAAAGGAAAAAAAATACGAATAATTTAAAAGTCAATACTTTTTTTTGTAAAACTAAAAGTCAATGCTAATGATGTATTGTTACCAACCTCTAATGTTGATATCCAAATTTTTTAAAATCCTTAAAAAAAATTCTAAAAATCAAAATCGATGAGATTGATATTACTTCGTTAACATTTTTAATATTGAATAGATGTTAATTTGGATTTTATATTTTTTTTTTTTTTATATGTTTTGATCCCCAACTAAATTCAAATCTTTAAATGTTTTTTATTTTTGCTACTAAAATCAAATCTTTGTATGTGCATGTGCAGTATGTTTTCCTTATTGCCTTTTCCTTGGTACATGGAAATAAACATTCTAACATCATTATGGGCCTGTCCTGAAAACTGTTGGAGCTAAGCTGCTAAAGTCCAAGCTGACTTTATGGCACTAAAGTCTAGTCGGAAGTCTGCACCCCATGGCCATTCACCCACTCCTAAGTCCTAATCATAATGGAGGGATGTGGGGGTGGAGTTGATGTATCGAGTCATAGCTTGCATAAACTTTCACTACAAAAACTGGCATAATCAATAAATAATGCTCCTATACTGCTATACATTAAAAAACAGATGGGTCATATCCAATTTACACATAGTTATTTGTAACACTGGTGTCAATACTCAATGGTCTAATCAAGAATGGCCTTACAAGTTACAATCTTGTTGTTTAGTTACGTACTGGCCGGCACAGCACCAGGTTCTTTGCGAGCCACGTCGAAGGGCACATTCTGTGCACAACCGCACATGGTTAACATATTGTGTGGCCGTGTGGGCTAAGTAAATGGGCATGAGAAAAAAACTATGACAATAAATTTTGGTGTTAAAATATCATTTTCTAAAAACTATTATTGGACAATTGGGATAATTAAGACTGCTCAGCTATCTTATAATTAAGCACGGATTGTACGAGTAACGGATTGGACTATTCGGTCTAATTGCTTTTCAGATCAGATATGTAATTATGTGATGCAGCATTCATAAAAAAAAAAATGTGATTAATTATCTGGATGATGACATATTGGGTTACTCTCATTTTCAGTATTGGATGGAAGACTACACAGTACACACTTGAAGAAATAGTAAGAAATTCAAAGAATTCTACACATTCCTCATAAAAAAAATAAAAATAAAAATAAAAAAAACTTTCGAATTGCAAAAGCCAGTCAATTGAGGTTCAATTTTGGTTACAATTTGATTTTTAAGCATTTTAATTTTACCTTGTACATGATACCGTTTTACTGTGGTTAGAACTTAGAGAAAATTGACTGATAACTCAGTCATATAAATCTTACAAGCCCTACCATAATTTGACACCTACCTGTGGGTCTGCTTTGGGGATCTTAATTAACGTTCCTAACTTCCTATCCAGTCAAGTGAGACCCAATCAACAAGCCCTTCCATATAGTATTTCTTAAAATGCAAACCCAATCAAGTTGGGCTGCGGATTTACTAGAGCGAAGCTGTCCATGGTTTCACACGTATGATGTCCAACTCCTATGGTTGGGCCTGCCCATTCCAATTATTTTCGAAGCGAATAGTTTATCTCGTCAGTTTGGAGGAATCCTCTTCCAAACCACTACGTAGCAAGTAAATAGACCATCCATATATACTTTTAGTCACATGACCTTTTCAATGAGTCATGTGATTTTTTAAATAATCCATGTGGATAATCTATTTAATTAACACATAGTGGGTTAAAAAAGAATTCATTCAAACTGGGTTTGAGGTAAACTATATCCGCTATATATATACTCAGTTTAAATTATGCTAAATGACCAAAAAAAAAAAAAATCCTTCAACGGATTGACACTCATATGGCTTCCTAACGATTTTGTGGCAAGCATCGCCATATCTTGTGATATAGATGCACAAAAAAAAAAAAAAAAAAAAAAAATGATTTACATTGATGGTCTATTCTTGATTGGTAATGAGCAACTTCTTTATCAATTTATAGAAGACTCAGTAATAGAGCATGTATTTTATAAGAGTCTTTTTAATGATATTTTATTGTTTATAAATTAAATAATTAGTCAACTAATATTTTGTTATGTTGTTTACTTTTAGTGTGAACATACAAATTATAATTTGTTTTATAAAACAAAGGCATAATCTCTCTCTCCCTCTCTCACACACACAACACATGTACACTTATATCTAACAAGTGACTAAGTGAGGATAGGATATTTAGTTTTAAAAAGTGGTAATTGAGGTTAGGATCTACGTACCCACCTAAAGATATTAGTAGAAAAAAAAATAAAAAAAGAAGAAGAAGAAGAAGAACATATTAATTAGGAATTTAGGATGTAACTTGTAGGTAAGCTCGAGAATATTTGACTTATTAGAAAGCTACGTGCAAATGACCAGGGAATTATAATTGTATTTTTAGTGACATAATACCCATAGATTAATTGTTTAACAATTAAGTCAATGAAATCGTTTTCATATACTGAATATATAGCAAACTACATTAATGTTGTTGTAGGAATCCCATCATAAAAAAATAGCAATTATAACAAAAATAGTAAAATTAAACGGAATGAATGATATTGATGAATCATTCTATATGAATTTGACTCCAACTCCATAATTTTCCAATCAGACATTTTGGGTGATGAAGACGTACACAGGTGTGTCCGATTAAGGTTTTCTAGACATAAAGCTGGTCGGGACAAAGTTTTGAGCTGGTCCGAAACTAATATGGTCACTTTTAGATCCTTGGTTAGGGTCGAACTATGCCCTAATCATAAAACCCTCATTTGATTTTTGAAATATATTTAATTACATATCTAATTCTCTAACTTTTACTCAATGTTTATTAACTGTTGGATGAAAAATTGTAAAAGAAAATTTTGAAAGAAAAAATTTAAAACGATAAAGACTATTTTGAAACATGACCGGGCAAATATGTTGATGTCTAAATGTGTAATTAAACATTTGAAATATGCTTACCCTAAAAAAAAAAAATGTTAATATCCTCCTTTCTTAAGTCTGAAATATTAAATTCAAAACAAAGTCTGAAATATTGATTTTGTCATATTATTATTCATATTACGAAATGATTGAGATACTACTAAAATCAATATTATCAAAATTTATACATCCACGTGATTGTTAAATTGGTAAATTACGCGTATTATATAGTTTATATTATAAGATGAGTTTGGCGTGCAAAAAACACGACCCAACGGGCACCAAGTACCAGCACGATAAAATAGTATTTGATCAATTCCACAAAATGTTTTTCACATGATCTTGATCATTAGAACCTTACAAAAATTAAGAACATTAATTCATTAGCTAGAATTACCTGCTACTAGATAATTATTGGCACACTTAAACATCCTGTTAAATATCAAATTAGTTCTTCTTCATGTATCTTGAAAGTTGGTCACGTTATACTTACTCTGAAACTTCCAAGGTTTAAAATAGTAACAAATATTTCTTGATGATACCATGACAATGAATTGGCTAGAGTTGATTTTTCGGTAGGAAAATGCTTCACTCATTGTTGATTCGGCCAATTACTTTAACCGCCTGATGTAATAATTAAGTGCAATTTGGACAAATTAGTAGGTGGTTTAACCAAAAAAAACAAAAACAAAAAGAGATAGAAAGAGAGAGAAGAAGAAGAAATAAGTAGGTGACTTAAAATTTGAAGGCCAAAATGCAAAAACACCCCCTGAGGTTTAGGTTCGTTGCAAAATGACCCCTAGGGTTTTGATTTTGTGTTAATGACCCCTGGGGTTTGTAAATCCGTGAAATTGACCCCTATCACTAGCTCCCGTTAACTCCCTCTAACAAAAACTGATCACGTGCTGTATACGTGACTATTTTATAAAAAAAAAAAAATCATATTTTAATAAAATTTCAATAAAATACTATTTTAAATCTTTATTTAATTAAAAGCAATTAAAATTAAATCAGTTCTATTTTATTTTATAATGATTTTAGATTAAAATTAAACTAAAATATTTTTCCCAAATCTATCTAAAAATATAAAAACCTGTTTGGTAAATAAGAAAACAAAGGAAAATTCAAAGGGAATACTACAATCAAAATTTTGTTATTGCTAGCTAAGATACAACAATTGAATCTTGATACAAGCTTTACAAAAGTCTTGGAACAAAGAAAAAATCACAAAAAAAAGTTTTACACTGGGCGAAAAAACCCAGAAAATCCTATTGGCAATACCCATAGTTTCCTCAGAGGCTTAAGCCCATGCCAAACAAACTATACATCAAACCCAGATTTTCCTCCATTTTCCCAGCCACCAAACAAAGGGCCAAACCCATTTTAACCAAAATCACTAACCACATCGTCACTAACTTGACCCACTCAACCAAAAGAATCTCAACCACCATAAACAAAAACTTATGCTGCCAAGAACAGCCGCCGACCACCGCTAATCGGGCATCCCGATTCACAAAAAAAACCCCACATTGCGGCAACAAAGCCCAAATGAACCAAAAACCCCAAATCAAGCACTCACCCTCCAGTGCGAGGCAGGCTCGCTCGTGTTCAGCTGTGGTTAACGCGATGGCTGGTGGCGGCTTGCAGAGCAGTGAGGTGGGGGATGAAAGCAAAAAATCATTTGCTTGCTGGTTGGCCATTGATGGAGGCGCCAACAGCAACATCTGGCATGTGCGGCTTCAATGGAAGTGCCAAATTTGGCATGGTGACAACTATGACTTTTGATTTTTCTACCTTGTGTGTGTGTGAGAGAGAGAGAGAGAGAGAGAGAGAGAGAGAGAATGTGCAGGAGATAGTAGGGAAGAAAAAAGAAATGTGTTGTTAACAATGAATTTTTTATAAGAAAGAGGTCATGTGCGTTAGTGGTCACGTGCATTCTGTTCGAGGGAGTTAACGAAGTTAGTGATAGGGGTCAATTTCACGAATTTGCAAACCCCAGTGGTCATTAACACAAAATCAAATCCCCAAGGGGTCATTTTGCAACAAACCTAAACCCCAGGGGTTGTTTTTGCATTTTGGCCAAATTTGAATCTTTGATCAGTTATGACTTATGACTGTGATAGCTAGTGTCTTATGGTTGACGATAGCACAAAGGAATAACTATATATGAAATAATATAGAAGTTTGTAAATGATAATCATGATAATAATTATAATAATTGGTGGGAGAATTTGTAAAGAATTTTGGAATTCAAATGAAATGATATATGAAGGATAGGTAAGATGTAACATTGCCTGGGACCCGGTGGCTCTAGAGTCTAGATGCATGTATGAAAATGAGACAATTTACACCTTTGACGTGAATTAAATATTTCATAATTTATTCACTAATATATGCTCTGCCAACCATGCATACGTCTTGATTTGAACATTGCTCGTCAATATAAAGTATTATAAGCGAAGAAATTAGGCATGACCCCCATGCATTTGCTGACACAATAAGCACAATATATACGTTAGATATGTAAGTAATATATTTTATACCAAGGAAAAACACCTATAGTTATTTGTTTTATGTTTTTTTTTTTTTTAACCTTGATAATTAATTTGTTTGGGAAGTCCATATGACCTAATGGGACAAGAACCTAAATCAATAGAACAGCGGAGATATTGTGCTTTGCATTTATATATGTTGTGTGATGACTCATATTGTCAGTGTTCAATTAGCTTACTTGAAGGTGGAGATTATAATCACCACCCAAAAAAAGAGAGAATAAACCTTGGAATATAGTATAATATTGATCAGCAATGAAACTTCAACCATCAAGAACAGATGACAAATTGACAATTCATATATTCATATGCGTGTGGTGCTCAAATTGTAATGGCCAAAAAGAACTAGAAGGGCCGGACGTACGTGGCTAAAATATAAGGAATGAGCATATATAAATAAAGAAAAAAGAAAAGAGAACAAAAAAATGTGACTTAGAGTCAAGTTTGTTGTAGGGGAAATTTTAATTGGACAAACTAACCCAATCATGCAAATTTGAAGCAGAGAAATGGAGGCATAGACAAATTGTATGTTTCTCAACTCAATAACATTTAGTCCTGTACTCTTGGTATTTTTATATGTGTGCCACAAATTTAGTGGTAAGTGGGAGCGCATAGACTTTCACAAAAACATTAATCTGTCTTTACTATATAGTCTATATTATAAGTTTCCGGGTTTTCTTAGTTTATAAAATTTGCATGGCATATTGTGCCTTGTAATACAATAGTTTAGCTATGGGAATACCTTTTATATACCAAGAAGCATTGGAGCGCAGTGGTTGTGAAGCTTCTTCGAGATTTGGAAGTGTCGTTCTATTTTATCATATAGGTCAGGCTTGGAGATTATTATATAATAATGATGCATGAAATGCATGGCATATATATATATGCATGATATTGATGCATGGATGGTTCATGATTCACGGCTGTGAAGAATTGTTTATGATAAACACAAGGACCTGTATAAGACGACAGACATCCTCATTCTCAAATAATGCGTTAGATCCGCATTAAAAGGCTCACGTATTCTCATGCAGCTTAAACAATTAATAGGATAGAAAAAATATATATGAATGTAAAGAAAAATAGAGCAGGAGTACTGTTAGCCGTTGACCTCACAAGCTAGGTGTTCTGGTGAATCTTTTCAGATCAACCTCAGTTTTTAATGTCAAAATGTTTGGTTTTTTTGGAAGGTTTTTTATACAGTTAAGATATAAAGAAATAAAATCTTAATTGTAAAAATATATAAAGAAATATTGAAGGATTATGTTGTGTATACTATAATATAAAATCGAATTTTTTTTTTTTTACTTTTAGTTGATCTCATAATATTGAGCCACATAAACTGGTCCCACAATTTTACTTCATTATTCTAATATATATTTTTTAATTGAATTAAAATTTTATTATAATGTAAAACCGAAGATTTTTTTACTTTTAGTTGACCTCATAATATTGCGCACATAAGCTGATCCCACAATTTTACACCTCATTATTTTAATATATATTTTTTAATTGAATTTAAATTTTATTCTATAATTAAACATCTCATTAGAATCTTGACACATTATATTTTTTTAATAGAAATAATATATTGTTCCAATATATTAAACAAATCTAATAACTGCATCATAATGAAGGTTGCCATGTCATTAAAATAATAATGAATTAATGATGGCTAAATTTAAGTGTTATATTTTAATGACATGGCAACCTCCACCTTGGATGCCACATCAGTTTGTAAGCATTTGGTTGTAAAAAAGTTGTGTCTCTCTCATTACATTACTCTTTTTATGGCTCTTCATCTTGACATAACCTAACATTTATTTAATAGCAAGTAATATATTTCAAAATTTATTGTAAGAAAACCATACAAAAATTAACATGAAAAGGCATTAATTTATTATTATGTTTTAGAGTGACTTATTCAGTGTTTAAGAACAAACAAATAAATGAGTCATAATCAAAAATGGGTTATGGTAGAGACAAAGACCATAAACATGGTAAGACACATGAGTGGAGGGAACTACGTAATAAATTCATGGTAAGACCTATTTGTAGAGGAACTACGCATTTATTTGTAGTCCTGACTATTAAATATAATTTATATATTTTATATATAAATACAATAATAATAAATATCTTTTAATAATTATCAATTTTCATATTTAAAAAAATATAAAAAACAGAAAAAATCATATTTAGACCAATAATTTTTTAGATTTCATTTTAAGTAATTTTTTCGTGTATCGCACAGGTTTGCGACTAGTTCATTTGGTATTACTATATCGCATGAATTTCATACTAATGAACTTGTAAGAATAGAGGCATTGAGACAATAATGCTACTTGGAAAAGTATTCTATACAAATAAATGTGTGCGTGTAATTTTTTTTCTTTTTCATGTAAATAGAAGAAAATGCGATATGGTAGTCAATTAATAATTTTGCACATAAAATTTAAGCATGTTGAGTTAGCAATTTAAAGAAAAACAAACTTAAACAAAGGATATTGAGACCTTAAACCGAATTAGCATAATACTAACTAAGCTCGAGTTTAAAATTTTGAGATCAATTATGGATAATCAATAAATTAATAAAAGAAAATCTAAACGTAATGATTTCTTATCACAATAAAAACTAAGATTACTTAGATAATGTTGTGAAAATATTGTAAAAACATTATAACTTTAGCATTACTATTATTATAATTGTGCAATAACAGATCACCAGGAGTGATTTGGATTCCAATGTAACAATAAAAGTCGGGTAAGTGTCACTGCACAACTATAACCAGCTTTCTCTCAAGAACTTCGTGATTAAAAGGAGAAAAAAGACATCCTTAACTGGTCTTATTGACCCCAATCACGTTTGGACACTAGGGTTCTCCACGTGGGAGGAATGAAAAGGTTCTCTTGCCACTTAAAAGTATGATCTGTATTAATTTCAAAGCTGATAAATCTGGTGTATATATATATAATGCATGCGGGTAGGGAACTTTTCCCGGGTGTCGTGGGACCCTTGACAAATGAGGGGCCAAATTTGGCTCAATCAATGCCCATGAAACCTCTAACTCAAATTCCACTTTTACTCTTTTTATTTTTGTTATTTCCAAATCGTATATCCGAAATCATAACCTTTATAAAGATTCTCTAATTCTCCATATTTAAACAATTAAACCTCTACGTTCATTGCTTGCTTCTATATGATAATATACAATACATGCGCCACATTTTTTTATGGTTATTAAAAAATTGAAAAGAACGAATAAGGCAATAGGGGTTTGGCTTCTCGTAACCATGGTTTTTTTTTTTTTTTTAATTTGCGTATCTTGTGATTGATATCGGTTCCGTTTGGTCAGGGTTAGGACTTAGGGGTAGATTTTGCATCAAACTAAAGAGAACTTGAGCCAAAACGATGGGAATAGGGTTGGTTTGATGGTCGAGATAGGTCGTTTCGGGATCCCTAAATTTTTGGCCTCATTTTTTTTGTGTGTGTGTGTGTGTTTTGTTTTGGGTTTTGGGTTTTGGGTTCAACACTAAAATTCAATCAAATAAAACGTCCCAACACACTTAATTTTTAAGAAGCTAAGACCTATTTGTTTCCTGTTTAATGTTTCTTAACAACTAGGGTTTATGAGTTTTAGCCATTAGGCCCATTACACTCTTAGTCTCCGGACAATTTAAGTACTTAGCATTCCTACTCTGTATTTGCTTTCAAATGAAGTGTCAATCCATGCTGCCCTACCCAACGGCTAATTATAGTGTTTGTGTACAATTCCAACTGAAGTGTCAAATATGGCATGTCATTTGACATAAACTACTGAGATGTTAAATTTGACTTCTCCAAATTAAGAAGTTATTTCATTGTTTTTGAATGTTATATTCAAAAAATAATTGTTGCACATTATTATTTTAATTTGGCATATGCGGTTGGAGTCTTAGTTTTGGAGTTGCCATATATATAAAATAAAATAAAAATTTTTGGAATTATCAAATTTGAACATTTAATTTATTACATCAGTCATCAATATTTTTTTTAATATCTCCAAATTTACGCTTTAATGAGTTTTTCTTCAACTCCTTTGCAACTATAACCTTTTTTTAGTTTTAATTTTTCATTTTCTTTATTGCAATATTAAACATCAAGCAATTGTTTTTTAATGGGATTACGCCTTATAAAATGGAGAAGGTCACTTATTTATACTCATTACTCAGTTATATATCTATGTTCTTTAGCAAAGATTAACCTAAGCAAAGTTATTGTGGTTGCTTTTAGACTTCCAACAAACTAGATTAGAGTTTCTTTTTCCCTTTTAATGGGAAAAAAAAAATGGCAATAATTACACCAGCAAGGTGACGTGGCATGAATAAGCCCCGACTCTGGAAAAATCTTTGAGGAGGAACAAACCCCGTGATTCTCGTCGAAAGGCAAATCTCATTGTACTTATTATTGAGTTTGGGTCTGAATCAGAAACAGCAAAGCATCACACATCTACATCTACACATGCATCAACCATCAACTAGCCCGAGTCGCTGTTCGTATTATTCACCACTAATTGAGTCTCACTGTAAATAAATACCAACCTCTCCAACAGACATACATACAAACCAACTAGCTACTTATGAAGAACACGTGCCAGTCCTAAGTTATTATGGAACCCTCTTTCTTTTTTAGAAAGGGAGGTCTTAGGATTTAGGATTTATCATTAAATGAAAAAATAGTATTAGTCAATGAATAGAAGAAAAAACAGCCTTCAATTTTGTTAAAATTTTGCAATTATTTTCGAGAGTTAAATTTGCTTCAAAATTGAAAATTAATATTGAAAAACGTTCATACAAAGTAAGAATCGAGTTCTCATATGCATGTTATGTATACCCATCATTTTCTATTTATTGTATTTGGTGTAAACTCGTTTCGTTTGGTTTACCTTGTTTGTGATCATTCAATTGTAATTGTGTGTAAATAGACTTCAAAGGGGTCATTTTAGTGGTTTTTGAGGTTTCATAAAATCCATAAGGTCCTAGATTTGAAATCTTTAGTCAATATCTTGGGGCCACCCCAAATTTTTTTTTCCTAATATATCTATTGTATGTGGGATGAAGGACTCGGATTACATACACCTGATAAAATAGTCAGGAATTCGAAAAACTCTGGACACCCTTGCTCTAAAAAAATGTGTGTTATATCACTATATTGATGGAATATGAATTCTTTAAAATTTTGTGTCTACTTTCAAATTCAAACAAGATAAGATAAGGGTGATCCATCACATTGAGAGAGAGAGAGAGAGAGAGAGAGAGAGAGAGATCACCAAGGTGTTAAAAGACTACTTTGCACCAAGGTTAGAAAAATGAAAATATTATATCTTATTAATCTTTCCTCATAGAAAACGTACTTGTCTGATGCATACTCTTTGAGTAGTTTAACAAAGAGTGGGCAAATAGTTTAAGGTGCCCTTATTTTTTTTTGCCTGTCAAGTAATTGGTCTACACGAGAGATGCCTTTCTTCTCTAGGTGGCACGTAAAGGATTTGGCCTCACATGGCACGGAATTATATATCTTATATGACATCCATATATGCATACACAACACATACAATGTATGACATGCATGCCAATAATGTATGTACAATATCATTTAGCATTCACACACACAGATAGAGAGAGACAGAGAGAATGAGAGAGTCTTCTAAGTTCTATGTCAAGGTCTAGGGTTTGCATTCCCATATAGGTGGTTCATATAGAACTGTAGAAAGTACTGTAGCTCATCTTTCGCCTAGCCATATTAATTTTTTCTTGCTAAGATTTGTCCCAGCATGGGGGAGGGAAAAAGAAGAGAGAGAGAAGAAAGATGAAAAAGTTAAATTCATCTTTGAGCTAGCTACCAAAAGGCCCTCATCCCCAATTATTCCTTCTAGTGTAAATTAATTTGTAAACCTAATAGCCACTGTGTTAATTTTGTCTCATCTATACCATAAAGCCCGTTCTTCGAGGAAGCAAAGAAAGAAGAAATAGCAAGCAACAAAAATGGAGGGAAGTGGTGGCTCTGAATGCTCAAAGATAACCCCTTCCAACCCAAATGAAGATGAAAGTGAAAGCGAGCAAAATGATGATGATGAATATAAGGCTAAAAATGGAGGAAGCTCAAGCAACAGCACGGTTGAAGAGAGTGATAAGAAATCATCAGTGAGGCCTTATGTTAGATCCAAGATGCCTAGGCTCCGGTGGACACCTGATCTTCATCTTCGTTTTGTTCATTCTATTGAAAGACTTGGTGGACAAGATAGTGAGTTTCTATGTCTACCCCATATATATAAATATGGAAATTAATTTAAAGTCTTGGTATATCATATGTTCTTAATTCTTTTTTTGGTGCAGGAGCAACACCAAAGATGGTTCTTCAGCTTATGAACATCAAAGGACTAAGTATTTCTCATGTCAAGAGCCATTTACAGGTAATTTGACTTTAAAGAACAATAATTTATCAATAATTTCTAAGCTTTTTCTTCTCCTTCTTTTAATTCTTTTAATAGCATGGCATAATTTTCCACATATATTTGCTTGTATTTTCACTAGATGTATCGAAGCAAGAAGATCGATGATGCAGGCCAAGGTACACCAAAATTTCCATTTTGTTTTTACCTTCTAATCAACACAAAAGAGTTAGGGTTTTCTTTAAGTTCTTGATGCAAAAAAAGTGTTCTTTCACATGACAGTTTTAGCCGATCATAGGCATCTTGTGGAAAGTGGAGATCGCAATATTTATAACTTCAGCCAACTTCCAATGCTTCAAGGCTATAACCCAAGCCACAATTCCAATTTCCGGTATGAAACTTAACCAATTTGAAAAAATTAATTTTGTTATTATTTATTCTCCATATACCATGGAAGAAATTAAGTCTTACATTTTTCTCTTTAAAGAATTTGTTTTTATAATAAGATTTTTTCTTTTCCCAAGATATGGACATGGAGATGCTTCTTGGAGTAAAGCTTATGAAAACTTGATGAGTTGTAAGGGGCTTAGCTCAACGCATAATTCGGGTGCTGGATTTTATGGCACAATGGGTGAGAGAATTTTTGGTATCAACTATAGTAGTTGGGCTAATTGCAATTTCCATCGGGGTACTTCTACTTTTGGTGAACAATCAGCTTGGAGAACCCATGAATCCTTGCATACTCAACCAAGATTGACTCCAATTGATCATCTTAACCCGGTAATTACCCATCTAAAAGCCGAAATAGTACAAGATCATACAAGTTCTAGTAATAGCAATGTCCCTTCAGATTTCAACAAAACAAGTAATCAACAAGAGTGGAAGACCTCGAAAAGGAAGGCCTCGGATTGCAACCTCGATTTGGATCTATCTCTTAGGCTAACGTCGTCAAGGTTTAATGATGATGAGAACCATAGAAGCTTAAGGGACCACAAAGTTGATGTTCATAGTAATCTCTCCTTGTCTTTGTACTCTCAATCATCCTCAAGTCCTACCAGTTTGAAGGAAGGACGTGTTGATGGTAATAAGAAGCAAGCTAAATGCGCAAGTACTCTGGATCTGACTATATGAATGAGACAATTCTAAGTGAGATCTTGAGGTACTTGTTCCAAATAATGCAATTTATAATTGTCTTGTACCATCGTATAATTTTTAGTAGCCCACACTTAATTTTTCACTTTCTTTTTCGTTTCTTACATTTTCTCTTTAGCTCAATTTGCCTATCAATGACACATATATATATATCAACAAATGTCCCTGATATCTTATAATGCTTTAATTTGCTACATGGATAAAAGATTAAAAATAATGCTGAATAAGAACCTCTAGGTATATTTTTGCCTGTACAAAGCGTGCAAAGTGGCCATAGAGCAATGTGTTTTAAGTTTTAACATTGTTCTCAGAAGCTATAAATGCTATATATGGAAAATTTTGCTTATTTGAGATGCATATGTACTTGTGACTTTAATGGCAGTTCCTTCGGTACTTAACATTAATTATATTTTTGGAAAAATTACTTGGAGAATAATTAGCAATAATCCTATAGGTAAAATTGTGTCACTTAATAAATATTGTTTCCCTTTAAAAAAAAAATGCTTAACCCTGTCATGTACTCAATGCTGGAGGTAAAATTTTAGAGATTAGTCAGTTTCACATGACTAAAGTGATTGATAACCAAATAAGGTTTACTCAAGCCACAGATGGAACTTTTCTTGTAATATTCATTGATGATAATACGATATATACTAAAGTTTTGTTCTTGTTGTAATAGCTTTTGTTCTAGTCTTCAATAATATATATATATATATATATATATATATATATATGCGTATATGGTGAGGCTTTAACCAGTTTTATGATATATCATATAGCCATTTCATTCCATTAAATACCTAGAATTTTGAGATGTGGAAGATAATGTGGTTATTTGTGAAGAAGTACCATGCATGTAGATCGAATAGTTCAAATGTTTGGCCAAAAAAGGTTCAGTCTCATTCTATCATATTAATTAATTATGCTGATGTGTTATGGACAAATTAAAATGATATTGCCTTGCACCGTGTGATTTACTGTGTTTGAAACGTAAGCGCCCAATTATTTTCTTTGTTGGATTGAACTTAGAGATGATAACGGGTGGGGTAGGGTTGGATCATCAAGAGTGTTCTGCATCTCCGCCCCACCCCTTTTTCAAGGCGGAAAAAACCTTATGTGGAGCCGGAGGAGGTAGGTCAGGGTGGGGTGGAGAAGTTTTGTTACCCTAAATGAGATGACTGCTATATTTATTAGATAGAAACGAGAAAGAAAAAACGAGGGCAACTTTGAGAGTAGGGAGATAGGAGTGTTTTAGAGATAGTAATAGAATATGTATTAAAAGAATTAAATTTTAACTATGATATGTATAAAAAAAAATTAAATTACATACATAAAATTTAAATATAAAGCAAAAAAAGAAAAAGAAAAAGTATACACTCGAAACACGGCGAACAAAACTCATTCTCATCTAGTCTCCTTTTAGGGCGGGAAAAACCAGCATGAGTTGGAACGGGACAGAACAGGTCGAGTGGGATGAGGATATTTGTGTCATCCCTAATTGAATTATCTTGGTATATACAAACATTTGAGAATGTAACGAGGAATTCACACTAATATATATGAGGAGAAAATTTGTATCATTGTAATTAATAAGATAATTAGAAATTAAGTTTGGACAACAGAATATGATGTACTAGTCTTTGGGTCAACAAAAACATCCACCCTAGTATTCCCTTGTCTGTCTTACTTTATTAAGAGGTCAACTAACTGGCATTCCATCTCTAGTGTGCTTGATGCCATCTATAGTGTCGCTTGAGACCATAGTTTCCATCTTTAGCATGGCTAGACCGTATTTTCGATTCCTGTTGGTGTACATGTGAGGAAGTTAATTTATATAATACCAAATTAAGTGGAATATGATTTCCTTTTTACTGTTAGAAAGGAATATTCTTGGGCCATATTCTTTGTAAATCTGAGTTTCGCTCAAGTCCAGAAGGAATTCAAGGGCATATTCGAAGAAATTTTGACAGTTTGTAGGAATGGTTTGTGGATTAATCAATAAAATAAATTTAATTTGAACCTATATATTGACTACATAAGAGGATGTAGTCCTTTATCTTGGCATGAATCCCATAAATCTCTTAAGTTGTAAGATTATGGGATTTGATCTTTGCTCTCTTATACAGTTATATATAACATATATATATATATATATAAAATAGTTTAACTACTTTAGTAAAAGTATCACCATTATGTATTTTATTAAAAATGATAATCACTAATTGGACCAGTTTATTTGTTTTGAGATGAGCCGCTTGGACAAGAGTAGTCACTTTGACTTCATTTTTTAATACAAAGAAGAGGGCTTCCATAGCAGCTGTTTTCTTTGACCAAAACCTCGTTAAAGTATACTTCTTTTACTTTGGAAATAACATCATTCGCATGGAATCTAGTCAATAAAGATATATAATTTCATATTGCCATTCTTTATCTAGAAAATTATTCCATCAAAGACATTATAAGAATGTTTGTGGGTTAATTTATCGACCTATGCCTTACATTAATTAGAGCTCCTTAATTTTCAAATCAAGCTTCAAAAGCAGTACTTGCAAATCTCACATACAAACGCACAAAATAATTATCTTTGAATTTTCAGAAACAATCAAGGTCCATATATAGATATCAAAATCGAAACAAGTCACAAACTAAACCAAAATTTAACGAAACATGCAAGTTTTTATTTCTTCTTCCTATTCTCTTAAATATTCAATCTCCAAAGCTACAAAGTTCATGCTGAAAGTCATAATTGGCGCGGCTACAAAAGGGGTCCAAAAAGCTGTTGCTTCTACTCGTCTTTTTGGTTCAACATATTGGCCAGATCCAGGCTCAGCTCGTCTAGCTCTTGCTTCAGCAATTGGAATTCAACTGCAACACACAAATCAGTTACTATATGATCAATTAGAGTCTACAAATAACTGTTGCAATAATATCGTGGCAAACGTACCTTCTTTATAAGCTTGCTCCATCTCAAGAGTTTCCATCCTCTCCTTCATTTTATTGTTCTCGTTTTGCAGAACCATGCGTCGAAGTTCATAGGACTTGACTTGCGGTGACATCAATGAAATTCTTGCCTATATATATGACGCCCAACAAAAAAAAAAAAAAAAAAAAGGATTAATGTTAGAGACCTCTTAGGTCAAATGATATTTTTTGGTGTTTTCAATGGAGAATTCCAATATTCGAATCCCCTTTCTATCCACACACACACATATATATATAAAATTGTCGATATCAACGTTTATAATTATTTACAGTTTAAGTGATGTGTATAAATGATATGCATTAATGTAATATGCAAGTTTCATTGTCCAACTCACTATAGCACATGCTAGAGAAATTTAAATACCTGTTCAATTTCTATGTCTCTCTTGAGTTTCTCTATGTACTCTAGCTTCCGAAGCCGGGATCTCTGGGCAGACTCTCTATTAGCAATCATTCTACAAAACAAATTAATCTTTTTTAGCTTGAATATATATATAAAATTATATGCTTTGGTTGGCTTGTCTCCAAAATACTTAATTTCCTATCTTTATTTTTCTTTTCTTTTTTCATCAAGGGTGACATACAATAATGATATCATAATCAAATAAGAAGATAAAAATGATGATAGAATGCAAGGCCACCGTTTCATCTTCTTGGGGTTGATGCTTGGATCGATTTCACGGCTCCATTTGTGCTGGTAAGCACTCTGAGGCTCGGTTCTGGTTAAATCGTTGAGAACAAGAGGCAACTCATCTTCTGAGCTTGCGTTCTCGTCCAATGGAAACAAAGATTTCTTAGTAAATGGATCAGACACTTCGGTACTGAAACTTTCACCAGGACACATCTGAATGTTAATAGCATGCTGTTGTAAAGCAAGTGATGAATCACTAGCTGATCGACGATGCCCAAGACCTAGGGTTGTAGGTTGTGATTGCTGCATCAAGCTCTCCACGTTGATGCATGAAGATGAGAAGCTTTTCTTTTGGTTCAGCATTTCAGTATTATTCTCCATTATATGATCAACCTGCAAGGCAAATTATAAAAAATAATAGTCAGAATACTGCTCATGATAATAATTATGAAGAAGAAGAAAAGCCTCACCTAGAGAGAGAGAGAGAGAGTTGGGCTTGGATTTCCAAGGCTTGCCTAACCCTCTTCTTATATAGGAGGTTCAAGAGGAGCATCATCATTGCTCAGAGTGGCTCTCTTATGGTTAATTACCTTAGCCCTATTGAAAAATTGTCAACTTAGCCTTTTAGCATCTTGGAATACATGGTAAGTATATCTGCAAGAAGAAGGTACAACTTGGCTTTCTAAAATGTTCCTATGTACTTAATCCTAGCACAACATATACCAACTTCAATCTTGCACAGAAGAGAACGATGGAGAGAGTATTTTGGCAAATACAAGTTCAACCATTACTACTCTTTCATTTCAAGGAATTAATTAAATCATAGAGTTTTTTTTTTTTAATGCTTTTAGAACTCGGTTTATCATAAGTTGATATTATTAAGATGGTGCTTCTTCATTACTTAGATAAGAAGGAATTTTACAAGGCTAAGGTGAAGGTAAGACCTTTGCATATATCTAATACACGTAATTTTGATGTATCCTATTAGAGATAAGGGGTTAGCTAGGGTCCAAGACCATATTGTTAAAATTCCTTCAAGCACTAATAGTAAATTTAAAATTAGCCTACGAATAGTGTATTATATCAATGGGAACATTGTAAAGAATAGAGCCGAATGGTAAAGATCTATTATATATATAAATATATTATATATATATATATATATTATTATATATATATATATATAAAAAGAGAGTAAAGATGAAGCCATAATATTAAAGATGTATTTTATATATAAAAAGAGAGAGTAAAGATATAGCTATAATATAAATCAAAATATTAAAGATGTATCCATTTACGGCTTTATGCTATGGATGTAAGATGATAAGACCGAATCACATAAATTTTTTGTGCTATTTCTCTCTGTCATTTTCTCTTTATCCCATACAACCACATTTGATTGACACGTCATTTAGTGAGTGCATAAAAAACTTGAAATAAAAATATTTTCTATAATGTAAATTAGACAAAGCCTTATTCGCTAATATTTTTCCGTAAAATATAAGGCAATGAAGGAAATGCTCTCAAATTTAGAGTATTACAGTCTGGAATAATGAATTCCTCCTCTAGTATGTACTTTTAATTACATAATTTTGTTTAGCAAGTGGGGCCGTAGGGTAAATGATGGTGTTTCCATACAAGATAAGATGTTGTTCTTGCTTACCAAAAGGAAAAAAATTTAGGTAAATTACATTAACTTCCCTTAAATTTTAATAAAATGATACTCTCTCCCTCCGAACATTTATAAAAAGAACTTTGCTCTCTCTAAGGTCTGTGATAATCATAATATATATATATATATATATATATTTTTTTCAAACTGGGTCAGGCGTTATTCTAACAAAATATTCATTATTTAAACAACATTCTTATATAAACTAACTTTACTCTTAACTATCGTTAGACATAACCGTTATTATGATTTGATTCTTCTTCACAGTGAGTTCACTACAAGAAAAATTACTTTTAACGTCAACCTTTGTTGACGCTAAAACTAAAAAGTTGTCATAAAAATATTTTTTGTGTCAACATTTTGGTTGACGCATAGTGATGCAATAAATCGTGTCGCTTAAAATCTTCGCGCCAACTATTTGTTGACGTTAAAAATAAATCCTTTTTGCGACAATTAATACCTTTTTGCGTCAACGTTATGTTGACGCCAAAAACCATATAACTTCTTTTTGCGTCAACAAAATGTTGACGCCAAAAACCATATAATTTCTTTTTGCGTCAACATCCAAAAACCTATATAACATTTTTTCGCGTCAACATTTTGTTGACGCAAAAGAATTTACCCTAATAAAAAAAATATATATTTTCCCTATGCTTGCCAAATCAAGGTAAAAATGATTTTCTTCCCCTTCTGCACCCCTCCCATTTGACTTCGTCTCTCCTCCTTTCCACCCCTTTTTTCCTCCCCCATCCAAATAAAGCCTAAGTCTTGATTGAACAAGGGCTGACATGTTAAATATTTGAGGTAAATCACATTGTCCAACATGTTTGCCAGCTTTTGCACTTCAAATATTCCTTATGGTTTCAATTTAATCAAATTTGAAATGCAAGTACGCAATTTTCAGAACATGCAGATTTTTTTTTTTTTTTTTTTTGAGTGAGAAAAATCATACCAAAAGTGAAAATTTTAGAAAGCCAACCACATTGTCCAATGTAAGCATTCATTAAAGCATACATCCCCCTTCCTCCCTCCAACCCCAAATTCCTCTCTGACTCTCACTCGCATAGCCCACCCATGAATGGACTGATAGAAGATGCCACAAATTCTAGTAGCTCAATCATGTCTCCATGGAACTTTATTATAATCTCTTCAAACTTTTCTTTCTTGCATCCATTTTCTTCTTGTCTGCATGAGCTTTTGCCAGCCCAACTTCCTTCTTTTGAGTGGTGGCTACTGCAACTACTGCAGCTGTAGACCCACTAACTTCCATGGCCATATTCCACTCTGAGACTAGACTAGGTCTGTCTCAATAAACTATAAAAATTAGACATAGAAAGGTCCCCCCATTTGCGTATACCACAACATGAAGTAGATAATGTGATGGGATGACTGACTTGGCATGTCTAGCATACTCCTCATAATTCTCAAGCAGCATCTTGCCAGCTTGTTCATTCAAAGCTGATTCTGGAAATGGCTCGATCACCTGTTATCCAAACTTAGAGTCAAGCAAATTGAGGCTGAACAGAAAAACTCAAAGATCTCAAACTGAATGCAACTAGCTGTTGAAACTTTGAAACAATTCTTAAAAAGATAGGCAAAAGATGAGGAACTAATATTATATTTACACAAAAGATAGGCAAAAGTATGCATCTTTTTCCAAAGCAGACTTCCAAGATTCCCAACCATTGCCACCACCATCAAAGACAGCTGTTTTTGAAGGAAGGCCAACACCATACCATAATCTGCTCCTATATTTCCAACCTGCAGCTACATACATAGCACAACTCCCATATGAAACAAGAGCACAGACAACATATTCGTAAGGCTCAGCAGCTGTTGCTGCAGTAAGGCATTCCATCACTGAAGCAAGGACCTTGATATATTAAAAAGTGTAAGAGAAGCAGAAATTAAAATGATAGTGTACAGAAGCAAAGTGAATAAAACAGCATAAAGATTTACATGTCAACAAAACATCGATATAGAAAAGATAAAAAAAAAGTATAAATAAATCCCAGAGTGTGTATGTATGGTTGTTTGTGTGAGATGTGCTATTGGAATAAGAGTATACATACATCAAGAGGGAGTCCCCCAGTATCACTAGATGATGATCGACGATCACCCACAGCTTCCACTGATTCGCTACCAGTTGTAATTAATGAATTTGAGTGGTTATTCAAATGAGACACCAGAGAAAGGGGAGATGGAGAACAATCTTTAGTACGTGAAGCACAGGACAGTTTGCTCTGTAACCGTAAATGATCCTCAACAAGCATTAGTATAACAATTGCATTCTCAACTAGAGCCATAGAAAGCTGAGCAGCATTCTCTGCTTCTGTTCTAGCATCTTTTGGTGACAACCCCTCAGCCGCAACACCAGCAGTAGCTGCAGTAATAACTTGAGTTTGCTGAAAAAGAAAAATTGGATGTAGAAATTATTGCAGATTTTTCCTTCTATTCAACTAGAAAAAAATGAAAGCTCAGAATAGCGTTTATCATTCCCATGTTTAAAAATGTTAAGAGAGTCAACTAGCAACTCACAAGTAGCTCCAATAGGCAACAGAATGAAGAGAAGAAAACAGGGGGGAAAATGGGAGGGGTGTAAGGGGAAGTTTAATGAGGTAATGGGAAGAAATATAATACTCAATCATAACATCATTTAAAAGTTTGGGGAAGGCATTTGAAATACAGTCTTTCCTAGAAATGTTCAATTAGTTAGCGTAACAAAAGGGATTTATAATTATTAAAAAAAAAAAAAATTTATATCAGACAATTTGCCAAAAGATCTACAAACATTGATAATATGCCAAATACCTGCCATAATGTCATTAACATACAAGGGAACTTTTTTTTGATAAGTAACAAACAAGGGAACTTTAATGCCTTGAAACAAAATTTACCTGAACTTGCAGTTCTCTTGCAGCAAAATCCAGCAAGCCACCCAATAGCCTTCTTTTAAATATTGGCAAAGATTCTTCGTGTCTTCAAAAGTTGAAGATGATGAACCAAATAAAGTGATTTATTAATGGTAATGATTTCAAGATGAAAGAAAAAAGTAACCGTTGCTTATTATTTTTTATAAGTATAACTGTTGCTGACATATGTGAATTAGAACATAGCTTTTGTGAAATTCATTTGCATATGATACATAATTGTGTTTAAACAACCAAAAAAAGGATCACATTTTGCATTCTGCAGCACACAAACTATATGGAGCATTTCAGTTGGACAAAGCTAATGAAAGATAATATCTGAGCAATAAAGACAAATTACAACTGCCTGACCCTGAGAAAAGCTTAGGACTATGTAAATATCTAGCAAATCATTAATTCTAAAAATGATAGAGAATGTCAATCCAAGAGGTCTTCTATGTAAATCAATTCTGAAATGCCAATTTTGCCATTCCAATTTGTTTCACAAACAAGCACCCAAGTCAGACACTAATACACGTATCTGTATTTATTTTCTATTTTTTTTTTTTCAAAAGAGAGGAAATGAGCCAATGTAAGTATAAGCAAGTGATTTCAAGTTTCAACACATCACCAATGACGCAGGACAAACCAAAACGATTCACATGAAAATTAAACATTCCAATTTGTTTCACAAACAAGCACCCAAGTCAGACACTAATACACGTATCTGTATTTATTTTCTATTTTTTTTTTTCAAAGGAGAGGAAATGAGCCAATGTAAGTATAAGCAAGTGATTTCAACACATCACCAATGACGCAGGACAAACCAAAATGATTCACATGAAAATTAAAGAATAGAAAAATAAAGGTTAGATGACCTAGGAGTCCGAACCTAGGCCTGCTTGGAGTTAGTACCAAGCAAAAGAAAACCACTAAGAGTCAGCATTAGACCATTTGAACAATTTCAAAAGAAATTGTATTCATCAATAATATATATATATATATATATATATATAAATGAACCAGGTACTTTCATATTGTTCCACATGGTTGCTAAGACAAATAGGTTCTATAAAGAATATGAAATCATAAATCTCATATTCAATGTTCAGATTCTGAATTAAAAATAATAATATATTTTTTTTTATTTTTAAACAAAAGAAAAACCTGAAGTATGCTTAGTACAAATATAAGCCCTTTTTACTTTCTGGAAACCAAACAAAATAAAACATATTCTTCACTTTTTTAAAGTTCACTTCAGCAGCCAAAAAGTGACTATATTATATGCTTAATTTCTATTGTTTGGATGAAACAGAATTTGAATTTAAATTTTTAAGGGATGAACAATAAATCAACAGGCTCTATTATTGCTGATATTGAACTATCATTTGAAATTAATCAAGTCAACATTTAATTAAACATATACTTCGTCAATAAAGATAATAATTCAATATACCATGCAGACAAATAAAAAGCATACTCTTACAATAACAAATAAACAATATATAAACCCTAATTCTACAAGTAAAATTTAGGGGTTTCATCAAATCAACAATCAATCCCACGAATTGGAAACCACATAAAGATAGAATCGAGACAAATCCCAAAAACCCTAGATTTGATTTGATGAGAGAGAGAGAGAGAGAGAGAGAGAGAGAGTGAGGGATTAGATTCGTGACTTACAGAGTGAGATACGTAGAAGCAGCGCGACTAGGGGCAGAGGCAGAAAAAAAAATTTTAGGGTGGGCTAATTTAAAAAAAAAAAATTTTGACTGGGCTAATTATTTATTTAAGGTAAATTTTTTTTTAAAAATATAAGTAAAAAAAAAAAAAAAAAAAAAAAGAAAACCTTGACTGGGCTATAGCTTAGCCAAGGCTTCAAGTGGCTACGCCACTGAGCACAACGAAGATGAGAGAGCGAAGATCAGGACTTACAGAGTGAAGATCGATCTGCTACAGAGATGAGAGAGTGAGAAAGAGAGCTTTTAGTTTTGACGTTAAAATTAAATGAATAGAAAAAAGATTGGGCTAGGATATAGAGTTAGTCTGGTACCAGGCTTTTTAAAAACTATATAAAAGAAGATTGGGCTGCTATTGGGCTTTTTAAAAAAAATATAAAAGAAGTTTGGGCTGGGATCATACCTATTTTAAAGTTTACCGCAGCAATTTTTAAGTTGACGGAAAAGACTTGACGTAAAAGACAATTTTTTTTGTAGTGGTTGCTAGAAAAAAAATAAAAATAAAAAAATTGCACAAAAATCGGACTTGAGTGATTGGGTACAAATACTTCTTAGATTCAAACTCTTCTTTTATTTTAGTTTAAGGGTTAAGATTTTTTAGATGTTCTAGAATACCTTCATTATAAAGTTCTTAAAATCTTATTGAATTTTTTCAAGTCATCAATAATACGATTTTATTAGTATGAAAAAGAAAAAAAGAATTGCTAGACAAGCGTAATTGGGCAAACTTTTTGAATTAGATCGGTTTTACAATTAGAGAGCTGCTCACGAGGTGGTGCAACCTGCTAGTAGCTGCTAACAAATTGACTGAGAAAAGTCTGCTTAAGTTGTGCTATTGAGCGCACACTGCTGTAAAACTGACAAACATTCTTGTCTTGAGAAATATTGTTGGTAAAGGACTACAAATTGGCGTTGCTATATAATTCTACTGATGCGAAATGACATGATTTAACAGCTACAAAATGTGTTAAGGCGCCAATGGTTAAAAAAAAAATATACGAAACAAAAAGATACCGCCCACCGTGGGGCTCGAACCCACGACCACAAGGTTAAGAGCCTTGCGCTCTACCAACTGAGCTAGACGGGCACACGTCCAGCTTCTGGCGTTACGCCATATAGTACTTGTTCCGGTGTATTTCTATTGAGGCGAAGCCACAAGTGGCGCCTTATTAAGGTGCCAATGGTAAAAACAAAATGGTTACACTTAACGCCCACCGTGGGGCTCGAACCCACGACCACAAGGTTAAGAGCCTTGCGCTCTACCAACTGAGCTAGACGGGCTCACGCAAATACTTGGCTACAACGATTTATAACCTAGATACAAGAGAAAAATAGAAAGAACAAAAAATGAGAGGTGACTTGAGCAAAAAATCAATTTAGTTGGAGTTTATTTTATTTATTTTTTCACTTTTTTTTAATAAAAATTTATTTTGAATTTTTAAAATTGGAAAACGAAGAAAATTATGCAATTGATTTCACACATCAAATTTGACGAGTATTTAATAAAGATAAATTCTTGAAAGACAGTTATACAAACACAAGATAGTTGTTAGTGAATCCTAGGAGAAGTCATTGATTAAAAAAAATAAGCCTTTGAGTTGCAGCAAAAAGTATTTATTAAATAACAAACCAATTGTTAACTAGTTATATATATCCACAACACATCTGTGTATACACATGTATTTATGTTTATATATACTTATATATTTTCTAATTAGTTAGGAGAAAAAATGAGTGGATGAGTCAATTATTACTAATGTTATGTTGTTGATCATTCTCAATTAGTGGAACAATTTTCTAGTCATTCACTGTGACTATGATGAGCGTTTAGTCCCAATAGAAGATCTTCAAATTTTTGATAATTTTTTAATTATAAAAACGATAAGATCTGAAGTTTCTGACGTTCGTTTCGTGAGAATTGTTTTTTATTATCAAGTCAGGATATCAATGAATTTCTTTAGTGTAAACAAGATTTGAACATAAGTCATTTAATAAACCATACAAGTAACTAGAATTCTAGAACCCATAAGTTGTGAATATTGTGAATAACTTGATAGTAATGACTAATGATTGAGTGTTGAGATAAAACTTGCATAAACGGAAATGTCGTTTTACTGCCCTTACCTAGGCGCTCCTCTCATCGTTTTGTCCTTCGCTCCATAAACTGAAATGAACCCATTCTTTGGGTTGGGCTTTAGCTATCGCTTAGAGCCCATATGGAATTAGAGATGACAGTAGATCTTAAATCGGAGATCGAAATAGCTCACTGTTCAAGCAACAATGTAATGGGCTGGTTTTCAACCCAAGAAATAAAAAAAATGGAATGGGCTGCTAATGGCAACCCGTGTGCTTTGTTACCGAAGTCCAAATTTTTGATAGCATATTGTGTCAATAATATATAGAGATCTAACCAAAACAAACCAACTAAATAATTATAATAATAAAGAAAGAAATTATAAAAACAGAGAGAGAGAGAGAGAGAGAGAGAGAGATTCAACTGTAATTTAATTTTGTTAGCCAAAATATATGTACTTAAAACTTTCAAAACTGATTTTGTTTAAATTGCATAGGCTTTTGAATTTTGATAAGAGCTAAAATTTATATAAAAAAGTATAAATAATTAAATATACAACAATAACAACCAAGTCTTAATCCCAATATTTTTGGAGTCGGATATAAATATATAATGTATATTTTTTATAAAGTTATAATATATTCAATTAATAATTTAATTTATTATCAGTTAAGCTATTATATTAAACAAAACCTAACTAAATTTTCCAATTGGAAATGTATTCATAATATATGCAATAAAATTGGTGACACTAAAAATTTATGTTCCATTGAATAGTTATTTTCTTTTTAATCACATATCTTACGGTGCTAACGATCACACACCCAAAAAAGAAAAGAAAAAAACCTCTCAATTCGTAGGTGGTATTAGTAAATCATAAGATCTACAACTTTCTAACAGTCCAATCAAATAACTTAAACAAATTACAACCAAAATAAGAAGACGGTACTAAGCACCTAAAAAAAAGAGAGAGTATTTATTAACTGAGTTATGTTAAGGATGGGTTTGGGTCAGCTGTTTGAAAAGTGTGTTTTTTTAAAAAAGTGCGGTTTTAGAATCACGATTTTGAAAACACGACTTTCAAAATCACAATTAAGCGTTTGGCAAAACTAATGAAAAAGTGTTGTTTCTGTCAATTGAGCGTTTGGATAATTTTAATCTAAAACTTCGATTTCGGATGCAAATGACCAAAAAGGACTTGACTATACTGTTAAGTTATAGTGCCATTTTTTAAATGCTATCAATGTTATAGAATCACAGTTAAGCGTTTAGTAAAACCTGTGACATAATGTTATTTCTTTCAAATAAACGTTAGGATAATAATGGTCTAAAATTGTTGTTTCATATGAAAATTATAAAAAATGACTTAATTATGGTTATCAATATCTTATCATTTTTTAATGTAAGAAATGTTAAAAATTACATTAATAGTAATAATAATAATAAATATAGAACAAATATATTTCGGATTACCATTGTAGTATATATAAAATTCAATATATCATTAAGATATTGATTGGACTTATCAATTAAAAAAAAAGATATAAAAATGAAATGTAAAAAGTGAAAGTTGAAAGTTGAAAAAAAAAATAATCAAGAAGAGGTGTAGGGACATCCACTTGGTTGGAGTTAAATTAAAGTGAAGGGTTGTTGGCTGACAAACCCAAAAAGAAAAGAAAAGGCAAGTGTACTGTGTACTTCAGTTGTGTTGTCCCGTAAAGAACAAAAAGAAGAAGAGGAGAAGAAGGAGAAAAAGAAGCAGCAGCAACAGGCATAGTCAATAAAGTGAGCTGAGAAAGAATATAAGAGGAGTAAATGCAGGAAGGGATGGGTTTTTGTTTTATATTTTGGTTATTAAGCATAAAAGATGAGGGTAGTTTAGGCATTCTGAACCAAAAAATTCGCAGTGCGGTAACATTATTTTGGGGCAAATCGTGCGAAATGAAAAACGCACAGAGTGCCCTCCAGTTTCAAAACACAAATTTTTGCGATTTTAAAATCGCAATTTCGCTAATAACGCAGAGCCAAATGAATTTTTTTTTTGGTTTATATGCAAATCATGCGGTTGCCCCGCGAAAAGGACCCTAAATATATGATAACATTTTATTTTAGGTTCACCTTTTTTTCCAAGTTAGAAATTTCTCTACTCTACCCACTTTTTTGTTTGGATTTAGAAGAATTAATAGGTTTAGACCAAATTTTCTGGGTCTAAGATAGGACTAACTAATATAGCAACTCTACGAGAGCATAGTGGTATTAATCTATAATCTAAATTAAAAGCTAAAGCAGAGAGAAAATTTTTTTTCTTCTTCAAACACCGCCACGTCATAATCCATGCACCCACATACGTCCATGTCATCCTACCCTTTTTTTCACTCTCTCTCTCTCTCTCTCTCTCTCACACATCTCATCTTTCACCTCTTCATCTCCCACACTCTCCCCCTCGCCTCTTCATATCCCTCACTTCTTCATCTCCCATGGGTTTTTCCCCCCTTACCTCTTCATCTTCCATTGGTTTTTCCCTTATCTCTTCATCTCTCCAATTGATTGTACCCTTAATCTCCTATTTAAACTCTCCACTACCCACTACCCCAACAATTGGTGATGTGCTCGAAATTTTTTTTTTTGCCCCCTGTGCTTCTATGGTGGTTTGTGTATGAAAGACGCAAAATTTTCCCCTTTTGTTCTTTGATTGGATTTGTGGATTTTGTGGTATGTGTTATTACTAGATTTGTATTATTTATTTATTTATTATTGGATTTGTGGATTCTGAACCTTGGGTTATAGTTTTGTGGTGGTTTGTATTTTTTTTCCCATTAGTTTTTTGATTGGAGTTGTGTGTAGTTCTGTGTTTTTTGTTATGGTCAAATTGGATTTGTTTTGTTTTGCGGTATGGGTTCTTATATATATATATATTGTATTGTATAAATTTGATGATACTTGAAACTATTCAAGAAGTTGATGCTACAGGTATTCACGGGTCTACATTATAAATAAATTTCTTATATATTTACACACAAAATTAAGACATTTTCGCGCATCGCGCGGGTTTGCGACTAGTGTATTATAAAACTACTATAGTCTTGGTCTCTTACAGAATTATGGATTTTATGGTCTATGCTATCTATGGTTTTCCAATAGTCTTCTAAGTTCTAACAACCAGAAAATGTAATATTCTAGCTAGCAATCAGAAAATATATAATACTTCTAATTTTTCACTCTATTAGACTATTACTTTATCTTGCAAAAACTTGCTAAAAAATGTTGGTATAGATCATGCCCTTCAAACTTTTGGGATGACGAGAGTATTAGGTATGTATTAATGGGAAAGCAGCTCGAGTGGCTCTATTTGAACCCAATCCCTCATTAGTTCAGATGCTGAAGTATATACCATGCCAATTAGGCTGATTAAATAATTAAAGGATGAATTTATAATATATGGATTTTATTAATGGATGGCTTAAGGGCATTCTTTAAAATAAATTAGACTCATTTTTATATGCTATACGAATGTGAAGAATAGCAAATAGATCATGATTGCTTAAGAAAATTAATTAAACAATGAAACAATTAAGAATGATATCAGAGTAATAAACATCGCTTTTTTTTTTTAATGTTATATCTTATTCTATTTCTGCAGAACCGCACGTATGAACAAAAGTCATGACTTTTTTTTTTTTTTTTACTTTTTTAAACCTAAGTAAAATATTCTATTATAAAGTCTAAATACACGCCAAGCATATATATATATATATATATATATATATATAAAGGGAAGGATGATCGAACTAACCGAATAGGGAATGAGGAGTGTACTGCTGAGTGACCATTTTATTAGAGTAACTAGTTTAAGATTTTATTAAAAACAAACAAAAAAAACCTAGAAATAACATATGCAATATATATATATACCTCCAGATGATTTTCCTTTAAAATGTTTATTAATTTTAGAAAAACGCTATTGAATTACTAATATGCTTGGAAAATAAATTATTCAGCAAAAAAATAAAAGAAATTGCCAACACGCTATTGAAATTAATCCAGAAATTGATTATTTATTTTGGATGAATGATTCATATTTATTAGTATACATCTGTCTCTTATCTCTAGCAGAAGCAATTTGACTAATCTTGAAGCAACAAATATGACATGCTGGGAATAAATAAATATATATAGCAGCAACTTACAAAACACACATCCCTAAGCAGCATGACTTCAACTTCATGACCAATCACAAAGTGCAGTGCGCATACTACTAATAAATACAAGCGAAATAGCTCTTATCCTTCACTTCTCAGCAGATTGATATGCTGCAATTTTAACTGGGACTGACAGATCAAGCTCTGGCTGGCCAAGCTTGGTGGCGGGCTGTCCATGATGGCGCTTTATGTAGAGAAAGAACACTAGAAAAGCAAGAAACAATGCAAAAACCAGCACAAAAACAAGCATCATAATCTCACCATGGAGAGCAAATTTTGGGTCCTTTGAGAATAGAAGCTCCTGATCCTTTTGAGATTTGTTTGGAGCCATAAAAGGTGATAATTGAGGACTAGCCTCCATAGTAATTGGAATTGGAAAATGGTGGAGGTAGTAGATAGTTGAAGTTGAGTCACTATGTATTAGTAATTCTTTTGCTAAATAGTGATTGCTAGCTGAATGTGACGGTACTATGAAGCAATATTGTCATTGGCCACTTGCCCCAGTCATTCTCACTAGCGAGGGCCTGAGAAGAACAAGGCAGGTGAATAAGACATTGAATGACGGTCTAACTTTTTTGTCTTTCACTCTTTAAGCTTCAGTGACAACTTTGAAGCTCCATAATAAAAATTGGAAATAGTTTTCCTCCAATTCAGTTTAGAGTCCACTATGTGACAAACAATGTCATGTAACTAAAAGTACACGTAAATAGTCTATTTGCTTGTCATGTAGTTGGAGGAGGATTCTTCTAAACCGGATTAGAGGAAAACTCTGTTCATGAAAATTGAACGTTTATATTTATATTTATAAAATAAGTATATTTATAAACTATGTTATTCACAATTTTGTAAATATATTTACTTATTAAATAGTGTGCACGAATATTTATCCAATTATAAAGGAGGAGATAATATAGCTACGATTGTGACATATACATCTAGAACAATAAAATGGGAATGCGGTCCTTCCTGCATGACTTTTAACCTTGCGAATAGGCATTCTATTATACGGATATTGGTGTGCAAGAAGACACCGTGATACCATTCAGGCATTTGCTAAACGACCAAAAGAGATAGTTTAAACTCGATTCAATAATGAAATCAAAATTTAATTTTTCAAATGGATAATGATCACATTGAATCAAGTTACTATGAACAGTTCTACATGTCTTTATCATAATTACAACAATCAAATGGTTTGTATCAAAATTAATCACACTCATGATTTATGCATTGACGTAATTCGAGAGGACAAAGGAAGGTAGGGTTTGATTTTTATTTTTTATTTTAACATTTTAAACCCTTTATGTTGTGCCGACATGTAGAAGTAAAGCCACTTGAATATTCAATCCAGTGGTAATCCCCCTTCCAAAAAGCCCAACCTTTCAATGAGGGTGTGGGTTCAATCCCCAGGGATCTTCAAAAAAATATACGTGTGTTTAAGTTTAAATTAAAATTTCTATCATATAAGTAAAAAAAGACATGTAAAAGTAAAAAAAAAAAAAAAAAATTTAAGTTTGCCAGTCTCGTGCAGTCCATTTCAATTCGAGATTATCATCCCATATTTGCCAAACAAGATCACAGAAAAAAGAAAAGAAAAGATAATTGTTGCTTAAAATATTGAAATGATTAAGGTTAGTAGGTTACTATATATATGTTATGAGAGATATTGATAATTTGTCTACCTGATCATTATGTAACTAATATATAGACATGATGGTCCGGGCGGGCCAGAACTTTTGGATTTTATCAATTTTGGCACAACTTCAGCTTATCAGCTTACCATCTAAGAAAATACTTACCTTATAATCATTAATGATCTATCAATGCTTTATCTGATGATTGTGATTTGTGAGCAGACTTTTTTACAAATTCAACAATTTCAATGGCATGAATATTGAAACAAACGACAATGTTATGTGGGTCAAATCACTTTCCGACATTTAAAAAATTTACACTTGACACAATAATTGGAAATGAAAGTTAGGAGCGTAACTCAGCCAAAAAAAGAAAAGAAAAAAGAAATTAGGTTACAATATGTAATCTTTGAAATCGGTATAAAGCAGCCAAGCAGGTAATTTGAGATTTAAATTTCACTTTAGTTGTTATGGTAATAGAGCATGTTGTTTGTTTGGATTATTAGTTTAGACAAAGCACAATTATATCTTGAAAGAGTGAGATTTTAAAAAACGGTACATAATTAGCTAAAAACCTAAAAGAAAAAAGAAAAAATTTAAATTTATATACTCAAATCATCTACTAACCCCTCTCTTCCATTGCTATCCCCAAATAAACCCCCCAAAGGCTTTCCAAAAAAAATGTTGTGGAATGTGGAGGCCACAATTCAAAAACGATATATATATATATTAGCTAGAGAAATAATTTTTCACACATTGGTTTCCCATCTTAAGATTTTTTTATCTTTTAAATAGGTATGAAAATGGACTATACACCACGTGATACGTCATAGTTGAGTTTGGCAGATACTGGACAATGTTCCAATAACTTTTTTAATCAGAATAACGATAAAATACACTTCAATAATCATACCAAAAACGACACCCTAATGAATGAGGCATATATCCAACATAACAATCTCCCTCATAGTCTAATAAATTATTAATTCTCCTAAAATCTTTAACGTAAATGATGAAGTTAATTTAAATATTATTTTAACATGGGGTCCCATGCAATAGTATTGTAATTTGGAAGAGATCTAGTTCTCGATGCTGATACGGTAAGTAACATGCATTCATATGGTTGCAATTAGCTTGTCTGATATAAGGTAAGTAACATGCATTCATATGGTTGCAATTAGCTTGTCTGATATGGGACATAGGCTGTAAAATGCGAGTCATGGGAGTACTTTAGCATCTAGCCTGTGCAGAGAAAAGGCTCAAAGAAAACAACGAATTTTAAGGCCCCATTTCTGTTTGAGGACTACGTACATTGAGTCCTGTCACTTACATGACCTCAAAGTTTGATTTTTTTTTTTTTTTTTTCAACTTTTATACCAACAATATGTTATTATTGGTAAATAATAAAAATTGGCAATGATATGTGTACATTATTAATACACACCGTTCATATACATCACTTAATATGTGGATATATATTCATAAATTTTTAACATTTATAAACATTGATATGTACAATTTGTGGATGTATATCCATATTAAGTAGTGTATATATGAATATGAATATATATCGAAGTGTGCAACAATATTTACCTAATAAAAATAAGTTTCAATTGTAGACCTATATGAAAATGTTGTTACTCCAATAATCAAACTTCACAACTTAATAAGTTGTGAAAAAATTATGAAAAAATAGTATCCCTAATATTTTTCATTTTTTACTTAATGGTACGTTTTATATATATATATATAGATCCAGAAATCTCACATTTCACATCACTCTTATAATGGAATGGGGTATCATTGAATTATATTCCTTTGGCATAGAGATGCCAGAATTCGGGTGTGCATTCACATCACATGAATCATGAATGGCAAAAGACAAATGTGAAAGATATTGGTTGGGAAACAGATGTGGTTAACGTGTGCCGGAATGGAGATAGAAAACGGGCTCCCATGAGATGAGGGGCCCTATTGGCCGACCTAAACACAAGAAACAAAAAGGAGAGCCATTATGAATTTATGATTCTAAGTAACTGTCCTAAAGAAAATATAAAAATTTACACTTATCTTTTTTCTTTTGCTGAATAAATTAGAACCTTTTTTCTTTTTCTTTTTTGGGCTATGGTAGAAACTAAAACCAAGACCTTGTAAGTTGTAAGTTGTAACATGCATTAAAGCTACACCTTTTCTAAGATTTAGCGGATACGCTTTCAATGGCTCCACCACCAGTGGATTTGCAAGGTGAATGTTATTTTATTTTATTTTTACTAGCTATGTCGCTACGCCTAGCACCTAAGACTATGACAAAGGAATCTAATGCCCACAATTGATTTTTCATGGAGCTGGGTATCCACGTTCTATAAGATGTCACAACGGATGTGAAGGGAAGGCCGTACAATAATTGCAGTTAGCCATTTTGTTGGGACATCTTCTTGGATTCTTCATCGTCTGAGGAAGGCATCTTCTGGCCCAAACCATTGCAACCCGTTTCAGAAAATGGCTCGCATTGGCACAGCCCAAGTCAAAAGGTCCCTTTTTTGATGACATCCTGTTTTTTCGTATAAGTGTGAGCTCATGAGCCTAATAGACCTTCAATTAAATATATTATCATTATTGTTAGTAGTAGTTAAACATATACTTTCCACCCTTGCTCATGGCTGCCAAAATGTTGGCAAGTTCTACTAAGGCAATTCAGGACCCTCTGTGTGGTTTGATCAAGGAGGTCTTGTTTTTCTCCTTCCAATTGTAGTTGCAAAACTTTCTTAATCCATTTAATCATTTTCTTTCAAAAAAAAAAAAACATAAACTTTCTATTTATCTTCTAATAGTCTGTTTGATAAGAAAGATGGAAAAGTGACACAAGAGAAAATATGAATTTAAAGAAAGATGGAAAAGTGACACAAGAGAAAATATGAATTTAAAGGCTTTTACCATTTTACGTCAAATCCTTATAGAATTTAATTAAAGCCAAACACTCACAACTCGCATACCAAAAGGAGACATTGATATATGCCATATTTGACTCAACCCTAACCGATTCTCTCTTGTTTGTAAAAAGATAAAACTTAGGTACAGTTCCTTAGGTCAAGCACATTAGGTTCTCTAATTGAATTCAAACACATGATTGCATTAACCAATGAAACACAAATAATGTTATCTTTTCCAAGAATATTTAAATTCAATGTATTTGAATTCAACTAGGAACCTAATGTATTTGACCTAAAGAACTGTATTTAAGTTTTACTCTTTATAAAATATATACCCTTTTAATTTATATTTTACAATTAATTTGAGCAGCGCAATATGTCTAGAATTTTACGGGTAGGAGTTTTGTGTAATTTTATCTAAACTTAAATTATAAGACATGATAGCATGAATGTTGGGGTTTGGTTCCAATTCTTAATGGGGAAGCAAATAAAGAGGAAAATGTGTACCTTTGATCGTGACTAGTTATAAAAGCAAGTTGATAAATTTTGAAATTGGTTTGACCTATACGAGTTAACATGTTACTGTTGTAAAAGAAATTATATTGTCTGGTGTTATTTCTATCATTCCATGTACCATTATATCAATTATTGATATTTCCTATTAGTAGGGAAATATCATTGCCCAAGAAAATTCCAGTCCAAAATCGCAAGAACTTATCAACTTTGTAATCATATTAAGGTTTAAATACTATTTTGGTCCTCAACCTTTATCATTTGTGTCAAATTAGTCCTTAACTTTTCAACTGTGTCAAATTGGATCTGAACCTTTAAACCTTGTGTCAAAATAGTCTTTACCGTTAAGTGTTGGATGAAAAATACTTACATAGCTAATGGTTTATTTTTAATTTTAAAAATTTCTTACATGGCATACCGACTCAAATTTTAATAAATAAAAAAATGACAACTCAAATAAAAAAAAAAATCATAATACCACATCAGCAATTAAAACACTGAATTAACACGTCATTATTCATTTAAAAAATCATTATAATTTTTTATTTTAAAAAACTTCAAAATCAAAACTTCAATTTAATTCATTTGTCAGTAAAAAAAAAACCCAAATCCCCTCCTCGTCAAAATCAGATCTCACTGTTGTTGCCCGCCTCCACGCTGCCGCATCCAAGCCTATCTGCTCTTACCCCCGGCACGGAACAGAAGAAAATTCTGCTGTTCAGTGTGGCCACCCACCCACATCGCCAACGTGCTATACTCTTTTTGAACTAGAATGGCGTAGTATTCAAACTTTTGTAGCTAATATTGAAAGAATCACTAAGAGCACTCTCAATGTTTTGGAGAGGAAGTTTCAATCTCAAGTTACCATTGGCCCACATAGGTTCCTTCATCTCTCTAGTGTCCCAACTTTTGGGTGTACTACTGTTCCTTTCTTTGATAGAATCGATATCTATTCATATACATATACTACACTTTTTTTTCTCTTTTGATTTGATTAGATCCATGTTCTCTCTCTCTTTACATAAATTCCAACCATCAACGTCAGTGATAAAATAATAAGAAAGGCTATTTTTTGGGTTCTTGATTTTCTTTAGATTTGTTGGATAATTGATGTCATTTAGGACCGATTGGTGGTTTTGTGCGGTGGTTTTTTAGTGAATGGGTAAGGAATTGATGTTGTGTAGAAGATGGGTGGCTGTGTTTGTGTCTGGTTGGTGACTTGGCGGTGTGGGCACGACGGTGTGGGGCGGCGAGAGCCTGTTGTTCTTCGTGAGAGCTGAGCAGGAAGAGGGGATTTGGGTATTTTCTTTTACTGCCAGATGAATTAAATTGAAGTTTTTTAAAATAAAAAATTATAGTGATTTTTTTAAATGAACGATGACATGTTAATTCAGTGTTTTAATTGCTAATGTAGCATTATGACACATTGGTGCTATGTCAATTGTAAAGCTTTAGTTGTAAAATTGGAAGTGTCTAATATTTCTATTCGGACTATATTTATTTATTTGAGTTGACATTTTTGTTAATCAAAATTTGAGTTAACATATCATGTGAGACATTTTTAAAATTAAAAATAAACCATTAGTCATGTCAGCATTTTCTATCCAACACTTAACGGTAAAGATCATTTTGATACAAGGTTGAAAGGTTGAGAACCAATTTGACACAGTTGAATGGTTAGAGACCAATTTGACACAAAGGCCAAAGGTTAAGTACCATAACGTTTATTGCTGAAAGGTCAGCTAATTTCTTAGTCTATAGGAGTAGGCTAAGTATAGCTTGGAAAACCAATAACCATTCTCTCCAATATGAAAATTAAGCATACATTTTCTGACACGTATGTTAGTATCTATATGCCCTAATAAACACAAGAATGATCCATTAAAAGAAGGGGATCCTATACATTATTTCTAGTTTTTTATTATTATTGTATATCGTAACCTTACTAAAAATGAACTTGCTGGAGATGGCAGGACTACATGCATGAGGGAGGGTTTTGTTGGCCAACAGAGAGGCCTTTGATATTAGAGCAAAACGCAGTAGCATCTCCTCCTTGACCATAATAAGGCAAATTGATGTTCTCCAACACTACATCTCTGCATGGTCTACTTTGGCTGCATCGGAGAGTGACTGCAACGTTCGAACCTGAACTTCCCCAGATGTTTCTGTATGTGACATTGTTGATTTGAACACGAGAGGCCTATAGACAAGAAGAGCAATCACAATTACTAATATTTACACATTTTAAGTCATAAATTGCTAATGTGTGGAACTTTTGCATGTAAGTTAAAGACTTTCCATGCATGTTTCTATTCCATGGAATGCTTGTTTGTACCACTAATGCATAGTCCATAAGCATAGGGAGTTTCACAAAAGGGCAGCACTAAAGGTAATACTAATTTCATTACAAAAGCCTTACAAATTGACGTGTCAATCATTATCTTTGATGCTGCATTAATAACATGATAAAATATCTTTACGAACCAAAGAAGGATGGGAGGAGATATAACCTACAATTATGAAAATCTAATATGTGATAGACTTTAAGAAATAGCATATTAAAATTACCTCTTGACTGCAAGGAGGGTATGGGCAATATTCTTGATCAATAATGATGGGATTGCCGACATGATTCATGAAAATGTCTTCATATATCAAATTGGAAACCTTACCAATCCCAGGAGAAGCCCAAGTTTTGATTCTTACTCCATCAGAAGTATTGTGAAACGTGCAGTTTCTAACACTTATATCAGTCACATCATTTTGATCTCCGTCTTTACCAAGGCTCCCGATGCTTATTCCATGCCCAGGTCCACAAACAAGATCAGCAATATTGACATTTTTGGTTCCAGGCAACATGGCTATACAGTCATCGCCGGTACGAATTTTCATTCGTTTAATTGTGATGCTAGTTGAGTCTGCCATTTTTATCCCATCCGTGTTAGGGCTATCACCAGGGGCCGCAATTCTAGTGTTGGTGATATTCAGATTCTCACATCCGAATACCACAAAATGGGTGTTCTTACTGTTGATGGATCTTAAGTGATGAACCCATGAATTGGTGACGAAATCGAATCTCATTGTCTGATAATATTTGCAAAGCAAAAGTACAAGTTAGTCTCTCACATTTGGAACAAGATAGCAAATCTTAAAAAATTATATCTGGGAGGTAAAATAGAGACATTGTTCTCAATTGTTTTAAAAATTTAAGTTGTTAGGAAATGATAAATTTAATTAATTATTTAATGAATATTCTAACGGTGCAATTTTAAGATTGCAAATCATATGGATGAATATAGCTAATAACACTAGTTTTGATTTTGGATCTTCTAACTACTAAATTATTCTCGCAAGAGATTTGACCCATTTCTTTTTGTCCATCAGTAAAAGAATTCATCCTGATCATTACAAAAAATAGAAGATAGAAACAACAAATGCTAATTATTATTATTATTTTTAAATTAATCCCTTGAGTTGACTAGGTCTATCATTAATTGATTTTGATATGAACCAACAAGATTTTTGTCTAATCTTGTCTCCTAAATTTTAATAGCCATCACGTAACTAACAAAATATTTATAGGCATACTCCTTTTCTTTTCTTTTTTTCTTTTTTAAAGCATGCATAATTTTGGACATAATATATGAAGCAAAATACTATTCAGCAAATACTTTTTCTTTATTTTTACAGCTTGACATTTCATTTTACCTTTAAAAGAAATTTGAAATAATGGCACGATATATGGAAGATGAAGAATATGTGACGTCACAAAATTTAAGCAATCTGAAAAATCCAATGAAGAACTGTATAGCTTGGGTGTATATATATATAAAAGATAGCACTTCTAAATTTAATAGTATACTAGAGACCCTTTTTTTTTTCCTTCAAAAAAAAAATAGAGACCCTATTTTAGTCTCTTTATTTCATTAGTGATAAATGCTCACAAGTTCAAGTTAAAGACAACAACTCATCACTTTCTATAATATTGAGGTGTCAAGTAGTGCACTAAGTGGAAGGTTCAGATTAGAACTAATAAAAGCCTGTCAATTCAGAATTGTTATGAAAATATTGTGTCCATAGCATTGCTTATCACTTACAATAAAACTACGGACATAACATTTTCATAACAATGCTAAGGTGTCAAGTTGTGAATAGTAAATTATAAAGTATAGTAAGTGATCATTTTGTTTCCATTGTAATCTTATTATATTGTTTCCTTTGTAACTATCTTTGTACAGTTGAACATGCAATTTCAAAGTGTATTTATAATAGTTTAAAAAAAAAGTAAAAGAAATAAAACATTAACTTACAGTTGGTAGAGTCACACAGTTCGAATTCGTGTTGCAGTCATTGAATGACCAAGCCTCCTTTCCTTGGCCATCCAAGATGCCACCACCACTCACTGTCAATCGGTCAAGATATCGGAAATTTATCCAATTCTCAGTGAAAAACTCGGAAGGTATAGTTGGAGCCTTGAGATACCCTTTAATGACAAAGGCTATAGGACCCTTGCATGGACCCTCAAATGTCACTGAATTCAGCTTGTACGTTCCATACGGGATCCATACCTTAGGCCTTCCTGTCCATTGACATGCTTCCTTCCATGCCTTAAGAAAGGCCTAACAAAACATACAAATTGATTTACCAAATTACTGCAAAGGTTAAAAAAATAAAAATGACTAAAGAGAGTCTTGATATTGACTTTTTATTTATTTATTTTTACCGAGAAATTAAAGCATAAGAACCATCCCATATTCAATGCAATTATCTTATATTGGGTTTAGAATTAAAAAAAATCTTATATTGGGTTTAAGTTTGGTTGCTCACTTAATATTAAATATTTAAACGAAAAAATAAAAAATAAAAAATCCTTTTTTTTTTTAATGCAAAATCAAGGTTACATTGTGATTTTAGCTTGAATTACAAAAAAAAAAAATGTAATCCCATTTATGGTGCTTTATAATTAGCACGATCCGACTTAAAGAAAACAACTTCTCCTCGCATTTTTGAAGCAAATTCAATAAAAAAAAATCCAAACTAATATCTATTTAATATTATTATATGTCTAATAGTTTTTTAACTAATAAAATTCCTTAGTGTTAATAACAATATATATATAAAACAAACGTAATACAAATAATAAATTAAAATTAAAATTTTCTAACAAATTAGTAAACTACACTGTGGAGACCGACTCATTCATACAAATACTGAAACACATCACATATATCTCATTAAAAGGCACAACACTCATAAAAAAACAAAATTATTATGCTAATAAAAAAATTTCTCTTATATATCTATACTAATTTTATTTTTATATATATACTATTAATTTCATTTTTTTTTTTTTTCCATTTGTTGCCCCCTTGCCCCTTGGGGGGGTTGCCCAAGTCCAAGGGCTTGTGGGGCTTACCCCAAGGCCGGCACTGATTATTGATAATTTGACATTTACAACAACAGAGGAAAGTGGCAAATTTGACCTCTTATTTTTCATGTAAAAGAGATAAGTCAATTATACTAAACTATAAGATTCTTGGCTATTGAGTTTAAGGATTAAAAGCTAATGTCATATGAATTACCTCACTATTGTCTGTCGCTCCATCAGCAATTGCACCATAGTCCTTCACGTTGAAAATCTGAGCTTCAGTAACCCATACCAACAAACACAATAACAAGCAAACCCAACAAAAAGTAAATTTCAAACCCATTTCTATTTTTTTCTTTTTGACAAATGAGTTTTGGACCTTTCTCTTCTTTTTCTTTTTCTTCACCTCTGAAGAATGTTTTTTGTTAGTCTCCTTCTATATGGGATTAGGGTTATATCTATAACAACTGAAGATCTAATATCCACATAGGATATTTATATTCTAATGATTTTATTTGATTATATTTCTTCGTATGGAAACGTTAAAGATTTATTTCTGCTTGGACAGTATTTTGAGAACTATAATATGGAAAGTTGACAAAGTATATATAGGAGGTGAAAAAAGTCCTCCTCTTTTGAGCATTTCCATAATAAATTAGCTTTGATAAAAAAAGAAAGATTTAATAAAGAGGATTATTAGAAAGGAAAATGCTAAAGTTACTATAAAAAGCTTACAAAGTGATGTGGCAGTTAGACTTATGTATAGTAAAATTTGTAATATCCTTAGGATTTATATTTCAATTGAATCAAAATTAGATTTGGAGATCTGTTGCACAATCAAAGGCAAATTGCTTTGAAATTCAAATAAATTTCAGTTAGATGTACATAATCAGCTTCTTAATTTTAGGAACTAGATACTTTCCATTATGTAATCTTGGGTTTTAATTTAGCCATTTTCTTTCCTATAACCCTACTAACAGGATTTGGTTCCTCTTTAGCAAATACGAAAATGTTTTTGCTTTGCAAAGGTTTTTCCCTTGCACCAAACTTTCATTATTTCATCTCAGATAAAGGAATCAATGTCAGGTATAGAGAGAGAGTATTGGGGGCAAGTTAATTTCTTCCACATGATCATCAGGGGACAATACAAGTTGTGGCATCTGTGAAGCAAGAAACAAGCATGTTCCTTATGCAATGGCATACTTTCTAACTTGCATAGTATTCCAAGTCTTTTTCGTGGGCTTAACATTCCAATTTCATGCTTATGTTCTTATCAATATGCTTTTGTGATGGGAGGAGGCATGGAATTTCAAGCTATAGTGAACAATTAGCCACACGTTTTGGGACAACCGGTAATTTATTATGGTATCAAAACAGCTGGTACTGAGTTCAAATCCGGTCTCCACTCTACCTTCCGTTTTAAAAAATTGAAAATTAAAATCCAATGTATTGGATCTCATTCATTAAGGAGAAGTTTAAATCCACACATGAAGGAAAGTTTAAACCCACACATGCATGAGAGGAGTGTTAGACTAATGGTTAAATGATTAAATTCACTGTTATATGGGTTATAATAAATTATATATATATATATATATATATATATATATATATATATAATATATATATATCCTAGGAATACAATGATTAGAATAAAAGGAAAGATTATTGTAACTGAATGGTTGCACAACACAATCTGTTAGAATGATTCTTATAGAATGATACTTAGTGTTCACAACTGGTACCCCTTAAAATTGATTCCCTTTTAAAATTGTTCTTTATATATGTTACATAACATGTGTATGGCTTGCCAAAAATTATATTCCATTAGATGGCTTATCTTGTAACTCAACCATGCCTCACAGAAGAGCTCTGGGGAAGCCAAACTCTCCAAAGACTTGCGAAGCAGCTTCAATATTTTAACCAATTACCTAAAGTAAATGAAGAAGTAGAGAAAGATTGTTGTGGTATTGGCTCAGATTTTGGAGTGGAAGTAAGATCTAATCAGTCTTGTTGTGTCAATTGGAGGGAGAGAAGAGCAGCGGTTTTGATATGCCTCTTTGAAGGCCAAGAAGGTGAATTACGAGTTATTCTTACAAAGAGATCCATGAAATTGTCCTCTCACCCAGGTAAATTGAAATCAATTTAATAAATGTACAGATTTTAGAGCATGTTGGCAGTTTGATGGTGTGAGAGTCATACTCATAGCCCTGCTCAACTGCAAAAATAATCGTGTACAAGAATAGATATACATTATTATTTTTTTTAAATAATAATAATAATAAAATTAATTAATTTTTATATCTCTATCTGCTCCCAACAAAAAAGAAAAAGGAATTTTTGTTCAAACTAATTTAGTAAAATTGGTATTTTCTAAAATAGGTCACATGTCACTTGATTTTATAATAGCGTGACGGTTTAATATTCATTAGGTCTATTGATTTCTACCAAAATGTGGGGAAAAAAAGATTGAAGATTAATTTATGTGTCCATGTGGCAAATAGGGGATGTAGCATTGCCTGGTGGGAAAGTGGAGGAAGGAGATGCAGATGACTCTGCTACTGCATTAAGAGAAGCTATGGAAGAGATTGGCTTGGAACCTAATTTGGTTCAAGTTGTTGCCACTTTAGAGCCTTTTATTTCCCAGGTGCTATGATTATCACTCTTTTCAATTTGGTATCTTAATTTACCTTTCTCATGTTCAATACTAGCTGATTACTTTTACAATATGGCTGCAGCACCTACTTAGGGTTGTCCCTGTGGTAGGCCTACTTGCCAGCAAAGGAGATTTCAAGCCTTTACTCAATATTGATGAAGTTGATGCTATTTTTGATGCTCCACTAGAGATGTTTCTCAAGGTTTTTTTACTTCTAAACCTCTTTAATTTTGAACTTCCTACTTTTTCTTGGGTCATTATTCATAAACCCCTATGTGAAGAGTACAGTTTCACATGGGTCATACAAGCCTTGTGTTAGTAGATTCAGTTTACCAATTTCCTGGAAAATGATTAGTAATTCTACTACTATGCAATGTAACGAGTGAGGTAACACTTATTTATTTTATTTTTTTGGTTGAATAAACGATTTCATTAAACAACCATTATAAAAAGGTGCTTGGGCCCAGCCCATCTTCCCATCTTGGAAAACACCAATACAGGAATAAAGCAGATAAGCTTGGGCCCATGAATAGAATTAAAAGAAGCCCAAGTTAAGCCATGAGCCAAGGAATTAGCTAGCAGCTCTATTAACATGAAGAGCTTCTCAGAGCACTCTCATCAGCATGAACAAATGGGCAAAAACAACCAAAAATAAGGAAAAGGCGGCAAATTGGGGAAACATCAGCCTCCCCAAAATGTTAAAAACCCGTGTTGATGAACAGTAGCTCGTCCAACATAAGGAGCTACTGTTCATCCTTCGGGAAATAAAAAACATTTCTTTCTCTCTCTTGTTTAAGCTGTTTCCCTCCTTTCCCAAACTGCAGTTCGCGCCAAAACTACCGGTGCTCAGCCAGAGGAAGACCAGCAGCGCCTTTTTCTCAAGTTACAATAATAAAATAAAAATTATCACCTCCCAAATTAATTTCCGTTCAAAAACAGAGATTTTAAAGTTAAATACATGCATACATACCTTCTGTTGGAAAGATACAGATTCTGACTGCTGTTGCTCTATAATTTCATATTAGCCATAAACAAAAAGGAAGCTAGAGAACTTTCAAATTCAAGGGGAAAGCCCAGTAGCCATTCTTGAGGTATTTTGCTTTAATTTCCCCAAATTTCTTCATTTATCTGATGATTAAAACTTTGTTGTATTGTGCTGAAGGGTGATACCCGGTTGTGTGACGCACAGATTAAAGTTTTTCTGAGATGAAATTATTTGTTATTTGCTCATGGATAATACTTCCTTTTTTGCAATCTCCTTTTTAAGAACACTATCAACCACTTACTGTCCAGTGTCATTCGTTATCTACTAAAGGGACGTGCTTAGAGTCAATTCTTTTACCTTGTTCTGCAATCTCCATTTGTTGCAGTACTTATCGTTTTTAGATTCCTTCATTTTAGAGTCAGAAGAGACATTTGAAATGACCCAAGAATGCGAATTTCAATCAGTGATTATTAGCTTACTAATATTTTTATATCATTGCTATATATAATATATTGATAGATATTCTGATTTTTTGTATTTTTCCTTACTGATTGTCTGTTTAAATATAAAGTTCAAATTTTTAATTATGCTAAAGCTTGATATAAGTTCATTGTCATTTCTTCTATTTGTGAATTTATGATGCTCTAAAAAAAGAACCTTAGGCAGAACCATGGATAATTGGATATAAATATGTTAACAATGTTCAATGAATAGAGTTAGGTAACAAAATATATGCCATATAGCAACCACTAGGTGTTTATCCTAATTTTGTTATGCATAAAGTTTTTGTTATGTGTTTATCTTGTTGCTTTACATATAGGCTTACTATTATTTATTATTTGACAAGGAATGGATTCACGAGCAAGAGAAGATGTGTTCTTCACAAATCTTCTAGAAGAGTCTAACATGAATATCGATTTTGACATGGAATCTGGACAATTGGAATCCCCACAATGTGAAGTATGTACCGACCAATCTCCATCTGAAAATCAATTGGGGTCCATTGCTAAGAAATCAACACGGGGTCTTAAGTTCACCGTAGAGGAAGACCTTCTCCTTGTATCGGCGTGGCTTAATATTTCCATGGATCCAATAGTAGGGAATCAGCAAAAACGCAATACTTATTGGGATAACATTCATGAGTATTTCGAGAAAGAGAAGACATCTTGCATTAGCCGTACTGCAAACTCTCTAATGCATCGTTGGTCAACGATTCAAGTTAAGACTAACAAGTTTTGTGGGTTCTTAGCCCAGGTTGAAAGGAGAAATGAAAGTGGTTTGAATGAGCAAGACAAGGTATTTTTTTTTATATTTTTTTTAAGTAATGTCAAAATTTAACGCACCAATACTATATATTCACTAATCCAATTTGCATTTGTTAATTTTTCAGATTTCTCGAGCAAAGGAAATGTTTAGAAGTTTACTTGGTGCCTCATTCCAATTTGAACATTGTTGGAATGTCTTGAGGCATAACCCAAAATGGGTGGATCATTGTGCAAAGGGAAAACCAAAAAGAAGACCAGCTGCAACATCTTCTGCTTCAGAGCCGATACAATTAGAGGAAAATGATGCTTCCCAAGCTGCCTTTGTAAACTTAGAGAGACCACTTGGTAGGAAGTCTGAAAAGGCTCGACTAAATAAACGAAAGAGCAGTGAGAGCTTGTGTGGAAATCTTGAAGGGATATTGACTAACATGCAAGAAGCAAAGAAATTAAAATCGGATGAAAAAAAAGAAATTCTTGAGAGGGCATGTTCTCAAACTGAACAACTCATTCAGATTAGGAAAGCTGAGGTTGACAACGCTAATGCTCGGGACCAAGAGTTGATTCGGCTTAGGCAAGAAAAGATTAGCCTGGAACGAGGAAAACAAGAAATGGAAATTATAATGATGGATATATCTAGCTTGACTGCTCAGCAACAACACTACATCCGTCAACGCCGCCTAGAAATCATTGAGCGTCAAACTAAGACTACATAGTGAAACTTTGCAAATTTTTTGTTTTTGTGTAATTAAGAGTACATATGCTCTCTAACTTGACTTACTTTGCAAAGTTTTTTTGATTTTGTTGTGAAAGTTAGATACTATTTCTAACTTGTCAAAATTTGCAAGTTTTGATTTTTTTGTTAAAAGTTAGATGTTTCTAACTTGTCAAACTTTGCAAATTTTGATTTTGTTAGTTATATGTAATTAAGTTTTGTTAAATAGCATTATGGATCATGCAAACAATGTTGTCAACAGCTTTATATATAAACTTGTTTGTATAAGCTTTGATGTTCATTTTTTATATTATGCAATTTGATTGTTGAGGCTGTCATGAATGGATTTATTCAAAGAAATGGAACTCTAGAGTTGATCAAATGCGGAATCCAAAAAACTATTCTCAAATAGCAAATATTTGATTAAGTAATTATAAGAGCATAATTTAATTTGCAATATAAATATGATATTAAATCAAACACACGTATAAGTACGCAATTGAATAAGGGAGAGAGAGAGATTAAATATCAGAGAATGAGACAATGCCAGGTACATCCAGGCGACTGGATTTTGTACCAGGCGACTGGATGTCCAAACCTAGTCGCCTGCTATGTGTGTCCAGGCGACTTAGTCTGGGAGAGAATTTTTTAAAGATTGATCCAGGCGACTGGATAATAATCCAGGCGACTGGATCAAGCTTCAAAAACTCTCTGCCTGACTCAGTCGGGAGAGAATTTTTTAAAGATTGATCCTGGACACATTATCCAGGCGCCTGGATATACGTATTCTAGGTTTGACTCATATTCTAGGTTTGACTCAGTCGCCTGGACACATTATCCAGGCGCCTGGATATACGTTTTCTGGGTTTTAGTAAAACCCAGACAGTTCATTTTCTCTCACTTCTCTCATCCTCTCTCGATTTTTCTCACTCTCTCTCCTAGGGTTTTAGTCGAAAATCACCCCCAATCATTCTCCAAGCCCTCAATCACTCCCAATCACATTCAATCACTCTCAAAACTCTCAAATTCCAAAAACCCCCAATTCAAAACCCTAACTCCTTTAATCCGAATGGCTCCAAAGAAATCCGTGAGTGAAGGACCAAGGAAAAGGCTCAAATCAAAGGCTCAAAGGGAGGAAACTCCATCAACAGACAAAAGCTTCCGTTCTTCCGAAGATTCGGTAAGATTCCTCAAAGAAATTTCTCATAGAACGGTAGTTTTTGGAAAAATTGTTGATTTCCATTACTTTGATAATCACCACATTCATCTTAAAGAGCTGTTTGAAGCTCAAGGATGGGTAAATTTCCTTTCTTTGCGTCAAACTCAATACACCACTCTTGTGAAACACTTTTACGCACACTTTGAATATAAATATAACAAAATCACCTCCTATGTGAATGGTAAATCCATTGCACTCTCCCTTTCCGATTTGGCCTCTGTCTTACAAGTTCCTTGCAGTGGGACTGTTCAACGTTATACTACAAATAGTTGGGTGCAATTCGAAGGGTATAACCCTTTAGAGTCAATTAGGCAAATGTGTGGAAATCCTAACATTGAAGTAGCCGTTAGACCTACAATTTCCGCTCTCACATTAGAAAGCCGACTCATTCATCACATCATAACCCACAACATCCTTCCTAGGAGTGGTTCATACGAATACATCTCTTATTTAGATGCCTTCATCATATGGTGCATTCTCAACAAGGTCAAACTTGACCTTGCATTCTATGTTGGATGGCACATGGACACTTGTGTCAAAAAGAAGAATGGTGCCCTCCCATACGGTCTCCACATCACTACTATACTCAATCATTTCAAAGTAAATGTAAATAGTGAAAAAGAGAATCGAAATGCAATTCCAACGGATTTTTATGGTGAAACTACCATGAAACAAATGAAGTATGAATTCAACAATAACAATAACACATGGGTTAAGAAGGATGCTCATGTGGTAGAAGAAATGGATGAAGAAGCTCAAATGGCTGAAGCTGATGCTCAAGGAAATGAAGAAGCAAGGCAAGAGAATCAAGAGCCTCCAACCGCACCTTCTAGCTCCTCTCGTGTCAATGAGGACAACTTCCAACTCATGTTTGGACGTTTGGACTCTTTGGCCACTAGCGTGGGGAACATGCAAACAAGTTTTGAGAACTTCTCATCTATGGTTACTCAAACATTCTCAACTTATAATGAGAACTTTGCTAGTTTGGCTCAATCCATGGAGGAAATCAATGAGCGTTTGAGGAATCATGGGATGTAGTTATTTGTTTTCATTTCAAACTTTCTTGGTATTATGTAATTGACATTTTGGTTATGTATTATGTATTGGTTAAACCAAATCAATGGAAAGAAAATATTGAATGGGATTTGGGTTTTGTATTACATTGAGTTTTGTAAAGTTTATGATTCCTGCTTGAAAAGAAACAAAGATATATGGTCCACATTAATAAGCTTGTGTATTGTAAACATAAGCCAACATACTAGAGGCCAAGAAAAAAAAATATCTTCATCTTTGCATTTTTTTTTTTTTGATACATTGTCAAGGAAAACAGAGAAACAAAAAACACAAAACAACAAAAACCAAAACAACTGAAAGCTTAGGGTCTACACATGGAATGTTCACAATATACATCAAGAAAAGTGCTGGATGCAGTAAGGGCCATTGATTTAGATTCTTTAATAACTGCCACTGGAGTAGTCTTTATAGTGAGACTAAGATGGTGTTGATGTTGGAGATTTTTAATATCCTGTAAGATAGTGCTAAGCTGCCATCTGCAAAGATTGTTCCTTTCCCACATGTGCTCAATTCCCCTGTCTTCAGTGAGAATGATTAGCCTCTGGAAACCCAGCTTGGATGCTGAAAGGATGGACTCCCTGATAGCTAGCAGTCTTGCTATTCTAGAGTCTTGTGTAGTGGTGGTTTTGCATCCAACAAAAACAACTTGACCATGTCGAATCTTGCCCATATAAGCTATCCCATACCTTGCACTATTCTTTGTTGAATCTGCAGCTGTGGTGATAATGACTTGCCAATTAGAATCAGGCTTCCAAGCAGTAGTCTTTACTTTATAGCCAGCTCTTCCATTTTTCCCTGCATTGTTAGAATAGTTTTGCAAAAACCTGTTCAACAAAGAATTAGATGTTAGAATTATTTCTAGTGGGTTGGGTTGCTTTCCTTCAAAAATGGATTGGTTTCTATGAAACCAAATGCACCACAGGATAATTAGAATCCTTTTGAGATTGTAATAATCATTATCAGCAGCTGTGTACTGCTTAATAAGATTCTTTATCCATATATCCACTGTGGTTTCAGCCTGAGTGATGTGGAGAATTGGAATTCCAGCTCCAAACCAAACAGCTCGAGCAAAATGACAGTGAAGGAAGAGATGGTCTTGGGTTTCAATGTCATTGTTGCACATTACACATTCCCTATTGCAATGGATTCCTCTGCGGTTGAGTTCTCCTTTGACTGGAAGAGAATGGTTGAGGATCTTCCAAGTGAAAGTGAGGATTTTTTGTGGAAGCTTGATTTTCCATAAGTGTTTCCACACAGTGGAATGGGTGTTGTTTGATGAAGAAGGAGTTGAGACATTGTCATATTGAGTAAGAATTTCATATGCTTTCTTCACCTGATAATCTCCATTGAGTGAATGAGGCCAAATTAGTTTGTCAGGAGCAGCATTGTTCTCAACCACCGGAATGGAAATGCTCATAATTTGATCACTTTCTGTTCTATCATAGAGCTGGTTGATAAGGTTTATTTTCCAGGTTGCTGTTTGTTGGTCAATAAGATCAGCCACTGATTTGATTTGATCTTGTATATGTGGCGGAGCATTGGGTTTGAACTTAAACCAATCTGGATGGTTGATGGGAATGTTATGTCCTCTTCCAACTCTCCAAGTTGCTTGTCTTAATTTTGGATTGTCTTGAGACATGATAGTTCTCCATATCCATGAGGCTTTCGGATTGGGCTTATGAGAATGTATATCTCCATTTGGGCAATATTTTGATTTTAGAGTTTTGGAGAGCAGGAGATTTGGGTTATTTCTTATGCGCCAATATTGTTTTGTAATTAAAGCTTTGTTCATGGGTCCAAATTTTTTAATTCCCAAACCCCCTTGATTTTTGGGTTTTGTAATGGTTTCCCAATTGGTCATATGTATCTTTCTTTTGCTAGAATCATGGCCTCATCTTTGCAATAATACCTTAACTCTTTTCAGTAGCTCATAGCCTGTCATTCCTGGCATACAATAATCTGTAATAATCAAATTTACCTTTGATGCCTGCAACAGAATATTAAAGACTTCTTAGGAATCAGAAGACAATTTGTGAATGCATTGGTCATTGACTCATCTCAAGTCTCAACTGAAAATGCTCTGAATATTTATTCTGTTTGTAAGGGAAAAAGTCTGGATTGGATAATGTCCAATAGGTAAAAGGGATTAAAAAGTTCATAATTATATCTCTCTTTTCAGAGCAACTTACTCTGCCCTTCAAGGTGTTATGTTGATTGTCTCCCAAGCCTAAAATTTCCAATGCCCTCCTCCCATTTTCTGCTGTAGTCACTGCAGCCACATGAATTATTATAAGCACTTTTGAAAACCCAAGTACCATATAAAAACCTTTTCTTTTCTTATTTAAAGTAAATAATACAAAATATATATATAGCACATTAAAGTTGTGTTTTATTTCATCATCCATGTGTAACAGTACAAGGCTTTCTATGTGCCAAATGATGCTGCAACATTACTTAAATTATAAAATAAAAAAAAAATAATAAAAATAAAAAAAAACAAGAAATTATTGCATCCCAAACAGAAAGCTAGAAAGAGTGAAAAAGAATAAAAAACGGTTGCAAGAGTATATATTACCTTTGCAGGAGTTAATGAGTAGTTTTTCAATGAGTTTGCGATCAATGAGATTATCATCCACTGCTAACACATGGGGTTGCTCCACATTAGCCTAAGGTTGAAAAAAGAAGGATGCAGGCGCCTGCATCAGGGGTCCAGGCGACTGGATCCTTGATCCAGGTGACTTAAACTGTCCCAGTCGACTGCCCAAGAGTTTCTGTCTGATCCAGGCGCCTGCATCAGGGGTCCAGGCGACTGGATCCTTGATCCAGGTGACTAAACTGTCCCACTGCCCAAGAGTCCCAGGCGCCTCGGGGTCCACTGCCCAAGAGTGCCCAAGAGTTCTGTATGATCCAGGCGACTGGTACACTAATCCAGTCGCCTGGATTAGTGAGGTATGTACTAATACAGTCGCCTGGACGTCCCAATCCAGTCGACTGGATTGTGCTGCAATCTAATATTTTCTGCATTCATTGTGCAGACAGCTCCAACACCATACATCTGGATATAGAACAACACTAAGGTGAATCAAGTTGTCCTCATTTCAAGATTATATAATTCACATTAATACAAAGTTTAAAATTACAAACACCTAGGGGCAATTGTTTCAAATACTAGTATTTTACATTAATACAAAATTTAAACTTACAAACACCTAAGGGCAATTGTTTCAAATACTAGTATTTTACATTAATACAAAATTTAAACTTACAAACACCTAAGGGCAATTGTTTCAAATACTAGTATTTTACATTAATACAAAATTTAAACTTACAAACACCTAAGGGCAATTGTTTCAAATACTAGTATTTTACATTAATACAAAATTTAAAATTACAAAAGCCTAGGAATTGCTATGTAGTTGCCACAAGTGCTCCACAAGGTCAGATTGGAGTTGTGAATGAGTTTCTCTGTCTCTAATTTGATGATGACGTTGAATGAAGTCCATAAATTCAAGTGTAGGAGCGTGTGACACTGGATCAAGGGTAGTTTCATTGAATTGCTGATAATCACCACGTTCAACTTCATCGATATGACGCTCATCTTCAATGATCATGTTATGTAATATTATGCAGGCCGTCATAATGTCTTTAAGTGTTTCAATTTGGAAAAAACGTGCAGGTCCACGAACAATTGCAAAACGTGATTGAAGCACTCCAAATGCACGCTCCACATCCTTCCTTGCTTCCTCTTGCTTTTTAGCGAAATGAGTTTTTTTTGGTCCTCGTGGAGATGGAATTGTTTTAACAAATGTTGACCACGTAGGATATATGCCATCAGCAAGATAATATCCCATTGTATAGTTGTTACCGTTGATTGAGTAATTGACTAAAGGAGCACGCCCTTCAGCAAGCTCAGTAAATACGGAAGAACGTTCTAACACGTTGATATCGTTATGAGATCCGGGTAACCCAAAGAATGCATGCCATATCCATAGATCATATGATGCCACAGCTTCCAAAATAATTGTTGGTTCATGAATATGACCAGTAAAGTTACCTTGCCATGCAGTGGGACAATTCTTCCATTTCCAGTGCATGCAATCAATACTCCCTAACATCCCAGGAAATCCACGGCTTTCGCCCAATGCTAGCAATCTGGCAATGTCATTATTGGTTGGTGACCGTAAATACTCTTCAGAAAAATTTGAAATCACAGCTTTAACAAATTTTTTTACACATTTCATTGCGGTTGTTTCTCCAATACTTACATATTCATCACACAAATCAGCCGTTGTTCCATAAGCT
>OU015762.1:53297502-53370571 GCA_907173295.1 Fagus sylvatica | reverse complement strand
AGACATCTTGCATTAGCCGTACTGCAAACTCTCTAATGCATCGTTGGTCAACGATTCAAGTTAAGACTAACAAGTTTTGTGGGTTCTTAGCCCAGGTTGAAAGGAGAAATGAAAGTGGTTTGAATGAGCAAGACAAGGTATTTTTTTTTATATTTTTTTTAAGTAATGTCAAAATTTAACGCACCAATACTATATATTCACTAATCCAATTTGCATTTGTTAATTTTTCAGATTTCTCGAGCAAAGGAAATGTTTAGAAGTTTACTTGGTGCCTCATTCCAATTTGAACATTGTTGGAATGTCTTGAGGCATAACCCAAAATGGGTGGATCATTGTGCAAAGGGAAAACCAAAAAGAAGACCAGCTGCAACATCTTCTGCTTCAGAGCCGATACAATTAGAGGAAAATGATGCTTCCCAAGCTGCCTTTGTAAACTTAGAGAGACCACTTGGTAGGAAGTCTGAAAAGGCTCGACTAAATAAACGAAAGAGCAGTGAGAGCTTGTGTGGAAATCTTGAAGGGATATTGACTAACATGCAAGAAGCAAAGAAATTAAAATCGGATGAAAAAAAAGAAATTCTTGAGAGGGCATGTTCTCAAACTGAACAACTCATTCAGATTAGGAAAGCTGAGGTTGACAACGCTAATGCTCGGGACCAAGAGTTGATTCGGCTTAGGCAAGAAAAGATTAGCCTGGAACGAGGAAAACAAGAAATGGAAATTATAATGATGGATATATCTAGCTTGACTGCTCAGCAACAACACTACATCCGTCAACGCCGCCTAGAAATCATTGAGCGTCAAACTAAGACTACATAGTGAAACTTTGCAAATTTTTTGTTTTTGTGTAATTAAGAGTACATATGCTCTCTAACTTGACTTACTTTGCAAAGTTTTTTTGATTTTGTTGTGAAAGTTAGATACTATTTCTAACTTGTCAAAATTTGCAAGTTTTGATTTTTTTGTTAAAAGTTAGATGTTTCTAACTTGTCAAACTTTGCAAATTTTGATTTTGTTAGTTATATGTAATTAAGTTTTGTTAAATAGCATTATGGATCATGCAAACAATGTTGTCAACAGCTTTATATATAAACTTGTTTGTATAAGCTTTGATGTTCATTTTTTATATTATGCAATTTGATTGTTGAGGCTGTCATGAATGGATTTATTCAAAGAAATGGAACTCTAGAGTTGATCAAATGCGGAATCCAAAAAACTATTCTCAAATAGCAAATATTTGATTAAGTAATTATAAGAGCATAATTTAATTTGCAATATAAATATGATATTAAATCAAACACACGTATAAGTACGCAATTGAATAAGGGAGAGAGAGAGATTAAATATCAGAGAATGAGACAATGCCAGGTACATCCAGGCGACTGGATTTTGTACCAGGCGACTGGATGTCCAAACCTAGTCGCCTGCTATGTGTGTCCAGGCGACTTAGTCTGGGAGAGAATTTTTTAAAGATTGATCCAGGCGACTGGATAATAATCCAGGCGACTGGATCAAGCTTCAAAAACTCTCTGCCTGACTCAGTCGGGAGAGAATTTTTTAAAGATTGATCCAGGCGACTGGATAATAATCACATTATCAAAAACTCTCTGCCTGAGGCGCCTTATCCAGGCGCCTGGATATACGTATTCTAGGTTTGACTCATATTCTAGGTTTGACTCAGTCGCCTGGACACATTATCCAGGCGCCTGGATATACGTTTTCTGGGTTTTAGTAAAACCCAGACAGTTCATTTTCTCTCACTTCTCTCATCCTCTCTCGATTTTTCTCACTCTCTCTCCTAGGGTTTTAGTCGAAAATCACCCCCAATCATTCTCCAAGCCCTCAATCACTCCCAATCACATTCAATCACTCTCAAAACTCTCAAATTCCAAAAACCCCCAATTCAAAACCCTAACTCCTTTAATCCGAATGGCTCCAAAGAAATCCGTGAGTGAAGGACCAAGGAAAAGGCTCAAATCAAAGGCTCAAAGGGAGGAAACTCCATCAACAGACAAAAGCTTCCGTTCTTCCGAAGATTCGGTAAGATTCCTCAAAGAAATTTCTCATAGAACGGTAGTTTTTGGAAAAATTGTTGATTTCCATTACTTTGATAATCACCACATTCATCTTAAAGAGCTGTTTGAAGCTCAAGGATGGGTAAATTTCCTTTCTTTGCGTCAAACTCAATACACCACTCTTGTGAAACACTTTTACGCACACTTTGAATATAAATATAACAAAATCACCTCCTATGTGAATGGTAAATCCATTGCACTCTCCCTTTCCGATTTGGCCTCTGTCTTACAAGTTCCTTGCAGTGGGACTGTTCAACGTTATACTACAAATAGTTGGGTGCAATTCGAAGGGTATAACCCTTTAGAGTCAATTAGGCAAATGTGTGGAAATCCTAACATTGAAGTAGCCGTTAGACCTACAATTTCCGCTCTCACATTAGAAAGCCGACTCATTCATCACATCATAACCCACAACATCCTTCCTAGGAGTGGTTCATACGAATACATCTCTTATTTAGATGCCTTCATCATATGGTGCATTCTCAACAAGGTCAAACTTGACCTTGCATTCTATGTTGGATGGCACATGGACACTTGTGTCAAAAAGAAGAATGGTGCCCTCCCATACGGTCTCCACATCACTACTATACTCAATCATTTCAAAGTAAATGTAAATAGTGAAAAAGAGAATCGAAATGCAATTCCAACGGATTTTTATGGTGAAACTACCATGAAACAAATGAAGTATGAATTCAACAATAACAATAACACATGGGTTAAGAAGGATGCTCATGTGGTAGAAGAAATGGATGAAGAAGCTCAAATGGCTGAAGCTGATGCTCAAGGAAATGAAGAAGCAAGGCAAGAGAATCAAGAGCCTCCAACCGCACCTTCTAGCTCCTCTCGTGTCAATGAGGACAACTTCCAACTCATGTTTGGACGTTTGGACTCTTTGGCCACTAGCGTGGGGAACATGCAAACAAGTTTTGAGAACTTCTCATCTATGGTTACTCAAACATTCTCAACTTATAATGAGAACTTTGCTAGTTTGGCTCAATCCATGGAGGAAATCAATGAGCGTTTGAGGAATCATGGGATGTAGTTATTTGTTTTCATTTCAAACTTTCTTGGTATTATGTAATTGACATTTTGGTTATGTATTATGTATTGGTTAAACCAAATCAATGGAAAGAAAATATTGAATGGGATTTGGGTTTTGTATTACATTGAGTTTTGTAAAGTTTATGATTCCTGCTTGAAAAGAAACAAAGATATATGGTCCACATTAATAAGCTTGTGTATTGTAAACATAAGCCAACATACTAGAGGCCAAGAAAAAAAAATATCTTCATCTTTGCATTTTTTTTTTTTTGATACATTGTCAAGGAAAACAGAGAAACAAAAAACACAAAACAACAAAAACCAAAACAACTGAAAGCTTAGGGTCTACACATGGAATGTTCACAATATACATCAAGAAAAGTGCTGGATGCAGTAAGGGCCATTGATTTAGATTCTTTAATAACTGCCACTGGAGTAGTCTTTATAGTGAGACTAAGATGGTGTTGATGTTGGAGATTTTTAATATCCTGTAAGATAGTGCTAAGCTGCCATCTGCAAAGATTGTTCCTTTCCCACATGTGCTCAATTCCCCTGTCTTCAGTGAGAATGATTAGCCTCTGGAAACCCAGCTTGGATGCTGAAAGGATGGACTCCCTGATAGCTAGCAGTCTTGCTATTCTAGAGTCTTGTGTAGTGGTGGTTTTGCATCCAACAAAAACAACTTGACCATGTCGAATCTTGCCCATATAAGCTATCCCATACCTTGCACTATTCTTTGTTGAATCTGCAGCTGTGGTGATAATGACTTGCCAATTAGAATCAGGCTTCCAAGCAGTAGTCTTTACTTTATAGCCAGCTCTTCCATTTTTCCCTGCATTGTTAGAATAGTTTTGCAAAAACCTGTTCAACAAAGAATTAGATGTTAGAATTATTTCTAGTGGGTTGGGTTGCTTTCCTTCAAAAATGGATTGGTTTCTATGAAACCAAATGCACCACAGGATAATTAGAATCCTTTTGAGATTGTAATAATCATTATCAGCAGCTGTGTACTGCTTAATAAGATTCTTTATCCATATATCCACTGTGGTTTCAGCCTGAGTGATGTGGAGAATTGGAATTCCAGCTCCAAACCAAACAGCTCGAGCAAAATGACAGTGAAGGAAGAGATGGTCTTGGGTTTCAATGTCATTGTTGCACATTACACATTCCCTATTGCAATGGATTCCTCTGCGGTTGAGTTCTCCTTTGACTGGAAGAGAATGGTTGAGGATCTTCCAAGTGAAAGTGAGGATTTTTTGTGGAAGCTTGATTTTCCATAAGTGTTTCCACACAGTGGAATGGGTGTTGTTTGATGAAGAAGGAGTTGAGACATTGTCATATTGAGTAAGAATTTCATATGCTTTCTTCACCTGATAATCTCCATTGAGTGAATGAGGCCAAATTAGTTTGTCAGGAGCAGCATTGTTCTCAACCACCGGAATGGAAATGCTCATAATTTGATCACTTTCTGTTCTATCATAGAGCTGGTTGATAAGGTTTATTTTCCAGGTTGCTGTTTGTTGGTCAATAAGATCAGCCACTGATTTGATTTGATCTTGTATATGTGGCGGAGCATTGGGTTTGAACTTAAACCAATCTGGATGGTTGATGGGAATGTTATGTCCTCTTCCAACTCTCCAAGTTGCTTGTCTTAATTTTGGATTATCTTGAGACATGATAGTTCTCCATATCCATGAGGCTTTCGGATTGGGCTTATGAGAATGTATATCTCCATTTGGGCAATATTTTGATTTTAGAGTTTTGGAGAGCAGGAGATTTGGGTTATTTCTTATGCGCCAATATTGTTTTGTAATTAAAGCTTTGTTCATGGGTCCAAATTTTTTAATTCCCAAACCCCCTTGATTTTTGGGTTTTGTAATGGTTTCCCAATTGGTCATATGTATCTTTCTTTTGCTAGAATCATGGCCTCATCTTTGCAATAATACCTTAACTCTTTTCAGTAGCTCATAGCCTGTCATTCCTAGGCATACAATAATCTGTAATAATCAAATTTACCTTTGATGCCTGCAACAGAATATTAAAGACTTCTTAGGAATCAGAAGACAATTTGTGAATGCATTGGTCATTGACTCATCTCAAGTCTCAACTGAAAATGCTCTGAATATTTATTCTGTTTGTAAGGGAAAAAGTCTGGATTGGATAATGTCCAATAGGTAAAAGGGATTAAAAAGTTCATAATTATATCTCTCTTTTCAGAGCAACTTACTCTGCCCTTCAAGGTGTTATGTTGATTGTCTCCCAAGCCTAAAATTTCCAATGCCCTCCTCCCATTTTCTGCTGTAGTCACTGCAGCCACATGAATTATTATAAGCACTTTTGAAAACCCAAGTACCATATAAAAACCTTTTCTTTTCTTATTTAAAGTAAATAATACAAAATATATATATAGCACATTAAAGTTGTGTTTTATTTCATCATCCATGTGTAACAGTACAAGGCTTTCTATGTGCCAAATGATGCTGCAACATTACTTAAATTATAAAATAAAAAAAAAATAATAAAAATAAAAAAAAACAAGAAATTATTGCATCCCAAACAGAAAGCTAGAAAGAGTGAAAAAGAATAAAAAACGGTTGCAAGAGTATATATTACCTTTGCAGGAGTTAATGAGTAGTTTTTCAATGAGTTTGCGATCAATGAGATTATCATCCACTGCTAACACATGGGGTTGCTCCACATTAGCCTAAGGTTGAAAAAAGAAGGATGCAGGCGCCTGCATCAGGGGTCCAGGCGACTGGATCCTTGATCCAGGTGACTTAAACTGTCCCAGTCGACTGCCCAAGAGTTTCTGTCTGATCCAGGCGCCTGCATCAGGGGTCCAGGCGACTGGATCCTTGATCCAGGTGACTAAAACTGTCCCACTCGACTGCCCAAGAGTTTCTGTATGATCCAGGCGACTGGTACACTAATCCAGTCGCCTGGATTAGTGAGGTATGTACTAATACAGTCGCCTGGACGTCCCAATCCAGTCGACTGGATTGTGCTGCAATCTAATATTTTCTGCATTCATTGTGCAGACAGCTCCAACACCATACATCTGGATATAGAACAACACTAAGGTGAATCAAGTTGTCCTCATTTCAAGATTATATAATTCACATTAATACAAAGTTTAAAATTACAAACACCTAGGGGCAATTGTTTCAAATACTAGTATTTTACATTAATACAAAATTTAAACTTACAAACACCTAAGGGCAATTGTTTCAAATACTAGTATTTTACATTAATACAAAATTTAAACTTACAAACACCTAAGGGCAATTGTTTCAAATACTAGTATTTTACATTAATACAAAATTTAAACTTACAAACACCTAAGGGCAATTGTTTCAAATACTAGTATTTTACATTAATACAAAATTTAAAATTACAAAAGCCTAGGAATTGCTATGTAGTTGCCACAAGTGCTCCACAAGGTCAGATTGGAGTTGTGAATGAGTTTCTCTGTCTCTAATTTGATGATGACGTTGAATGAAGTCCATAAATTCAAGTGTAGGAGCGTGTGACACTGGATCAAGGGTAGTTTCATTGAATTGCTGATAATCACCACGTTCAACTTCATCGATATGACGCTCATCTTCAATGATCATGTTATGTAATATTATGCAGGCCGTCATAATGTCTTTAAGTGTTTCAATTTGGAAAAAACGTGCAGGTCCACGAACAATTGCAAAACGTGATTGAAGCACTCCAAATGCACGCTCCACATCCTTCCTTGCTTCCTCTTGCTTTTTAGCGAAATGAGTTTTTTTTGGTCCTCGTGGAGATGGAATTGTTTTAACAAATGTTGACCACGTAGGATATATGCCATCAGCAAGATAATATCCCATTGTATAGTTGTTACCGTTGATTGAGTAATTGACTAAAGGAGCACGCCCTTCAGCAAGCTCAGTAAATACGGAAGAACGTTCTAACACGTTGATATCGTTATGAGATCCGGGTAACCCAAAGAATGCATGCCATATCCATAGATCATATGATGCCACAGCTTCCAAAATAATTGTTGGTTCATGAATATGACCAGTAAAGTTACCTTGCCATGCAGTGGGACAATTCTTCCATTTCCAGTGCATGCAATCAATACTCCCTAACATCCCAGGAAATCCACGGCTTTCGCCCAATGCTAGCAATCTGGCAATGTCATTATTGGTTGGTGACCGTAAATACTCTTCAGAAAAATTTGAAATCACAGCTTTAACAAATTTTTTTACACATTTCATTGCGGTTGTTTCTCCAATACTTACATATTCATCACACAAATCAGCCGTTGTTCCATAAGCTAGCATTCTTATGGCGGCGGTCATCTTTTGAATGGAAGACAACCCGAGCTTTCCAGCAGCATTCCTTCGTTGGACAAAGTATGGCTCAGTCGCTTCTAGTGTAGACTTAATACGTAAGAAAAGAGAACGACTCATTCGAAACCTTCTTCGAAATATGTTTGGAGGATATAATGGTGGTTCAGCAAAATAGTCACGGATAATCCTTTCGGTGGCTTGCACAAAATCACGAGGAATGAACGTGCGGCGTCGACGTGGTCTTGATCCTCCACCACTATTCAAACGTTCTTCTTCAATAGCAAAACGTAAAATCATCTCCATCTCATCATCAGAGGAGGATGAGGAGTCGTTAGCAATTATGTCAAATATAGGATGACGATCCATTGAATGACCAAACCACCTATTCTTCAATTTCAAACTTTTTTTCACAATACTCTGAAAAGATTTAACCAAAACATCATACATTAGATTAGTAATACAATATTTCAAATAAATTAAGAGCAAGTATAGAGCAAGATAATTTTTTTCTTTGAAATTTCAATAGTGTTAAAGATAAGGATGAGACATTCAATATGTAAATGACTACAGAATATTCCTTTTGTGTGTGTGCTTGCACAATGTTCACTTCTTATGTTAAAATTGAGATACATAATACATTTGGCATACATAATACATTGATAGTTCAATGAGATGTGACTTTATAAATTTTCTGTGGTTGTTTATAAGTGAGGTTCTAGTGGAAATTAAGGGCTTTTAACATATAACTTTCATTTATATTTATGAAACATCACTTATCCTTAAATCAATATATATTAGCATTTCTTTTAGCAGTATTTTTAGAGCATTCTCATCAGACTCCTCATTTTTTTTGCTAATTGGGTTCTAAAAAACCCACTTTTGCTTAAATAGCTAAAGCACTACTACACCAGACTCCCTATTTTAACTTTATTATTCCATTTTTTAATATATCTTTATTATTATTATTATTTTTTTCACAACTCCCGAAATACTACACTACAAAAAACACTACTACACTAAAAAAAAAGTCTTTTTTATTCTCCCAATTGATGAACAGTGGCTCCTCAAGGTGGGAGAGCCACTGTTCATCAATTCCCCATTTTCGTTGGTATAGGGAGGCTGATGTTTCCCTTTTTCTGCCTTTTCCTTTCTTCACTTCAACGTATTCCAAATTAAAAAAAAAAAAAAAAAAAAAAAATCTGGCCATTGAAAACAGTCTCCCAGCAGTGTTAAACACGCACGAAAAGAAATCCATTTGTTTTGTCTTATTGTATTTGTTATGGCAATGAAAATCCTAATACAAATAAGTTTCAGACATTAGGATTATGGCTGTAAAGGATAAAAAGGTGTGAAAGAAAAAGAAAGTAAAAAAAAAAAAAGAAACAATGTCTGTCTAGAAACATACGGTGGTTTAATCAAGCTTGACAAATCTTGAGACCCATGGGTGTGGGTGGCGGCAATGGGAGGTCGCTGATCGGGAAAGAGGAAAAAAATGGGTACAAGAAAAAGGGATGGAGGAGCGGGGGAGAGTATTCCACAGGCGGAGGAACAGAGGGTGAGGGAGAGGAAAGATAAAAATGAGAAAAAGGGATGGAGGAGAGGGGGAGAGTATTCCACAGGCGGTAACAGAGGTGAGGGACAGTGGGTGAGGGAGAGGAAAGTAAAAATGATAAAAAGATGGTATTTTGGGAGTTGTGAAAAAGTAAAAATATATTAAAAAATGGAATAGTAAAGTTAAAATAGGGAGTCTGGTGTAGTAGTGCTTTAGCTATTTGAGCAAAAGTGGGTTTTTTAGAACCAAATTGGCAAAAAAAATATGGAGGCTGATAAGAATGCTCTCATATAAAGAAGAGAGACCGGAAGAAATGTCCAGCACCACTAAAAAGAGGATAGCCCATATCATCTTATGTGATAAAATATTAAATATGTAAAGAAGAAATTAAAGAGAAGATGATAGAGTGAAAACATAAGGGATTAATGTGGTTTAGTACTTTAGTCTAAGCAGCTTACAGATATTGAGGAAAACCTCAAATAGCTAAATCTTTACTACTGAACTTTGTGAATAATATAATGAGCTTGGGCTTGGGTTTGGGCTTGTATCTCTCATATTATTCGTTGTATTAAATGCATTCTCCAATCCATTACATGTAAATTATTCAATTGAAACACTTGCTCACTCTCGTATATAAAGGAATCATAATTTCCTAGATTTTTTAAAGTAATTTTATCGTAGAGTTCTTAAAATCTTATTTTTCTATTATAAAATGTGAAAATTAATATATGTCAAAATTATTATACTATATATATAATATATATATATATATATAAATATAATAAATAATATATAATTCTCATGGCCGGCCCAGCCTTAAAGCGAGGTAAGCCGTCGCTTGAGGCCCCGGAAAATTGAAAAAAAAAAACTTATAAAATAAGGCCCTCGAATTTAAAAAAAGAAAAGCTCATAGGCCCCAGTTTAAAAAAACTTTAAGATAAAGATAAAGAAAAAAGAAAAAAGAGAAACCTAACCTTCAATTTCATTTTTTTGTCTGCATCTCATAGCACAGCACAGCACAGTCACAAAGCCGTCATCTTATTTTACGTCCACTTCTTGTATTTTCTCTCTATCACCCTATTTTCTTTTCTTTCTCTCCTCCTGTCTTTTAAAATAAACCATTTAAAGATGTGTTTCTAGAGCCTCCCACCTCATCTTTTTTTTGCCAGCACAATCCCTCCCTCACCTTTTTTCTATTCTAGAGCGCCCCACCTCCCACGTTGTTAGTTGACTTGTTTGACCTTTTTTAATTTAATTGGTTTTTTTGTTTTTCACTTTTTTCTGATAAGCATCAAATATTTTTTTGTTTTTCACTTGAATCATATATTATTATTATTATTATTTTAAATCTATTAACTTTTCTTTTTGCTGAGATCCACAAAGTTTTTGGATGCCAAAATGTAGATGTGATCAATAATTAGCGAGAATAATGAAATATCAATAAAAATATTAAAAAATATTAATTTAATTTAGTATTGAATGAAAAGTTATCAAAGCCCAAATAATTGGAGGATAATTCATATTGAGCTTTAAATATGAGGAATAGCACATTATGTTTAAAATCCAATGCTTGAGCTTTTCCTTCACGAAATTGGCCCTCGCCAAAGGGGACTGTAGGTATGTTCTAAAGATGAGTGCTTGATTGCACTAAGCAAGTTGCAAATGTTGACTATTATTTATAATGTTGTATTCCTATGTTTTGTAGGAAGATAATCATAGATGGGAAGAAAGGGAGTGGATGGGTGGGAAATACATTCTCCATCTTTTTGATTTCAAATCGGAGCAAGGGGTTTTTCTTATATGGGGTTTAACAGCAAGCATTCTTATGCATGCGGCATCTGTTATCTACCAGCGGTCTCCATGTTTCAAGGGGCATCTCCCTGATTTTCAACAGTTGCAAAGATCCATGCATCATATCCTGTCATAACATGTACCTTAAAAGTGACAGTGATAGGAGATAAGGTATCTCATACATCGAATATATGCATATTCTCTCACATAACAAAAAGTTATAAATGACTGAAATACATGTATTGTGAAAAAGATTATGCATATTTCCAATGCATGAGATAATTTTTGTTTGAGTTTCACCCTAACAACTCTCTGAATAAAATAATAACATATAACTATATAAGTCATTGTAACAATCCTATTAGCATTTTTCCCACATAATTATAGTTTCTTAGCAAAGAATTTTCAAAAAAATATAATGACTTTATGAGAATTAACCAGCACATTTGAATTTGATCCCTTCAATTTGACCAAATTGTATAGAAATAACATTTAATCATACCATTTTAGCACCTCTTGTTCAATAGTAGGCTTGCAGTGATTCAACCTAAACTTTTCGTACGATTGAATATCATTATCTTGTATGGAAAAAATTCGACTAAAATGTGTTAAGTAATCGGTCAATTTCTTAGCCGCAGGGATGATAAGCAAAGGTTCGCATTCCACATGTTCCGTACCCGACTCATCAACCAATTAAAGCAACTTCATCACATTTTCACGTTGGACAAGTGTATAACCAGCCGACCGCTTATTTATAAATCAAACTATTCAACGCCTCCAAAGTCTGATTACATTCACATATATTATTCTCAGTACTATAGCTTTGTCTTCTTTTGGTTAAGTACTATAACTTGAATTAATATGTCTGTTAGAATAGTAAATTCTCACACGAAAGTTCCAAATAATTCATATTAGCTATGAAGCCAAAACATGTGTATGGCTTGCCAAAAATTATATTCCATTAGATGGCTTATCTTGTAACTCAACCATGCCTCACAGAAGAGCTCTGGGGAAGCCAAACTCTCCAAAGACTTGCGAAGCAGCTTCAATATTTTAACCAATTACCTAAAGTAAATGAAGAAGTAGAGAAAGATTGTTGTGGTATTGGCTCAGATTTTGGAGTGGAAGTAAGATCTAATCAGTCTTGTTGTGTCAATTGGAGGGAGAGAAGAGCAGCGGTTTTGATATGCCTCTTTGAAGGCCAAGAAGGTGAATTACGAGTTATTCTTACAAAGAGATCCATGAAATTGTCCTCTCACCCAGGTAAATTGAAATCAATTTAATAAATGTACAGATTTTAGAGCATGTTGGCAGTTTGATGGTGTGAGAGTCATACTCATAGCCCTGCTCAACTGCAAAATAATCGTGTACAAGAATAGATATACATTTTTTTTAAAAAAATAATAATAAAAAATTTTTTTTTTTTTTTTTTTTTTTTTTTTTTTTTTTTAATTAATTTTTATATCTCTATCTGCTCCCAACAAAAAAGAAAAAGGAATTTTCGTTCAAACTAATTTAGTAAAATTGGTATTTTCTAAAATAGGTCACATGTCACTTGATTTTATAATAGCGTGACGGTTTAATATTCATTAGGTCTATTGATTTCTGCCAAAATGTGGGGAAAAAAAGATTGAAGATTAATTTATGTGTCCATGTGGCAAATAGGGGATGTAGCATTGCCTGGTGGGAAAGTGGAGGAAGGAGATGCAGATGACTCTGCTACTGCATTAAGAGAAGCTATGGAAGAGATTGGCTTGGAACCTAATTTGGTTCAAGTTGTTGCCACTTTAGAGCCTTTTATTTCCCAGGTGCTATGATTATCACTCTTTTCAATTTGGTATCTTAATTTACCTTTCTCATGTTCAATACTAGCTGATTACTTTTACAATATGGCTGCAGCACCTACTTAGGGTTGTCCCTGTGGTAGGCCTACTTGCCAGCAAAGGAGATTTCAAGCCTTTACTCAATATTGATGAAGTTGATGCTATTTTTGATGCTCCACTAGAGATGTTTCTCAAGGTTTTTTTACTTCTAAACCTCTTTAATTTTGAACTTCCTACTTTTTCTTGGGTCATTATTCATAAACCCCTATGTGAAGAGTACAGTTTCACATGGGTCATACAAGCCTTGTGTTAGTAGATTCAGTTTACCAATTTCCTGGAAAATGATTAGTAATTCTAGTACTATGCAATGTAACGAGTGAGGTAACACTTAATTTTTTTTTGGTTGAATAAACGATTTCATTAAACAACTATTATAAAAAGGGGCTTGGGCCCAGCCTATCTTCCCATCTTGGAAAATACCAATACAGGAATAAAGCAGATAAGCTTGGGCCCATTGATAGAATTCAAAGAAGCCCAAGTTAAGCCATGAGCCGAGGAATTAGCAGCAGGTCTATTAACATGAAGAGCTTCTCATATAAAGAAGAAAGACCGGAAGAAATGTCTAGCACCACTAAAAAGAGGATAGCCAATATCATCTTATGTGATAAAATATTAAATATGTAAAGAAGAAACTAAAGAGAAGATGATAGAGTGAAAACATAAGGGATTAATGTGGTTTAGTGCTTTAGTCTAAGCAGCTTACAGATATTGCGGAAAACCCCAAATAGCTAAATCTTTACTACTGAACTTTGTGAATAATATAATGAGCTTGGGCTTGGGTTTGGGCTTTAACTTGTATCTCTCATATTATTCGTTGTATTAAATGCATTCTCTGTCACTTGGGTATTTGGTTCAGTGGTAATTCCCTCCCCAAAAAACCCCCTCTATGAGGGTGTAGGTTCGATCCCCGGGATTTTCAAAATATACGTGTGTGAGTTTAGATTAGAATTTCTATCATATTTAAAAAAAAAAAATGCATTCTCCAATCCATTACATGTAAATTATTCAATTGAAAACAAAATTTCCCTCACACTTGCTCATTCTCGTATATAAAGATAAAGAAAAAAGTGATTTTATTTGAATCATATAATAAAATCTTTTATTTCCTAGATTTTTTTAAGTAATTTTATCGTAGAGTTCTTAAAATCTTATTTTTCTATTATAAAATGTGAAAATATAATATGATGTCAACAATATATATATATATATATATATATATATATATATATATATATATATATATATATATATATATATATGTGCTACATGGCCGGCCCAGCCTTAAAGCGAGGTAAGCCGTCGCTTGAGGCCCCGGAAAATTGAAAAAAAAAAAACTTATAAAATAAGGTCCCCCGAATTTAAAAAAGAGAAGCTCATAGGCCTCAGTTTAAAGAAACTTTAAGATAAAGATAAAGAAAAAAGAGAAGCCCAACCTTCAATTTCATTTTTTCGTCTGCGTCTCATAGCATAGCACGACACAGTCACAAAGCCGTCATCTTATTTTACGTTCACTTCTTGTATTTTCTCTCTATCTCCCTCTTTTCTTTTCTTTCTCTCCTTTTCTCTTTTAAAATAAACCATTTAAAGATGTGTTTCTAGAGCCTCCCACCTCACCTTTTTTCTGCCAGCACAATCCCTCCCTCACCTTTTTTCTATTCTAGAGTGCCCCACCTCCCACGTTGTCAGTTGACTTGTTTGACCTTTTTTAATTTAATTGATTTTTTTTGTTTTTCACTTTTTTCTGATAAGCATCAAATATTTTTTTGTTTTTCACTTGAATCATATATTATTATTATTATTATTAAATCTATTATCTTTTCTTTTTGCTGAGATCCACAAAGTTTTTGGATGCCAAAATGTAGATGTGATCAATAATTAGCGAGAATAATGAAATATCAATAAAAATATTAAAAAATATTAATTTAATTTAGTATTGAATGATCAAAAGCCCAATTTGAAATTTCGCTTGAGGCCCCCAAAATAATTGGGCCAGCCCTGGTGCTAGCACCTAAAAATCCAATTCCCTTGAGCTTTTCCTTCACGAAATTGGCCCTCGCCAAAGGGGACTGTAGGTATGTGCTAAAGATGAGTGCTTGATTGCACTAAGCAAGTTGCAAATGTTGACTATTATTTATAATATTGTATTCCTATGTTTTGTAGGAAGATAATCATAGATGGGAAGAAAGGGAGTGGATGGGTGGGAAATACATTCTCCATCTTTTTGATTTCAAATCGGAGCAAGGGGTTTTTCTTATATGGGGTCTAACAGCAAGCATTCTTATGCATGCGACATCTGTTATCTACAAGCGGTCTCCATGTTTCAAGGGGCATCTCCCTGACTTTCAACAGTTGCAAAGATCCATGCATCATATCCTGTCATAACATGTACCGTAAAAGTGACAGTGGTAGGAGATAAGATATCTTATACATCGAATATATGCATATTCTCTCACATAACAATAAGTCATAAATGACTGAAATACACGTATTGTGAAAAAGATGATGCATATTTCTAATGCATGAGATAATTTTTGTTTGAGTTCCACCCTAACCACTCTCTAAATAAAATAATAACATATAACTATATAAGTCATTGTAACAATCCTATTAGCATTTTTTCCACATAATTATAATTTCTTAGCAAAGAAATTTGCAAAAAAATATAACGACTTTATGAGAATTAACCATCACATTTGAATTTGATCCCTTCAATTTGACCAAATTGTATAGAAATAACATTTAATCATACCATTTTAGCACCTCTTGTTCAATAGTAGGCTTGCAGTGATACAACCTAAACTTTTCGTACGATTGAATATCATTATCTTGTATGGAAAAAATTCGACTAAAATGTGTTAAGTAATCGGTCAATTTCTTAGCCGCAGGGATGATAAGCAAACGTTCGCATTCCACATGTTCCGTACCCGACCCATCAACCAATTAAAGCAACTTCACCACATTTTCACGTTGGACAAGTGTGTAACCAAAGCGACCGCTTATATTTAAATCAAACTATTCAACGCCTCCAAAGTCCGATTACATTCACATATATTATTCTCAGTACTATAGCTTTGTCTTCTTTTGGTTAACTACTATAACTTGAATTAATATGTCAAATAATCAGTAAATTCTCACACGAAAGTTCCAAATAATTCATATTAGCTATGAAGCCAAAACACGACCACGCGCAACGACTCCATGGAATGTTCATGATGACCAAAAAACAGAATCCATGACAAGTTTTGCACATCATGATGTTTACACATACCTAATATTGATGTGTACGAAACTGTGTGCATCACAATTTAGGTAATGTGTACGGATACTATGCATAAGAGTATATAAATTAAAGGGACTAGCTAGGGAAGACAAAGCTTTTTTATACATTGATTACATATTGGCTAGCTAAAGAGGAAAAGAGCCTACTGAGCAAAAAAAAAAAAAAAGAGGAAAAGAGCCTAGTGAATTGCCTTGGACTTGAGCCATGGCCACCCAAGCCTATAGCGTTGTTAGCCCAGCCGTTCCTGAATGGCTAAACAAAGGAGACAACGCATGGCAAATGACAGCAGCGACACTCGTGGGCATCCAAAGCATGCCTGGTCTTGTTATACTCTATGCAAGCATAGTGAAGAAGAAATGGGCTGTGAACTCAGCTTTCATGGCTCTCTATGCCTTTGCCGCAGTGCTTATATGCTGGGTCCTTTTATGCTTTCGCATGGCGTTTGGTGATGAACTCCTTCCCTTTTGGGGCAAAGGTGCACCGGCTTTAGGCCAAAAGTATCTTGTCCACCAAGCCAAAGTCCCTGAGAGTCGTCACAGGAGAGAAGATGGCACGTATTCCACCATCATGCCCTTATATCCTATGGCCTCTCTCGTCTACTTCCAATTCACTTTTGCTGCCATTACCATGATTTTACTAGGTGGGTCTGTTCTTGGGCGCATGAATATCAAGGCGTGGATGGCTTTTGTGCCTCTTTGGCTTGTGTTCTGTTACACTGTGGGAGCCTATAGTCTTTGGGGAGGTGGGTTTCTGTACCACTGGGGTGCCATTGATTACTCTGGCGGCTATGTCATCCACCTTTCCTCTGGAATTTCCGGTTTCACTGCTGCTTATTGGGTACCATTTCTTTTACTTTTCCCCTTTCATATAAATTAAGTAATTAATATGATTCATGATTAGTTCTTCTCCTAATTACTTATATAATTCAAATCGAATTAGTTCAAGCTCGTTATAAGACTCAGCACACATCTACATAACATTTTCACAATCGGAGTATTATATTATAGAATCAAACAAGAAATTCTAAGATTTCAACACAAAACATGTTAAATATAGTTCATATTTTGACTTGATTTGGCCGAGGTTCACTATCTAGATATCTAGATGTTTGAATTTGTTTTCTTTGAAAATTTTATTGATTGATTTTATTCGTGAATGAGTATTGTGGAAAAAATTGTCAAAAAAAAAAAAGGGGGAAAAGATAAATAAACAAGTTTAAATATTTGACTAAGAAGCAGTGAATGAAATTGGAGGACAAGTATATGACTAAGAGTGTGAAGCTTCTTTTGCACAACAAAGATACCATATTTTTATTCAATTTTGGAATAATTGATTACTAATTGAAAAACATGATATCCACAAACTTTATTTTTGTCACTCTAATATAATGCTAAATTGGCTTACTATATTATTGGTATAGGTCGGACCAAGGCTGAAAAGTGATAGGGAGAGGTTTCCTCCTAATAATGTCTTACTTATGCTCGCTGGTGCTGGACTATTGTGGATGGGCTGGTCAGGCTTCAATGGTGGGGCACCATACGCTGCAAACGTTGACGCTTCAATAGCAGTCATAAATACCAACATCAGTGCAGCCACAAGTCTCCTTGTCTGGACGTCTCTTGATGTTGTTTACTTTGGAAAGCCTTCAGTTATTGGAGCTGTTCAGGGCATGATGACTGGGCTCGCTTGCATTACTCCAGGAGCAGGTTTGTATTTTTTTGACCGAGACTTGTAAGTCTCATCCATTCATCTCTTTGGTGAAACCGAGTAAAAACTAGAAAGTATCTTCCTTTTTACAGTGTGTATATGTATGTCTCACATTGCGAGATTCATATACTAGAAAATGAATGATACATATATCCGATACAAGATATTACAGTGGCATTGCTGTGGTTACTAAGATTATGGAGGGTGGTGTTTCAGGGCTTGTGCAATCGTGGGCGGCTATAGTGATGGGAATGCTTTCTGGTAGCATTCCATGGGTATCCATGATGATCCTTCACAAAAAGTCTACTCTACTACAAAAGGTGAGGCTTTCTTATAGTTCATACGATGATTTTCTTTTGCCTATGCTTAGCTTTCTTTGATGCTCGTGATCCACGTTAGGTATTAGAAAGTTGACAAAAGTGCTAGCTTGTTCCCACCACTTTTTGCCCCTAACAAACTTGAGAAATGAGGCATTATGTAATCAAACATAAGCTAGATCGTTGATAGGAAAATGAAAAAAATATTAACAATTTTACTATAAAAAATTTACAAACTAACATAATAAATAAATTTATTAATTTCAATTTTATTTTTTGTTTTTGGTTTAAAATTTGATACAAAAATTTAGAAAACTTATATAATACAATTTGTAGTATCCTAACATTACTCCATTAATGGTTTCAGTACCTTATATATGGTTATGAATCCTTAATTTACCCAATAGGGTTTTGAAAGAGAACAAGCTCAACCAAGGCAATTTGGTCACCACCTTTAGGTGCACATGCTAAAAGTAGGTAAGGAAATTTATGAGAACATGGAAGCCATAACTCAAGTATTAAAATCTAAGCATAAATGTTCCTCTCTCTCTTCCAGAAAAGTAGTTGAAAATCCACTTAATGGAGTCATGGAGAAGCCTAGATAGAAGTGTCAAATGTTAGCTTATGACACTTTAGGAGCAATCTTATTTTTTCAATGTTAATATCCATAGCCATCTGATATCAATTTTTCAAATCATTCTTTTGCGTCAATTTTCCTTTTTCCTTACGTTTCTTGTCAATTGTCACCATTGCAATAATGGTATAAAGCCATCAATCATTTTCAACAATGAGCTGTTTAGTATTAACCACATATAATTCCTACTCTTAAATATATATATATAATATTTCCAATAGCACAGTGCTTTCCCATTTACATGAATATTCAATCGTTTCTATCATTTTCGTTCAGGAATCTTTATCTTCAAAGGTAGCTTTCGCTTTCTTTTTTTTTCTTTAACCAATAATATATATACAACGTAAGATATAAAAGAAAGATAAAGAAAAGATAAAACTTGGGCCTTTAGACGATATTTTTTTCTCTGCAAGGCATATGGAAATATTTCTTATTAAGCCTTTGATTAACTACTAGAGAAGATTGAGCATGGTATTCAGGGATAATTTTATAGCTAACGGGCCTGATCAAGAACTAGCATTAGCTTAGGCTAAAAAAAAAGACCTAGAATTAGCCTGCAGGGCTCTTTTAGGTCACAATAAGGGGCGGTGCTAGAGGGGGCTTTTTGAATTTTCTATTAATTTTATTAAAATAAATATTAACTAAATAAAAATATGTTTATCGGCTCTCTCTAGAATTTTTTTTTTTTTTTTTTTGGATTTTGGCTTCACCTCTCTCATATGCAACATTATCACAATCAATATTAATATTTCTCATTATTTACATGAGGAACTTTGACTGAATATACACAATAGAGTTATTATTATTAGGTAACTCTATTGTGAACTCTTAAAAGTTTATGAGAGGATGCCATCAATAATTTAAATAGACACAAAATAATACTAATTAATGATTTTTCATATAGTAATGGAATAGCATAATCCAACCCACTTATTTTAATAGATTGATAGGATTCTAAGAATTTGTAGGATAAACTTAACTTAAGAACCTTAGAATATCCTAATCCAAAAAGGGGATATGTGCATGCATCAAATTCTAATGAATGTTGACCTCTAGAATTTTGCTAGGTATTTTTATTTTTGTTTCTCTTTGTAATGAGCAAATTACTATGTTGAAAAGGCCTAGCTCGTATCTGCACTGGAGTAACTCCTAGAATTATGGCCTTTCAAACTTTGAATTTCATAGTCTTCAGTCTTCCATCTATATAATATATATTTCTAGTTGTTTTGTCCTTGTCCACTAACACACTAATATGCAATTCGCTCCAATAGTAAGCATTGTAATTATACCATCAATTGTTTTCAACGATAAAACAGTAATCACATCGGCTTTATTCTCTTATCTTATAAACTATATCTTAATTAAATAATTTGAAACGACCGTAATGGTATTGCCATCATTCAATTCTTAATTAATATATCTCCACAAATTCAATTGATTGTAACCTGTTTTTATGTTTTTGTTTTGGAATCATTATTCGCTACCTTAAGTCTCTTGTAACTTTGACCAACAATGTTAGGAAATGATTTCATTCAAATGAAAGATATGCAGAATAAAAAATATCTTATGCATATCGAATATATGTATCCTCCTTTCACAATGTTTGGATCCCACGATCATATGAAATCCACACATTATAAGAATGAAGATGTATATATTTGATTAATGAAATAATTATTACAAAAGTAGAGTACTTTGGTTATGAGGAAAATTCAAATGGTCTACAAATTGATCTATTAATTTTATGGTTATAGGTGGATGACACCTTAGGTGTATTTCACACGCACGCAGTGGCGGGGCTATTAGGCGGGCTTCTCACCGGGCTTTTGGCAGAGCCAGACCTTTGTGCTCTCATACTCCCACACCCCAACACAAGGGGTGCATTTTATGGTGGAAATGGTGGGGTGCAATTCTTGAAGCAACTAGCTGCAGCCATGTTTGTGATAGGCTGGAACATAGTGTCCACGACACTAATTTGTCTAGGCATAAGGTTCTTTATTCCATTAAGAATGCCCGATGAGCAGCTGATGATTGGAGACGATGCTGTGCATGGAGAGGAGGCTTATGCTCTTTGGGGTGATGGGGAAAAATATGATCCTACAAAGCATGGTTGGCATGCATCTTTGAACTCACAGAGCACAGTACCATCACCATACAACAATGGTGCAAGAGGTGTGACCATCAACTTGTAAGTTGTAAGCCAAGAAGTGTATCATAGGCCGCCAAAAATGAGAAAACATAGGAGTAAGACAAGCAAATCTAAAGAGTAATTATTCAGTAAGTAATCCGATAGTAATATTTTCTCCTCCAGATTTTAGTGGATTACGTTTTGTTAATTAAATTTATGATGAAATCTATTATTCATATGAGATGATGTATAGAGTATTACTTTCGGAAGTATTGAATAAATTTCTTGAGTGTAAGAAATTTTGTATTTATTTGTTAGTGCGAGTATAATTTTGATTAGTTTGAGGTTTGATGCTAGACCCTCTTATCCACTGAGTCTAATTAAATTGTAAGCAACTATGTATCTTTCTTTCTTTTTGAGAAAGTAGTTTTTTTTGCTAAATTTTTGAGAAAGTAGATAGGAGGAGGTGTCCAATAAAATGAAATGAATATTGGCGTTGACATTTCGTTCAGTGTATACTATTCAAATTGTGTCTCATTAAAAGATTTTTTTTTTTTAATTGTTAATTTTATAATATAAAAGGTTTTTATTGATTCCATCCACATTTTTTAAGCCAAATACTCCAACGACTTAGACTGGCCTGATAATAGTTTGAAAAGTCATCAAATTAAGTGTGGCGTGTCACGTGTGTGCAATTTACCAAACGTAAAGGAATGGAAAGAAAATAACAAAGACAAAAGGATAGACTCAGCAAGGCCCGTGTTAGGTTGTTAATTTCTCGATTGTAAAACCTCATAAGCTTGTATCCAAAATCTTGATTGGCCTATCCCCCTACTCCATAATTTCCAATTCTTGGTCTAAAATGATTCAACTTAGTTATGGATGTAACGTATTTCATGACTTATTGAAATAATAAGTTCCGATTTGTGGATATGCATATCCATCATTTATATTTTCCACCACTCACAGTATATCATCTTAATAAGCTGTGAAAATATGACAGGTTGTGAATAAGTTGTGTTTTCAAACTTATTCTTTTCTATGGCACGTCACATGTCCACTTGTGTTCAAAACTGTGATTGTCTTCTTCCTCTATAATTTCCAATTCTTGGTCTAATGATTCAACTTAGTTATGGATGTAGCGTATTTCACGACTTACTAAAATAATAAGTTCCGATTCATGGATATGCATATCCATCATTTATATTTTCCACCACTCATTATATATCATCTTAATAAACACCTTGTAAAAACATGACAGATTGTGAATAAGTTGTGTTTTCAAACTTATTCTTCTCTATGGTACCTCACATGTCCACTTGTGTTCAAAATTGTGATTGTCTTCTTCCTCTAATTCATAATTTCCAATTCTTGGTCTAAAATTATTCAACTTTATCATTGATGTAACATATTTCACAACTCACAACTCACTACAGAAATAAGTTTTTGATTCGTGGACAATCATTTTCATATGTTTCCACACCATTTTTATTTTTCACCACTCAACATTCTGAAAATATAAACGGGTTGTGAATAAGTTGTGTTTTCCTACTTATTCAATTGGCTGACAGCCCATTAGTCACCATCTTGCTTTTGTCATCACAAGTTTCCAACCTCGAAACCCAGGTGTGTGTGGATAAAAATTTAGCTGCAGCTTTGTATTAATCCCCGCAACCTGTGTGGCTGTGTATTTGAGATGGCGGTGCAATTGCTATCCATAATCAACTATTGCCTTCTAAGTTCTAAGCTGTTACGTAACTAGCCACGATGCCACTAAAAAGTAGGGTTGCTGGCCACTTGGCTTAACCCCATTATTTTTCAGCTATTCTATCTCATGTTTCAACTTTCAACTCCAATTTTTAAAAGTAAACGTTTATAGTTGTGTAACGGCAAAGTATGTTACAAAAAAATAATCATATCTGTGATTCTTTTTTCTTTTTTAGAGAATCATATCTTTGATTCTGAAAAAAAATTAATCATATGTGATTATAAAATAAGGTACTCCGTACTCTACTCCTAACTCCTAAGTCGTTTTGTACGAATTTATTAGCATATAATAATACATTTAAAAATATCCAAAGATAGAATGAGTCCCGCATCTTTTTTATTCTCATTTTGTTAATATAACCCTAGACATCACCCTTTTTTTAATTTTTATGCTTTCACATAAACCAAATAGGTTTGACAAGTTTAAAAGATTGTAAGACCCATGTATTCAATATCTGTTTCTTTTCATATAGTTTGATTTAATAAAAATATAACAAATTTTAGACATAATATTTAATAATAAGAATAAATTACATTTTAAATCATATACTTTATGGTTCGTTTCAAATTAAACCCTAAAACTTAAAACAATTACAAATTACATCTTATACTTTCGTTAGTTTCAAATCAAATCGAAACTTGAATTTCTAAAATCGTATTAATTTGAACTCTTCAATGAAAGGTTTAATTTAAAACTAAGAAAAATTATAAGATGTAATTCGAAACTATCTTTTTCTAAATTAAAAAAAATAAAATAATAATAACTATCTCTAAAGTATGGGATTAACAATATAATTTATGCACTCAAAAAATAAAAACAATATAATTTATCCTAATAATAAAGTAATAATCATAATGTTGGTTAGTTATAAAAATAGGATAAAACTTAAGTACAATTTCTTAGGTTAGGTACATTAGGTTCCCTAATTTAATACAAACACATAAGTGCATTGAATTTAAATATTCTTAGAAAAGCATTATAAAAAAAATAAAAATAAAAATAAAAAAATCTTAAAAAAGATAAGATTGTTTGTATTTCGTCCATTAATACAACCATGCATTTGAATTCAATTGGAAAACCTAACTAATGAACCTAAGCTAAGAAACCTATAAAAATATACTTCCAAAAAACACTTATGAATATTTAGATTCCCGATAAGAGATCTAGATCTAAGTTTCATTTAAACTAGACCGTTTTATGCTATTCTTAATGTCAAAAATCCAAATATAAAAAGAAAATGACGTGGGGGTTTCGTTGGTGTGGGTGTCATTTTTTTTTTTATCACTACATGCAGCCCTACTCTTCAAAAAATCAAAATTCAGATTCCACAGACAGTTGTGCATATAATATAAGAGACAAGTGGGCTTTAAGAACTTTTTTTTCTTTCTTTTTTAATACTATGGACCCAATCTAAGACATCTATGGAGGAAGGGTTACAGCCTTACAGGTCGTTCCAAACCGTGTGATCATAAGATCCAGTTCCAAGGTGGGCACTGTGAATAGCGTCTATCAGTCAAACAAGTCCGCCCTTATTGTTTTATGCGCAAAATTTCCATGTTCACACCCCAAGCAGCTTGGAATACTTTGAATATAACATGAAAAGCATTGGTAGTAGATACCCATCAATATATATGGACCCTGTCCTTCTATGCGTGACTTCAGATCTTGACTTTTGAACAATATTACTATGAAAACAAAGACTTTTGAACCAGAATCTCTTCGAATCTCCCCTCATGTGCGTTAGAGATTCTGTGCTTTCAGAGAAACCATAACTCCTCTCGTTGCTCTTACATGTTATTATTTATCTCATTCAATAAGTTTTTACCGTGTGATCATAACTCCTCACCTTGAATTATAAGTTTTTTTCTTGGACTTTTTGTTATTATTTATCTCATTCAATCATCGAGACAAAATAGTCAAAATCATGCTTCGATGACAACAAAAGTGGGTCCTAAAAATTTCACTTAAAAACACTATTAAAAAAAAGAAAAAAGAAAAAAAAAAAGCGGGGAGCTTATTTTGACTATGAAAATAGATTCTCATTCTTACACGAATCATCCAACCACGTATTCTTTATCTTTATATAACTAGAGGTGCCTTGAATCTATAGCCTGTGTGAAGGTTTTTGGGGTCAAAGCTACAAGCTTGAAGAGCAACCAAAGATGGCAAACACTTCGGTTGTTCCATCAGCATACCTTCAAGGCCTCACTCCTGCCGTGCCTGAATGGCTGAACAAGGGCGACAATGCATGGCAGATGATATCTGCGGCACTAGTGGGCATGCAAGGCATGCCTGGGCTAGTGATCCTTTATGCAGGCCTTGTGAAGAAGAAATGGGCTCTAAACTCAGCCTTCATGGCACTATTTGCCTTTGCAGCAGTAATGCCTTGTTGGGTACTATGGGCTTACAAGATGTCATTTGGTCATAAGCTTCTTCCATTCTGGGGTAAAGCTGGCCTTGCTGTTTCCCAGGACTTCTTGATTGCACAAGCCGTGCTACCCTCCACACAGTACAAAAATATTACTGGTGCAGCTACACTTCTATACCCCACAGCTACTATGGTCTTCTTCCAGTATGCCTTTGCAGCTGTGACTGTGATACTACTTGCTGGGGCAGTTTTGGGCCGGATGAGCATCAAAGCTTGGATGGCCTTTGTACCACTATGGATCACTTTCTCTTACACCGTTGGAGCATACAGTGTTTGGGGTGGTGGCTTCCTATTCCAGTGGGGTGTCATGGATTATTCAGGTGGTTATGTTGTCCATTTAGCTTCTGGTGCTGCAGGATTCACAGCAGCTTATTGGGTAAGGAAAATGATATGCATTTGAAATGGATTTTATGGTTTATATCTAAAGGGTAAAATTTCGATACAATTCCTTAGGTCAAGTACATTAAGTTTCTAGTTGAATTCAAATACATTGAATTTAAATATTTTTGGAAAAGATAACATTGTTTGTGTTTCATTGGTTAATGCAACCATGTATTTGAATTTAATTGAAGAACCTAATATACTTAAGAAACTGTACCTAAGTTTTATCCATATCTAAAAGTGTATTTAGTGCCACAATGGTATACTGTTAGATTTAAGAAATAAAATTTTAACCGTATTTCAATAACTTGAGTTGCTTGGTCTTCACTGAAGGTTGGACCAAGATCGAGGGAGGATCGGGAAGAATTCCCACCTAACAATCTACTACTAGCACTTGCTGGGGCTGGAATTCTTTGGATGGGCTGGACTGGTTTCAATGGTGGAGATCCTTTTACTGCCAACGTGGATTCGTCCATGGCTGTTCTCAACACTCACCTTTGTGCAGCCACTAGTCTCTTGGTATGGACATGCTGGGATGTGGTTTTCTTCAAGAAACCCTCTGTGATTGGAGCCATCCAGGGAATGATTACTGGGTTGGTCTGTATAACTCCTGGTGCAGGTAAGAATATTGACAATTTGTCCCCTACATATACCATAGGAAAATGCTGAATTACTACAATATTTACTACAAAAAACTGATGGCAATAAATGTGATTAGTACCACTTCAATCACATAATAAATTAATAGAATAATTACAATTTTGTACTTGATGACATATCAATTGGTACGACTTATGTAATAATAACTGTAATATCTCTAAGCATTACTCTATACCTTATTCAATTTCTCCTCATTCTCAAACATTCCCCTGTCTGCAGGTCTTGTTCAGGGCTGGGCTGCACTGATAATGGGTATAGCTTCTGGAACTATTCCCTGGTACACAATGATGGTTTTGAGCAAGAAGCTGCCATTGCTGGAGAAGGTCGATGACACCCTTGGTGTCTTTCATACTCATGCTGTTGCAGGTACCTTGGGTGGAGCTCTTACTGGACTCTTCGCTCACCCACACCTCTCTAGCTTGTTCCTACCTATCCCCGAATCAAAAGGCTCCTTCTATGGTGGTAAAGGGGGAGTTCAACTTTGGAAGCAGTTGGTGGGTGCAGCTTTTATAATAGGCTGGAATGTACTAGCTACATCCATCATACTCCTTGTCATTAAACTTGTAATACCCCTTCGGATGACCGAGGAAGAAATCAATATTGGGGATGATGCAGCTCACGGAGAAGAAGCCTATGCTCTTCATGGGAAAGGACAAAGGGAAGGAGCTATTCAAAATGGTAATGGTTCTATCCAGATGGAAGGACCCTGATTCTAATGTTGGGACTAAAGGAAATGTACACACATCCCATTGGCAATCACATAGACTACCATGTAGATTGAAAAATGAAGGCATGTATAAAATTGTTGTAGATAAGCAACTTAAACACGAAAAAGAAAATTGCACATGAACCAAAGGTGAAGAAATTACAATTGTTCTTCAAGAAATTTAGTTCCCTTTACATTCATGAGTTCTGTAACACAATGCAAAAGGTGAACCTTTGAATGAAGCACCAAATTTAGAAATCTTCTATTCTGCATGCTTTCATGTTTAAGTTCCACACCTCATTCTATAGACAATTGATATAAAGCACATTTTAACCTAATCAAATTGTTCCCAGTCCTGAGTTACTTTTGTTGATGACGATGAGGTTGGGGCATTCAAGCTTCCGACTCCAGAGTCAAAGGTTTCCCATTGGGCTGTTACTGAGACAGCATTGCTACTACTGTTGCTATTTGGATTGAAGTTTCTGGCCTTCAGGTTGTCAAGTGTCTCCACAAAGTTTTGGACACGACGTACCTGTTCAAGGAAGTTAAACGATAAAGCAGCAGCCTTCAGATACTTAAATCTAAGGCTATTCAAGCAGGTTCATAGTTTCATAAAAACTTAAAACCTAGCCACAACAGTTTTACAGCCCAGTGAGCTAGTTGCAAGAAACAAATTTTTAAACACAAAGTGTTAGATGAAGCAAACCAATCAGAAATATACACTCTTTGGTTCACAACAATACTCCATTCAATTGAAGAAAAAAAAGAGTAACTCCCCATTTCATGCGTCCTAGACACAATTCTATCATGAGAGAGAGAGAGAGAGAGGGTCTTACTTAAGCTAATAATGTGACCATCAAGTTAATATATATATCATAGGCAGTAAACATACCATATCAGAACTTGAACACAGATAACTATAAATGTAGCATCCAACCTCTTGCAGGACTCTTAGAATACAAGAGCACAAAGAAGCAAAAATGCGACCTTAACAAATAGAATACATATAATGTAATACACATCCACAGAATTTACCCCCCACCCAAAAAAAAAAAAAAGGTTTAGGATAGAAAGAAGATAATTTCCCATAGCCCAATTTGCCAGCAAGTGCAACAATTACTTATTGCTTACGCCACTTACTTTGTTTTTTAATAAGTAATTAAACTTTATTAGAACAGAGAGAGGACACTTCATTTACACAGGATGGGTACACAAAATTCTCCTAAAAAAAATTACATAAACCCCACTTGCGCCAATTACAACTAATTCCAACATTTAATTTAGGCAACAAGGGTTCACTATCAATGTGGAATTCCATTAATTTAGAGGCTGGAGAACCCATTATTAGAACCTTAGAATAGCCGACTCAACAAATTTTAAAGAAACAGAATTACTAGCTCTAAAATGCAGTAAAAAGTAATAAACTATAAAATTGATTACATCTAATACAAAAATTTGTGCAGGTCTCTTTTTGGTGGTTGTTGTTTTAAAAATGGCTATTATTAATTATTTTAATATAAATGTCTTCTTTTTCCCCCCTTTATAAGTCTTTCAATATAAATGTCTTCTGATACACATACATGAATTTTCTGTATGTTTCAAAGCACATCCTCAGATACATGGCACAGCATGATATAGGATATGAGATGAAATACAACTTCGCAACAAGGATCATCACGTAAAGTGCATCATGTTATATGCTGACGGAGTCACAATAAAATTGAAAATTTTTATCATCCATTGCTTAACAATTTATTAATCCATGAGTAAGAAGTAACATTTCTATTCCATACAGCACTTAAAATATCCAAGTAGCAAGACTGACAACATCAAATACTAACCTCAGCCTTCCGTTGCATTTTAGCTTCTCCTTCAGCCTCAATGCCATCCAATTTCAGTAACTGCCTCATAAGCAACTCTGTCGAAACTAAAAATTCTTTCTCTGCAATCTTGGTCCCACCATCCACAGCCACTTCCATGGCAGCCACCTACACAAATAAAATAACCCATGAGTCTCCGTTGGATGCAGACTTCAATGATAAGCTGTTTCAGAGAAGACATGGATTCACCCTTTCTGAGAGCTTATCAACCTCAGCTCTGACTCCTGCAATTGCTTCACATGCCTTCGAAATCTCAGTGTTTTTGCTTATCTCCTCAAGCTTCCTCTCTTTGCTTGCAGGGTCCTCCAAAAGCAAAAGCTTCGACCTATCCTTCACACCTGCCATGTGAAGATGCTCCTCATCCTCTTTCTCTTTTCCCCTGAACAAGAGTCTCTGGTCTTTAGCCTCTAAACCAGTTTTCTGGACAAGAGCATTCTTTATATCCCCTGTCATTAATGAAACACTTAAAGCAAACATATATAAACTTCAATCAGAATAGATTATAGTTCACACTAGTGACCTAGAAGGTTCAAGTAGTAGTTGTACACAGACATACACCAGCACATTAAAAGAAAACATATCTGCACCGGGAAAACAATAGCAGAATATAAGAAAGTAAAGATTAGCAAACCATAAACAAATAAATAAATAAATAAAATGTTAAAAAAAAAAAAAAAAAACTTATGCAGCAGAAATTGTCCCAGAACATATACATGGAAACCGATCGAAGCGGACATCTAACCAATCCATCAGTGTGAATTTCACAGAAAATTTCATACAATTGTTAGTAAACCCCGTTTTGTACGGACTACGTGAGAGTATAAGAATTCATTATGCAATTCTCACCTCTCTTGCCTTCACGAGAATTACTGATATGATACTAAAATATAGTTTTCACTTAAATCTTGCAAATTGATGTGTCAACTTTTAAACACAGAACAAAAAAAGTAATCAAGAAATTAATTCGTCGCATCAATCACATTCATTATCAATTCAATCTGTAAGCCTTTGTGTAATAAAAATTATAGTACCATTAGCATTTTCCTTTCACACAGATTGTTGTTGGGTACTGCAAATTTTACTACATAAACCTTACATAATAATTACAATAAGGAAAATGATAACGCCACCACCAATTTTATTACAAAAGCCTTACAAATTGACATTGCAAATAAATGCGATTAGTGTCACAGCAACAACATAAATAAATATTTATGAACTACTTTTTTTGTTTTTAAATTTTTGTATTTAAAAATCAACACATTAATTTGTAAAGCTTATGTAGTAAAATTGGTAGTAACTAATACATTAACTCATATATAAAGACAATTTTGATTAAATTAAGTTTAATTTACTAAATCTAGTTCACCAAAAATACGAGCTTGAGTACAACATTAATGTCAAATATTAACATTTCCAATTCTTGTAACGTTATAAAATTTCTCAAAAAAAAAAAGCCACATATAAAATAATAAAACCACAAATATAATAAGCTTGGATAAGAGTATAGAAGAATACCAAACGAAGATTGGGCCGGGACATGGACCTCGTGGCGGGCCGGGCCGTGGGAGACGGTGATCTTGATCGTGGGCCCACCCGTGGAAGCAGCAGCGGTGTCATCAACGACGTCGTCTCGCTTCTGGACAAGCATGCCACCTGGCCTGACCTCCCACTCGATCTCTTCGTTTTCGTCGACCTGTGACGACACCGTTTGGTTTTGAGTGGAGTTCTTCTTCATGGTAACGGAACCGTAACAAAATCGAAACGAATCGAAGAATCCCAGAATGGATAGAAAGGCTGTCTTTTTGGGTACAAGAAAAGTGTACTGCGTTGGACTAGTGAATCAAAAACGGGGTTTGAGAGAGATCGGAGAGTTTTGCGAAGGAGAAAGGGTTTTTATAAGGAACGGTTGGTCGTTTGAGGAACAAAATATGTGGATGACCTTATTTCTTTACTGCAAAGGCAATAGACGAATGTGGTCGGCCCCGACCCAAATTATGGACTACCAAAAGAGGAAAAATAAAAACGAATACAAAATATATTCTAAAATACTAATTTACTTTTTAGCAAAAAAAAAATACTAATTTACTTTTTGTTTTGTCTTTTTAGAATTTTTGTTTTTTATGTTTAATTTAGACCTTGAAAATGAATCAAAAGACTGATATTTATATTACTATAAGACCAATTTGAGTCTTGAAACTAGATCATGAAAGGGTAATGTGAGATGTGAATTTGTAAAAATGTATGTAATATAATATTAGGAAGTGGCATAGATCATATAGAGAAAATCTTGGATGAGGTGATGTCGGACAAAATAAGAATCATTTCGATGTGGTTGTATGTTCGTAGAAAACATCATTTATGAGAAATTTTAATAACACTCACATTATCATATTAGTAAGAGTGGCAATAAAAGTGAGCACACTTAAATCTTGTAATAACCATCATACCTAGAAGAGTTTAGATGTGGTGTTAGTTTAGGTAGAATACTAAGGTTGTAGATACTCTAATCGAATATAATGCGTGTTTGACTCCTTCCACAGGATAACTACTACCTGACTCCACCCTTTATGGCTAACAACTTAATATTTCTCACAATCATTCGATCCAAACATTTCATATGTTATATGCTATCAAGGCAAATGAGTTCTACAGGCTGCCAACCAATTCTATATATTCATATGTTTGATTGCCTAGAAAGGCTTAAAATACTATGCAAGTAACATAAGTACAATTGACCTCGAGCTTGATGGGTTCATACATAATACACTAATCCGAAGTATTAATTTTTTGTACCTTGTTACATTGTCATTTACTCCACTGTTCTTGAGTTATGATGAATCTTGTATTTGTATTCCTGTGGTTTAGGAGTTAGCCCATTGGGCCAATTCTTGTAACAGAAATCTCCTTCTTTTATTTTTAATAAAAATATTTTTTATTCAAGGAAAAGGAAAATAAGGAGCAACAAACCAATCAAATCCAAGTAATGGGTCTCAAAGTCACATTCCTGTAACAGGCCTTGGAGTCACAAACTCCCGCAAGGAAGCATTGGTAGTACGATTAACGAATATAGTCCTTGAAATAATGATTAAGATCCATGATCAACTTCAAAATTTGTTTTCCCTTTTGTGCAGGCATTATCCATCTTGTCATTTTGACGAATCTAAAAATTTATGAGCCTGACAATCTACACTCAGCGCCAACCAGTGATAGCAATCTGTTTCGTAAAGAGTAAAAACAGTAAATTTTGGAAGGTGTTATTTCCATAAAGTTCATATATTTTCATATTAAATATTGATATTTTCACAATAAATGGTACGAAAATATTAATTTTTGGTGCAGTAATCCGGACTGATATTTCTGTATTATTTGGTATGGAAATATCATTAACCTTTCCATATTATTTTATACTATTTTCACATTTTTTGTATAGCAATAATAAAAAGTTATGTAATATTGTGCATTATTTCTTGTTAAATCCCACCAATGGTGCAGGAATATTATTTCCTTTTTTACAATATTTTTGAGTTGGAAAATTATTACTAATAGAGGTTGTAGAATTATTGTTTTGTTGTAAAAGCACGGGTCAATTTGCTATCGTTTACTAAAAAATTCATAACAAACGGGTCAATGTCTCATTGAAGACTTTTTTTTTAATTTATATATATATATATGATAAAAATTTTAATCTAAATTTACACACACGTATATTTGAAGATCCAGGGATCAAATCCACACCCTCGTAGAAATGTGGGACTCTTTTAGGAAGGGGGATTACTTACAAATGCGTGAAGTAAGACTGTAAGAGGTCTTGGAGGAATAATTGGACAATTCTTAGGGTTTTTTTTTTTTTTTTTTTTTTTTTTTTTTTTTTTTTTTTGTTGAATAATTGGACAATTCTTAGATATATATGTTAGAGATAAGATTTTGAAAAAGTTTCCGCAGATTTCTCACTCTAATGTCTGGTTGTTGTGTATTGTGACACATGTTTGTTGAAACTTGAAACTTGTAATAAGTAGGCACTGCATTTGCACCATTGATTTGCATTTGTTCATCGTGGAGGCATTTTTGACTAGCATGTCATGCTTACCTTGTCAAAGGGAGGTAGGTAATCCAGTAGATCCAGGCCTTTCTTCTAAGTATTTATGTAGATAGAGATATGTAACATAATACCAAAAAAAAAAAAAAAAAATCTAATTTTTCTTCTGAAATTAGTCAAATACTAGAGTTGCGTGCAAACTTGTTTGGACACCCAATTAATAAATAAATATATATATATATAACCTCATCTAAAATACACACTTTCATGGTGCATTCACGAACATTCATGATGAATCATGTACTATGCATTACAAGTTAATTGGTTTGGAACCTTTGGTTGAAAGGGTTTCAAATTCGTGGGCTGCAGGCTCCTCGGCTTAAGCAAATCTTAAAGAATTTTAGAATGGTTCCTCCTCCTTTGTCTAGCTATAGAACTCTCCACAAATGCTCCACGTTATACTCTACGCGTCTCCACCCTATGCTCCTCGCTCCTTCTCTCGCCAACACGACACTTCTCGCACCACGTGTCACCCAAATAATGCACTCAAAAATACCAGCTCTATATAAGCAAGAAATTTGGTACGAAATAGCAATTTAGAACTAAGCAAAATTGTGAATTTTGTAGCTATGGCTAGCGATGAATTCAGGTTGGTATCACCAGCAATAGACCACGAAGGAAGGTTGCCTAGGAAGTACACAGCAGAAGGTCAAGGTGCATTGAAAAACTTATCTCCACCTCTAGAATGGTACAATGTGCCCGATGGAACCAAGACCCTAGCCCTTGTGGTTCAGGATATTGATGCTCCTGACCCAAGTGGTCCAATTGTGCCATGGACCGTTTGGGTGGTAGTGAACATTCCTCCAACCTTAAAGGGTCTCCCTGAAGGGTTCTCTGGGAAAGAAGAGGAAATGGGTGGTGACTATGCTGGGGTCAAGGAAGGTGTCTCTGATTTCAAAGTCCCTGGATGGCGCGGGCCCAAGTTGCCCTCGCATGGCCATAGGTTCGAGTTCAAACTTTATGCATTGGATGATGAGGTGCACCTAGGTAACAAGGTACGTGCATGTAATTAAATGGGAATATATGGACATGGTTATTCATTTATTTGGCTATTAAAACAAAAATTTTTTTTTTAATTGTTATAATAAAAAGATAAAAGCAAACTAACCATTAATTATAATCCATTGGGTTATTATAGGTCACAAAGGACAAGCTGTTGGAGGCAATTGAAGGGCATGTGCTGGGAGAAGCGGTCTTGATGGCCCTTTGCTAGTAGTAATTTGGAGTTTGGACACAATATATGTGAATTTAATCAACGTTTTATTCAATTCACATGTTTCTCTTGCAGATGTTGTTTATTTCTTTGTAACATTTTAAAATGCTCAGTCTCTTTTTTTTTTTTGGAAGTAAAATTCGCATAGTCTCTACTCTTTAACCAGTCTTTACAGATACTGTTGTTTTATAATGAATTTATCTGTAATTCTGCGTGTGTGATTGCGATTTGGACCCCGGAAGCCTCGACTTGTTGTGGACTCATTCTAATTAATAAAGTGACAATTCACAATCAATCTTAGCTTTATGAGTAGTGATGAGTCTATGAATCAAGTAAGTGCGATTTAAAATATTATTGCACCAAACTAGTTTAGATGTGGCTCATTGAAAATTGAACCAAACTATTTTGTTTCAAAGGAATGATGGTTCTTTTTTGTGAGGAAAAATAAAAGAAAGGAGTGATGGTAAGTCTTATGGGACGTCCATTTAAACTAGCTTAGATTTGGCTCATAGAAAATTGAACCAATCTATTTTGTTTCAAAGGAGTGATGGTTCTTTTTTGTGAGAGGAAAAAAGAAAAAAGTAGTGATGGTAAGTCTTATGGGGCGTCCATTTCCTTTGTGCAATATTATTCTCTTCACACGCGGTAACAAAATGAATTTAGTGAAAGCACCAATGGAAATGAGAAAAGTGTAAAAAGTAAACCTACAATGAGAGGAGCCCTTTTATGTGCTCACAGGCCCAAAAAAATCTTAAATATTTTTCACCATATTTATTAAAGATAATTTTGAAAGGGTGATTGAAAGATCAGTGTAATGTTTATATCATAAAAATAATTTCGAGTTGCTTTGAATACCAAGACGAGAAAGTGGTCTCAAAATCAAGACTAAATGGTCTCCAACTCGCCATAGAAAAATCGATACACTCTAATATCGATACGAATGGCTTGTTAATAATATCAAGAATAAAAGAACAACATTGATATAATCTATAAATTATAATTGCGATAAAATCATTTGTAACCTTAAAAACGATCACATGTAAGTTGGCAACCCCGTGATGTTAGTTTGCTAGCCACGCCATATGTGATTTGACAAATTATCAACTCCCTATTTTCTTACATTACATGTGAAAATGAGTTCAATTACTTGAAAACTTATCGATTACATGGAAGACTTGGTTCTTACATATAAAAGGAGGGCTTATCATGAAGAAACAAGTCAAGAACACACTTCAACACATTAATCATAGAAAATTTGTCTTGCTTATCCTAGTCTTAATTAGGAGTAGTTCTTATAATTCATCTATTAATTAAGTAGGAGTAGTATAATTGCCTTGTAACCATTTCCTTGAATGCAAGTGGAACCCGATTGGTCCTCCATGTAGCTATTTGATTGTAACTTGGCTTTCAACATTTATATTCTATGCTTGTATTGTGCTCATCAATTTGGTGCAAGTAAGTTTCTTCAAATTCATATTTGTTGATTCCACTTGCCTTGTTTTAATAACAATTGTTTATTTTAATCTCTTTCTACCAAAAGGTCATCTTGATTGACGTATTACTAAACCCATTAAAATTTACTTGAAGCTAAATGTATTCTTCAAATTAGACTAGAAAATTGTTCAAACAAATTAGCAACCCCAATTTTGAAAATTATTTTTTTGCTAATATGTATATCATCATGCTCCAATTTGGTTGTGTATTCTTAAGCAAAATGAAAGTTGATACAAACAGACATAAAATATAACTAACACAAAATTTACGTCATCTACCTAGGTCAGCCAGGCTAAGCTAGACCCAATCTACCACGGGCATGCTTAAAACTATTAAGCATGAGCCAACTTGAACGTGGGAGCAATGCATGTGCTCCCAATGTTCACACCTATAGTCACAATTTTTATCTCTACAATTAATTACCACGATACCAAAATTGCAAGTAACAATTTCCAATAATAAGATGCAATGTAACAAAGATCTTATATAAGATTGGTGGAGGGGTTTTACAGATCAGAGTGTAGGATCGGTTTGAGAATCATAATATCCTATTTTTTTCATTTAAACAAAGGCAAAAAAAAAAGAAAAAAGAAGAAGATTATATATGTTGAATAATTATTATAATTATCCATAAAAGATAAAATAAAATTCAATATATTGTGTTTGTTATACTTTATATTAAAAACTACATCTCTATTTAGCAACTAAAGACATGCTTTTTCTAAATAAAAAATTATCCAAAAATTCATTAATAAGAAACCAACTATGAAGTACCAAATTACCAATACATAAATAAAGGAAAATATTTTCCAAGCTCCAAATTGCAACAATGTAATAAATTAATAACTAAATTTTTTTGTTTAAATAGCTATATGTTTTATGTTTCCAAATAAAATTTATTAAAAAAATAAGACTAAAATAATTAAAATAAAATTTTTAAGGAAAAAACAACAAAAAAATCAATAGAAAATACTAGTGTAACCCAATTTTTGTTTTAACTTCAGTAAGGAAAATTTGTTTGCCTATCTATACACCCCTAGGTTTGGATTGGCTTCAGTGCTTTAGTGTACAAGAGTCGTTGTAATCGTTACACGTGTTTAATTTTAATTGCGTGTCTATATCGTAACGGTTTCAATACACTAAAGCACTGAAGTCAAACTGTTCACTACATCCCATAAAAATTGATACCTTTCTCTTGAGCCAAAAAAGAAAGAAAAAAGAAAAAGAAAAAGAACGTCTGCCTTATTTTCCTTGGCATCCTATTCTAAATAAATGGCTAGGAGAAAGCCGATCGAGACTGAACGATATTCAACATTCCACAAGCATAAGTCAACGTCCATTGAATGAGGAGCAGGAGTGAGTGAGTCAGTGAGGCTCACAGATTCTTTCCATGAGAAAGTTTGACAAAGTGTAGAGCTAAAGCCTAAATCTTTCGTAACGTTTCTGTTACTCAAGGACTGCAAAAACAGTAACCCCCATGCACATTATGTATGTGTATTCACCACCAAAGAGTTGAAAAAACGTGTCTGTCTGCCTTATAAACAGTAACTTCCTGAAAACTAATCATACCTTATTATGGCCATGTTTCCACACAATTAGCAACCACAACATTATTACCCTCCACATGGGGTCCCCCATCCTGAATCCTTCAATCAAATGGCTAATCCAAAGGATTACCTATAGTACTTGAAATATAGACCTGTCAATGTTTTTTTTATCTTCTTTTGATATGGTTCTGTTAAGTAGTCTCGTCAAAACACCTAATAAAGCCCATTAATTTATGTTACAATAGTACATATATAATATCTTTGCCAGTGTCACATGCATCACAACAAAGTTGTGAATTGTGACTGATGTGTGTGTGTGTGTATTTTTTGGTTTTGGGTCCGTGAGACTGATGCGGGTTGATGAAGCTAAGATTTGAGAAGACAGGTAAAGCAGGTAATTTTTCATTTTTCAGTGGAACAAGTAAGAATGATTAGTGGTGGTTCTGGTTCTCTATCTCTACCCACCCCCAACGTGAAAACCGGAGACACATGTGCGCTTGCTTGCGCTTGTCTCTCTGAATTACTGATGTTCTCAGCTTTAACTCTTTTCTTTGAAGGAAATTTCGAATTCATCATTTATGTTGCTGAATAAAGAATAATGCTGTATGCCTGTATATAGTGTGACAAAATGTATCACATCTATGAATAGAAGTTTGCATCAAAATTCATGACCCCCCCAATTTATTGCTAAGTGGGCTTTTGTTTGTAACTGGGAGGGGCCTGTTTTCGTGTCTTGAATCCCTCCTCCTGTTTTGTCTTCAGAAATTGAAGGGGGTTAGGCCCCTCCTATTCCTATCTTTCATTTCTTGTTTCCCCCTAAGCAATATGACACATTTACTTATCCAAAAAAAAAAAAAAAAGTTTGCATCGAGACGAATTAACTGACCGGTTAACTTCTTCCATGTTCTTGTTTACCCAATTAAAAAGTGGGCTAGGGAGAAGGATTGGCATTTTGACTGTCTAGTTACAGCTTTCACATCTGCTTTTAGAGAGTGTGACTGTGTGAGAGATGCTACAGTAATCTATAATGGATTTTTATAACTTTTTTTAACGATTGTTATCAATACTAATTATTTTAGATCAGGATCCTCTAGAATTTTTAGGATATTCTATTACATAGAGTTCTCTAAATTCTAATTTTCCTTTTAATAATAAATAGTTCTTATCTATTAACACCAATATTTTAGGGGTTTTGTTAGTAGAAAGATGATGTGGCATAATCTGAACCATTTATTATAAAAAGAAATGTTAAGATTTAGAGAACTCTATGTGGTAGAGTACCCTAGAAACTCTAGAGGATCTTGATCCAATTATTTTAGTTAAAAAACCAGTTTGAAGATCCCAATGTGCATGTTCTTTAATTATTTTATCCAACAAAATAAGGTATTTGCAAGTATAATGCAATTAATTTTTTTTCTTTGTAATAAGGAGAGCAAAGGAATTAGAATTCAATGTTTGCTTTATAGGAGAATCAAGTAGAGTACAATTTTTTTTTTTTTGGACATATGATGAAAATTTTAATCAAAACTCACACACACGTATATTTTAAGGATTCGCAGATTGAAACCATACCCTTATAGATGGGGTGAGACTTTTTGGGAAGAGGGATCACCACTGAATCGAATACCTAAGTGACAGTATAATACAATTATGAAGTATACGATTGAGATAAATTAAATTTATTGGTTTATTTAGCTTAATATAAAATTGTATCTATGAAAACATAAGATTTTGAAAGGTTGTATATAAGTTGATTTATATTTCAAATCAACTTAAAAGTTTAAACAAAACCCTAAGAACTATGTTACATTATAAAGGTTTCTATTTACTTGGAGTGTATTTGAGTATTGCTAAATATTAGCCTAAAGCATCATTCTTAGAGCAAATATTACTAGCATGCACCCTCCAATTTATTAGTCAGCTGTACATGCTGTATTCTTTTCATTTTCTTATTAAAAAAAATATATAATTTAATCCTTAACATCCTAGTAATTAGCTAGAATCACATCATACGAACACTCATTGCACTTGTAATGATCTTTACCTATCTTGGATCATAATATTTTGATAAACAATTGAATCATAAAATATTGACTATATGATTCTTCAAATAAATAGATTCCTCCATTGTCAATTTTTTAAAAATTGATTCCATTATATTGTATTGTCCATTTGAGGTTTAATGAAGCTTAATTACTTCATAGTCCAAGAGATTGGTACATTTGTCCAAGTTCAAATTATAGAGAATCTTTCAAGGAATTATCTCATATACTATTTATTTGATCTGTGTGTAAAAAGAAAAAAGAAACAAAGAGAATATTATTGCTGCCATTGGTTTATATTCTCCACCAAACAAACCATAACTTTGGGTTCTTTAAAGGGTGGGGTTTTTCAGTGACTTTGGAGGGATCTAGCTTGAATCTACCAATGGTTGAAGCAACTTTGATCCAAAATTGCCTTTAAAAGAAGAGCTGATGAGACAATAAGCTCTTTTCTTTTCCACTTAAAGAGAGGTAATGCGGGGAAACATAAATAGTTATTCTCTACCAGCATACAGTGAGTAACCTTGGGGATAAAAAAGCTTTGATCGTACACTTAAAAGCCCGACAAGGTCTTGCTCCTCAGATTTAGGCACACCTGCAACAATGATACATCCACTTCGAATTCAGAGGAAGAAGAAAGAAGGACCCCCCCTCCTCCTTCTAGTTCCCCATTCTTATTTCACTTCATGACCCACCTAAAAAACAATTTGTCTATCTCTCTCTCTCTGATCACTTGCCGACTAGTTAAACATCACTGTTGCTAATTGTGGGGGTCCTATTGAGTCACATATATTTACAGAAGAGTATCCCAAAAGACAAAAGAGTATCCCCTAAAGATAGCAAATAGAGTAAAGTTACGTATATAATAATTTTTATAAAGATAAAACTTATTTACAGTTTGTTATGTCAAATATATAACATTTTTCAATGAAATTTAAATACTCAGTTACATTAAATTTAATTAGCCTTAAAAAAATTAACATCATTTCTCTTTATTAGTTAATACAATTATGATTCATTGAACAATAGTTCACTAGTATCCCCCTCTCCATATTTGATTTTCATCCTTATATAAGGGTGTGAGTTTAAATTCTTATACGTTTACACACACTTAAATTAAGTTAATTAAGAATTTCTATCACTGCTTTAAAAGAGTGGTGAGAAGTTTAGTTTGATTTCAACAGTTGAATTACAATTTTTTTATTATTTACTATTTGAGACATCAACTATGCGAAATATTTTGAGAATAGTTGTGTCTCAAGACTAGCTAGCTAAGACTTAGTGAAGCAAACAAAGCTTTAACGAGGTAAAGCAAAAACCTTTGCGTATGCTAAAGAGATATCTGCTGGGGCTCTATATAGGCCCCTATGTTAGACACCCGTATCCTGCGCCAAAGATTGGCTGACTCACATGACGACATCTCTTCCATTCATTCAAAAAATATTATATCAACATTCCCACATTGCTCTCCCCTATATATATGTCTGTCCCATAATAAACCAAGCACATATATACACTCACACTTTCAAGTCCCAAACTAAATCCACTTGTGTTCTTTTTGTTGCTTAATGGACTACCTTTCCACTTCTAATAACCCTAGCTCATCTGGGTTTTCATCAGTGGCAAACAACAACAACAATAACAACAAAAAGAAAAGAAGGCAAAGGGTGGGAAAAGAAGCAAAGGAGTGAAGCTCTCAACTGATCCACAAAGCGTGGCAGCTAGGGAAAGGAGGCACAGGATCAGTGACAGGTTCAAGATCTTGCAGAGCTTAGTACCTGGTGGGAGTAAGATGGACACGGTGTCTATGTTGGAAGAGGCTATTCACTATGTGAAGTTCCTCAAGACTCAGATTTGGCTTCACCAAACCATGATCAACTTTGTTGATGAAGACCCATCTTTATTCCTTGCTGGTAATTCTTTGCCTCCACAACAACAGAACTTTTATGCACAAAACAGTTTAGTGGATGAAGTAGTGCAACCCTTAGAACCAGCACCACGGCCAAGCTCTGTTTCCTTTGACAATTACGTTCAATACTAGCATTGGTCTGTGTGTGTGTCTTGGGGGATTGGTGTTGTAAGATCTAGCTATGTGGTGTTTACTAGAAAATGACGAGTTTGTTTTAGTGTTGTTAAGGGTAATATTTTTGAGGGATGTGTGATAATGGAATCTTGTGAAGGATTTCAATGTTAAATGTAGCTCTTAACTGAAAAATCTTTTTGTAGTTCACGTTATATATATATATTACTAGCAATTCAAAGCCATATATATGCATGGAAGCTAATTAGTTCACCTTGTGGATGTGGTAGAAACTAGAAACACTCCATGGTTATGGCTTATGAGTGTAACCACAAGGTTGATAACCATGGAGGCTAAGAATTGATATGTTAGCAAGAACAACATTTGTATTGCAATTAGAAAATGCACAGGTCCCGTAGCTCAGTTGGTTAGAGCGTTGGTCTTATGAGCCGAAGGTCGCGGGTTCGAGCCCCGCCGGGACCATATCCTAACTTTATTTGTAAATGTTTTATTTTTAAAACTCTTTCCATGCTTTTTCATTGTTTTCTTTTACCCTTAGAAAAGCAAAAAAAAAAAAAAAAATCTTGGTGTGAATCATCTAAAATGAGAGGAATCAAGAGTTAAAAAGATAGACATCATACGCTTATACATGTTACATTTTTAGATCGCAATTTTTTTATTTTTTATTTTGTTAAAGATAATAAAAATGCAAAATGTCTAAAATTAACACCTCTTTTCATCCACCAAATGTCTCTCTCCCTTTACAATTTGCATACTTTCGGTTTTACCCAAGACTCAAAGCTAGCAAGGTCATGACAAAGCTGCAATAGCAAAGACACGATTAATCCAAGAATTCTTCTAGTGCTGTCAACATTTGGATGGCTGTCAACTAGAGTGACTCTCTGTGTATTTCTTACCTTTCTTTTGTGGTGGGGGAGTAGGTGCTGATCATGGGAGACTCGATGTCAATTTTACCTTTTTGATTTTTGACCGTTAAAAAGGAACTAAAAATCCACTGTGCACGCTGACCCAAGAGAAATAGAGAGTTGGGTCACATTGCTTTTTACCTCTACTTGGTTTAGAGGCCATTGATGTTGCATTAGGTCGTGCTATGGAGAAGCCCAATATTGGTGCTTTCCCAAAAAGCCCAGTCTCAGTTGTGGCTCGCTAACAATATTGATATTTTTTTTAGGACGATATAAAAAAACACTATTTACCACAATTTTAGAGCTTTGGATTCTTTCCCTTTCAAAATCCTCTCTATTTGATTCATTTCATAATTCAGATTAAATATTACTGATATAACAATGTATAGATTGTTACGTCAATTAAAATTTTAAGTGACGTGGTAGTTTATAAACTGTTATATTTAGAAAATAAAATCTAAATCATGAAATGAATCAAATTGAGAGATTTTGAAATGGAGAGGATTCTATTCCCACTTTTAGACGTGTCAATTTAAATCTAATATTTTCATTTTTGTGTCAAACAAAATTTTATCTATAGTCTCAAGTGTTTTGTAAGTTTCAAGTATTTGGCACAGAATAATAAAAGTGTGAGATTCGAAATAGCATATTTGAAAGTATGTGGTTTAATTTGTCACAAACATAAAATTATAAGTTTTTTGTTGGACTTTCACTTTTTTTTGTGTGTTTAGAATAACAAAAAGTGATTGTAATAACTAATAACTAATAAATAATAATCATTGCATAGTTCCACCCCTCAAAGCACGTTTTAGCGTACTAGTGAGTAGAATTCACGTTATGACCCAATTGAGGCCCCTCAATCATTGATTTCTCAAATAAGTAAAAGAAACAATAACAAACCTAGGGTCTGTTTGGGAGAGCTGTTTGAAAAAGAGTGTTTTTTAAAAATAGCAATTTCAAAATGAGCATTTTGGAATCACGATTTTGAAAATTACATTTAAACGTTTGGTAAAATTGTGAAAAAATACGGTTTCTGTTAATTAAGTGTTTGGATAATTTTAGTTTAAAACTGTTGTTTCTGGTATAAATGACCAAAAAGAACTTTACTATATTATTCAGGTTATCTTACCATTTAAAAAAAAAAATGCAGTTAATATTTCAAAGTGTTAAAATAAAATTATAATGAAACTAGTAATAAATTCATACACAACAATACATTAAATAAATTAAAATATTTCATTCAAAATACTATATAACCAATGTTTCAATGTTTCATCAAATAATAGTACTGAGGTCGGTCAAGTTCAAGGTCAAGTTAGGACTTAATCTAGACTCCTCAATCATTGATTAAGTAATTCAGCAACAACAACAAAATCATTGATTAAGTAAAAGAGCTGTTCAAGTCATGTAACTATGTAAGATAGTCATTTATGGTCCCCTCACTCTTTTTTCCTAAAGAAAATATCAAATCATTTAAACAAACAACTGATCGTTTTGCTATCTTTATTAACTACAGACCGTTTCTTCAAAGGACCGATCGCTTTTGCCATCATATCAACGGCAAACCGTTCAGTTCTACTCTAAATTATGCACATTGCAAAGCAACCAATAGGTACAACTTACGAGTATTATATGATATGCATAGGCACAAAATATGTGAGGGAAAGAACCACAGGCCCCTAACACATTCTCGCAATCTGCATATGCAATCAACAAGAACTTGAACATGAGCAACATGTCTCAATTATTCCAATATTGCAAGATAAGTTTTCTTGTCTGTGCTCATGTATTGATGCTCACAAAATCTTGGTTTCTCTTTAAGAGAGTCCTTGTGTTAAGTTATATGCATGTGTTTCATTGACAAATATAATGAGTCGCCCACCTGTTTGTTGAAATTCCTGAATGAGTATTAGCTTGAGTCTGACGTGCTTGCTATTTATAATGAGTCAACCACACAGATAAACCCTGTTTATATTTATGTAAAAAGAACATTATTCAAAATGGCTACAAACTTGCATGTTCAAGTTCTGTTCTCATCCCCCCTTTCTGGGGTGATGATTCTGTAGAATCTGCACCTATCTACACATAAAAAAAAAAAGTGCAACAAATGAAAAAAGTAAAATAAAAAAAGAAAGAGAGAAAAGCTTTGCTTTGATGAACTAACTATGAAGAAAATGAGGATGAAGAAGAAGAAGAAGAAATGGGGGGTGAGTTATGGCATATACATTGGGGGTCATGGATGGCCCTCTTCCTATTGATGTCGAGTTTAGAACAAAAAATACAGTACCGCCTGCGAAATTCTTCATCGTCTTCACAGTCATCTGTGTTCTCATCTTCAATATCTTCCTCTGCCTCAACCTTGAAATCATTGCAGCCAGTGTAAGTCAATCCTATCATCGGAAGAATCACTAGAAGAACCTTATCAATGCTATCATCATGCCATTTTCTTCCTTTCTCCCAAAACATTAGGGGAGCAACAACCACTGCTGCTCCTACCCCAAAACCAAGTCCAGTCAGTATGAACTGCCAATCAAATCCAATCAAAGTAGTTGAAATGGTGCTTTTAGATTTTGGTGTTGCTGGAGGTAGTGGAGCTTTATCACTTGTGCATTCTGTCTTCAACGGTACTCCACATAATCCCTTGTTCCCTTCATATGAATTGTTTGAAAATGTAGAAAATTGCTTGATTAGTGGAATTGGCCCCACCAATTGATTGAACGAAAGATTTAGAACTGAAAGGAAAGTCAGACCATCTGCCAGTTGCGAAGGGATCTCCCCTGTGAGCTTGTTGCTTGACAAGTCTAATGATTCCAACATAGTCAAGTTTCCCAGAGATTGCGGGATATGGCCTATAAAAGCATTATGTGACAAGTTGAGAACAACTAGTGATTTGAGTTCTTCTGATTCTTCTGGTATTGGCCCATCAAGATTGTTGTTGGAAACATCAATCGAGGTGAATATAGTTAGAATCTTCACCAGCTCAATGTCTAGACCTTTAAATGTAACTGTTATCACATCGTGATAATAAAATGGATTGAGTTGTAGAATATCAAATTTGAGGTAAGAGAGCTTTGATGGGGTCTCATCCATCATTGCTGTCCAAGTAGAAAGGGATTTTGCTGAAAGCCGACCAGTAAATTTGTTTGAAGCCAGGTCTACAATTTGAAGTATCGGCCAGGTCGCATTTGGCCCTTTGCAACCAATGGCCCCATGAAATTTGTTAGATCGCAAGACAAGGACACGCAACCTGGATATGTTCCTCAAGTAACACGGGTAAGAATCCTCGATGTTATTGTTCCCAATGTCAAAGACCTCCAAATTTGTGCAATTGGACAAAGACCTTGGTATCTCTCTGTAATGACCGTGACAACCAAGAAGAATGAGGAAGTGGATGGGCATGCAAGATGTGCAGATGTGGCAGATTCTGTAAAAGATGTGGCAGATTCTGTACATGAGGCAAATGAGAATACTTTGAAGAGTTGTGGCTGAAGTGAAGACGTATGGTTAATAGCAGTAGAGTTTAGGTAGAATAGGACAACAGTTATGATATTTGGATAGGAGAATGATTAGGAAGCGTAGTTGAGTTATATCAGTATTTGTTAGTATTTGAGTTCTATTAGGAAGTTGCATTATGATTATTAGCCTAGGTCCAGTACATGTATTTAAAGAGCAATCGCTTATGAATACGATATCAGAAATATTATTCCAAACTCTCTTTCTTTCTCTCAAACTTCAGGAGATTAGTCATCTCGAATCGACTAAGCACCTTTTGATTTAGTTATTAGATCCTGGTTCATTACAATTGGTATCAGAGCCTAATGACTTCCACACGTTCTACCACATCGGAAGATCGCTTTGCTGCACTAGAAGTCGGGAACCATGGACTACAACGGCAACTTGAGGAACAACGTGCAGATATTTCAGGCATACGTGATAGTTTAGCAGCCCTTTCTGAATCCATGGCCCAACTACACCGAGACAATCAAACACGTGGTCATCGCGACGAAGAAGATTCTGTAAACCAAAATCGCGGCAACAATGGAGGCAATCGTAATGGAGGATATAATGGTGGACCCAACGGAGGGGTGCAAGCTCGATTTTCACGGTTAGATTTTCCACGTTTCAACGGGGAAGATCCTACAGGATGGATTTACAAAGCTGACCAATTTTTTCGATATCAAGGAACAGCTAAGGCTGAACGTATTCTCCTCGCATCCTTCCACTTGCAAGATGAAGCCCTTCAATGGTACCAATGGTACGAACGGACAAACCCCAACGTCCATTGGGGAGAATTTACTCAAGCCTTGTGCGTGAGATTTGGCCCCTCCGAATATGAAGACTTTGATGAAGCACTATCACGACTTCGCCAAACAACCACCGTCCGTGACTATCAGTCACAGTTTGAACGCTTAGCAGCAAGAGTCCAAAACTGGCCGGAGAAGGCCCTTATTGGTTGTTACATCAGGTGGCCTCCGGAAGATATCCGAGCCGAGGTGAAGCTTTTTCGACCCACCACACTCCTACATGCGACCAGTTTGGCACGGCTACAAGAGGATAAAATCTATCAACTTCGCCGAAACACGCCAAAGCCGCCAATATTCTCAACCTCGCCTATACCACCCATACGGCCCACGTCAAACCCCACCACCATTACTCGCTCATCACCTGGACCCAACCTTAAGTGATTGACTTGGGGTGAGATGCAATCTCCACGTGAGAAAGGACTTTGTTACAACTGCGATGAAAAATTCACCCCTGGCCACAGATGCAAGACGCAACAGCTTTACATGTTGGAAACCATCACTGAACTTGAAACGGAATTCAGCAACGATATCGAAGAAACTACTGAAGAGATATCACCACCAGAGATTTCTTTACATGCCCTCATCGGTATCTCGACCCCTAACACAATGCGTGTTTGTGGTATGACCAATGGCAAACAGGTACACATTCTAATTGATAGTGGGAGCACCCACAATTTTGTAAACTCCAACTTTGCCAGGAAATTGGAATGTCACAGCATCATTGCACCACCGTTCCAAGTTCAAGTTGCCAATGGCGAAGCACTTCGCTGCACAGCTGTTTATCAGACGACGGTAGAGATTCAAGGTTATCAATTCACCACTCATTTATTCGCCTTGGATCTTCAAGGATCAGATGTTGTGCTAGGCATGCAATGGTTGCGCAGCCTTGGGCGTGTCCTTCATGATTGGGAGAACCTTACCATGGACTTCACCATGGCTGGTCAACACTACCACCTCAGTGGTATTCCTCATAAGCAATTAGAGCATAGCTCTCTCCACTCCATGCATAAATTGCTTGCCACTGGAGTTGATGCCTTCTTGATGCAATTAGTAGCCACCCCTACTTCCAGCAGTACCACACATTTATCACACGAGCGCGCCACCGAATTGGATCAACTTTTGGTCCAATACCAATCCGTGTTTCAAGTTCCACAGGCTCTGCCACCCACTCGAGCTCATGACCATCGTATTAATTTGGAACCAGGCACCGGCGCTATTAATGTTCGCCCATACCGCTACCCCCATATCTAAAAGACCGAGATAGAACGTGCAGTGAAGGAGATGTTATCCACTGGTATTATACGGCCTAGTTTCAGCCCCTTTTCTTCACCAGTACTGTTAGTCAAGAAGAAAGACGGCTCATGGCGGTTTTGTGTTGACTACCGTGCTCTCAACCCAAGCCACAATCAAAGACCGTTACCCAATTCCAGTGATCGACGAATTATTGGATGAACTCCACGGTGCTGCCTTCTTCACCAAACTGGACCTCAAGTCGGGTTATCATCAAATCCGCGTTCAACCAGCAGATGTCCCTAAAACGGCGTTTCGCACACATGATGGCCACTATGAATTTTCGGTCATGCCATTTGGGCTTACTAACGCCCCTGCTACTTTTCAATCGTTGATGAACGATATTTTTAGGCCTACCTTGCGGCAATATGTGTTGGTTTTTTTTGACGATATTTTGGTGTATAGTAAAACATGGGGAGAACACATGCATCACTTGACGCATGTTTTTGATCAGCTATGGGGAAATCAATTATTTGTCAACAAAACTAAATTTCTCATTGGCCAACAAGAAGTCGATTATTTGGGGCACATAATCAGTCCAGCAGGAGTTTCTGCAAATCCAACAAAAATTACCAGCATGACGAACTGGCCCACACCACGCACCACCACGGCACTACGTGGTTTTCTCGGCCTCACAGGTTACTATCGAAAATTTGTTTGTAACTATGGCTCTATTGCAGCACCCTTGACCAAGCTTCTCACCAAGAATGGCTTCAAGTGGTCTGATTCCGCTGAAGCTGCGTTTCACCAACTCAAGACGGCGATGGTCCAAGCACCCGTACTAAGCTTGCCTGACTTCAACAAACTATTCGTAGTCGAAGTTGATGCTTCTGGTTATGGACTCGGTGCCGTACTTATGCAAGAACATCATCCCATTGCTTTTTACAGCAAAGCTATCTCAGTTCGGGCTTTGGGGCGATCGACATACGAAAAGGAACTCATGGCCATTGTTCACTCTGTACTGCATTGACGAAATTATTTACTGGGACGAAAATTTCAGATTCGCACAGACCACCGCAGCTTGAAATATTTGCTGGAACAACGTATCACCACCATGGATCAACAACGTTGGATTGTGAAGCTTATGGGTTACGACTACGAGATTTTATATCGCCCTGGTATTGATAATAAAGCTGCAGATGCTTTATCACGGGTACACGGAGAATTAGCGGCACTCTCATCACCGCAACACAGCTGGCTGACCGAGATTAACAAGGAGGGTCGCACCCATCCCGAGATGCTCAAGCTCAAGACAGCACTTTCTCATAGTGACAAGACCGCCTCCCAGTTCACCTTACGTGATGATTTGCTTTGGTTCCAAAACCGCCTGGTGCTGCCAGCTTCTTCGCAGTTTAAGACCCACCTTATTCGTGAATTCCATGACACTCCCGTCGGTGGCCACTCTGGTGTGCTTCGCACCTATAAGCGCATCGCTGCAAGTTTTTATTGGGCTGGTATGAAACGTGATATTCATAACTACATCCGTAAGTGCGATGTTTGCCAACGGAACAAATATGAGACGATGTCACTTGCTGGGTTACTCCAACCCCTACCAATTCCGTCACAAATATGGGAAGATATCTCTATGGATTTCATTGATGGGTTACCCAATTCTTGTGGGTTTACTGTCATCTTGGTTGTTGTCGACCGTCTATCTAAGTACGGCCATTTTCTTCCCTTGAAACACCCTTATACAGTTAAATCAGTAGCTGAGATTTTCATTAAAGAGGTTTCTCGTCTCCATGGCATGCCGCGCTCCATTGTCTCCGACAGGGACAAGGTATTTACTAGTCAGTTTTGGGCTGAGTACTTCTGCCTTCAAGGTTCTGAGTTACGAATGAGTTCGGCTTACCACCCACAAACCGATGGGCAAACTGAATCGCTTAATAAATGCCTTGAGACATATTTGCGCTGCTTTGTTAGTCACAAACAGAAACAATGGAGTCGTTGGTTACATTGGGCTGAATATTGGTACAATACCTCGTACCAAACATCAACCCGAATGACACCGTTTGAGGCCGTATATGGACGACCACCACCATCTGTGCATTGCTATGAGCGCGGGTCTATTGCAGTGGCTTACGTGGAAGATACCTTGCTGGCCAGAGATGTCATCCTCCGCATTCTTAAAGACAATTTAGTGCTAGCCCAAAATCGCCAGAAAGTTCAAGCCGACCGCCACCGTCGCGAGCAAGAGTTTGTTGTTGATGATTGGGTGTACCTTAAGCTACAACCATTCCGTCAAATGTCTGTTCGCACTCGGAGTAACATGAAGCTTTCTCCTCGTTTTTATGGCCCTTATCGTGTTCTTGAGAAAATTGGGTCTGTGGCTTATAAGGTGGAATTACCGACAGGGTCGCGTATCCATCCTGTGTTTCATGTCTCGCAACTAAAACAAAAATTGGGAGCTGTGGACTTTGTTGTGGATGAGCTTCCCGCTATTACTGAAGATGGCGCTATGGTGGTCGAGCCTAAATGGATCTTGGAGGTTCGTTGGACTCGAGTTGGCCGTAAAACAGTGCAGGAGGTCTTGGTCCATTGGACTGGGTTGCGCCGTGAGAATGCCACATGGGAGCGCCTCTCGGACCTTGAAATGCAGTTTCCCCATCTGAATCTTGAGGACAAGATTCGTCTTCAAGGGGAAGGGAATGTAATGACCGTGACAACCAAGAAGAATGAGGAAGTGGATGGGCATGCAAGATGTGCAGATGTGGCAGATTCTGTAAAAGACGTGGCAGATTCTGTACATGAGGCAAATGAGAATACTTTGAAGAGTTGTGGCTGAAGTGAAGACGTATGGTTAATAGCAGTAGAGTTTAGGTAGAATAGGACAACAGTTATGATATTTGGATAGGAGAATGATTAGGAAGCGTAGTTGAGTTATATCAGTATTTGTTAGTATTTGAGTTCTATTAGGAAGTTGCATTATGATTATTAGCCTAGGTCCAGTACATGTATTTAAAGAGCAATCGCTTATGAATACGATATCAGAAATATTATTCCAAACTCTCTTTCTTTCTCTCAAACTTCAGGAGATTAGTCATCTCGAATCGACTAAGCACCTTTTGATTTAGTTATTAGATCCTGGTTCATTACACTCTCCTCCTAGTTTGTTTCCATTGAGATTTAGAGTTTGCAAACCACAATTGCTAGGAAATTTATCAAGGATTGTGCCAGAGAGGTTGTTTCTCCTTAGATTCAAAACCCCAAGAGTCTCACTCATAGCGTAGAAGCATTGGGGAATGGTGCCACTCAAGGAATTATTAGATAGATCAAGAACTTGAATATATGTAGCATTGCATAACGATTGAGGTATATCCCCGTGGAAGTTATTGCTTGAAAGAGATAAGAAAATTGTGTAAGTAAGGGAGATACCAATGCTAGTTGGTATAATAGAGCTGAAATTATTCATTGAGGAGTCCAGATATTGAACAAGTGGTGGGAGAGATGGAAGTTGCCCCTGGATTTGGTTGAAGTGAAGGTCTAGGACATTTAATTGAGAAGGGAGATTCAGTAAAGGCCCTTGCAGAGTCACAAGGTGATTATAAGAGAGATTTAGGTTAATAGGATTATTAAGTTTCCAAATCCAGTTGGGTATTTCTCCATGAATCTGGTTGTTTGAAAGGTCAAGAAAGACAAATAATTCAACTTGAAATGAATTATGAAAATTATTTAGATTTGATCATATAATCATGTGCCCATGTATTTATTTGTCTTTCTTCTTATTTAAGTATCATTTATTTTATTTTTGGATGGAAACATGATCCATATGGTAAATATAAACATAAATCGTATTTTATAAAAATTGGACTATATTCAACTTATGCCAAAAGAAAAATTACATTATATTAAATTTTAATTATCCTATGGTAAATACTTTCTTAGTTATTTTTTTAAACAAAAAAGTAGAATCTATCCTAAATCCGATTCGTAAAGTCTCTTTATCGATCTTGCCTACAACATTTTGAACTACAAAAAAAAAAAAAAAAAAAAAAAAAAAATATCAAAAAAATGGTTTTAAAAACCGGACCGGGGAGAGAACCGGAAAAGGGAGTGGTTCCCGTACTAGTGGTCCGACCGGGGTCGGACCGGTGGTCGAACCGGTGACGTCATCGATGACGTCATAAATAATAATTAATAATTTTAAAATTATATAAATAATTAAATAAATACAAAAAAAAATTGTAACTAATAATATAGAGTTAACAAATATATAGCAAATTTTAAAATATTTTATATGAGTTTCCACATTTTATATTTTGCAAAAAAAATCAAAACTAAGCAAAATGTAACTATATAAATATGTAACTAAACATGTTTACATCACAAAATAATGTTCCTTAAACCAAATAATTTTGAATTCTATTACATCCAAACAACAAAGAATAATAAATATTCATTTGATAATCAAAATTAAGCAAAATGTAACTATGTCAATACGTAAGTAACGTAACTAAACATATTTTTTATAGGGTTAACAACTATTGAGGCCACACAGAGAAAAAGCGAAAAGAAAAAAAAAAACAAAACAAAAAAAAAAAAAAGAAAAAAAAAGAAGAAGAAGTAAAGGGGCGGAAAAGAGAAAGTGACAAACCCAAAATGCTCTTCATCATCATCAGGTTCAAAATCCGAAATCCAGAACAAAATCCATGGCTTTGGTTTATTTGGGTCAATATCAAAGAGTCTTCTTCAATTTTGGAGCCTCCACCACGGCTGTATCCACCTCCGCCGCCACCGCCTCCACCGTTTCCGCGGGACTGAGCCTCGTTGACGGTGATATTACGGCCGTCCAGGCTGTGACCGTTCATTCCTTCGATCGCGTCCCTCATCGACTTCTCGTTGCTGAAGGTAACGAATCCGAAGCCTCGTTACTGGAAGAAGAAGAGATCTAGAAGAAGAACAAGAAGAGATCTGGAAGAAGAAGAAAAAGAAGAGATCTGATTGTTTTTTGTTTGTTGATGATCTGAAAAAGAAGAGATCACGGTCGTTGATGATCTGAAAAAAAAAACGGCGGTTTTGTTTGTTGATGATCTGATTGTTTTTCTTTTTTTTTTTTTTTTTTCTTTTTTTTTTTTTTTTTTTTTTTTTTTCTGCTGGTTTTTCCGGCTGGTTTTTCTGCTGGTTTTTTCGGCTGATTTTCTTTTGTCGGCCGGAACACCCGATACAACCAAAACCGGTTCAACCGCTCCGGTTGGCGGTTTTGGCGGTCGAACCGGCGGTTTCCGGTTTTTGGCCTATTTTTTCATTTTTCCGGTTTTTTCAGAGAACCGGACCGGATTAGACACCGGTCCCCGGTTGAACCGGCCGGTCCGGTCCGGTTTTTAAAACCATGCAAAAGAAGTAAAATGAATCAAAATTAATTTAGATTTTATTTTCAATAATTTTCCTGTGCATCGCACAGATTTGCGACTAATTATTAAAATATATTTATATTGTGTTTATATATGGAATATATGTTAGTATTAGATTAATTATGATTGTGTTTTATATATGGAATAATATATTCTTATATTAAAGAAAATATGATGTGTCAAAATTCTAATGGAAGGTTTAATAATAGAATAAAATTTAAATTCAATTAGAAAATATATATTAAAATAATAAGGTGTAAAATTGTGAGATTTCAAAAACTTATGTGTCGCAACATGATGAAGTCAACCAAAAGTCAAAAAGTTTCAGTTTTACATTATAGTATATATTATTATTATTTTTTTTTATAATTACGATATACATTTAAACCTATGGCATCCGCTCATGATGGTTGCTCTTACCATAAGGCCAAGACACCAATTGGTTTTTGGTGACAACACATGAATAGAACTCTAATCTGTATTCTATATTTTACTACAACATGATTAATATATGAGTATTGCTTATTATACGAGTATTAATAATTTTAAAACATTTTTAAACTTGGATTTTATATAATACCAAGTCTAATTTTAATTTTTATATATATTTATGAGAGAGAGAGAGAGAGAGAGAGAGAGAGAGAGAGAGAGAGAGATTAAAAAGTGGTAGTCAATTATGGTTTTTGGAATTTTTTTAATTTTTTTTAAGCTATTGCATTATTTAAGGAATTACTATTACGACCATTTTGATAAGAAATAACTATTCCTCATTTTAAAAATATAGTCATTTTTAAAGAATAGCTATTCCTTGTACTAAAAGCGTAACTAAACAACCGAATAATTATTCTTTAGGATTAGTTATTACATTACGGAACTTATTATAGTGTACTAAATGTGCCCTTAGTTTAGACTATGTATATAGAGTGAATAAATTCAATTTGGATCAGGTGTAATACCTGGTTTTATACCCACCAATAGGAACATGTCGCGTCACTTTTTTCCACTTTTCTTCACACTTCAAAATGAATTCAACCACACATAATAATTGCTCTATAAAACTATCTAAAACCCAAAAAAAGAAAAAAAAAAGAAAAAGAAACGATAGCAACCGGATCTTGAGAGGAGCGAGAGGGAGAGAGAGATTGATTTGGCCATCGCTAGTCTCTTTCTCTCCAGATTGCCGTTGATCTCTCCATTTTCTCTTCTGGTGATGCTAAGTGTGTTTTCTCTCTCCTTCATGATCCGGTTCTCTCTCCCCAATCTGGCCCACATCAAGACCCATAGCACACCGATCGTGTTTTCTCTCTCCCTTGGTGGTGGTTGTTTTTGGCCGTGCCTTATTATTGGTGCCTTATCAGCAAAGGTCACGTATTTTAAAAGCTAGCCCTCGTTTTAGTAATAAGAAAAAAAAAAAAAAAATTGATACTTGAGAGATTTTGAAATGGATCAAATTGAGAGATTTTGAAATGGAGAGGGTCTTTATTCCCACTTTTAGATGTGTCAATTTAAATCTAATATTTTCATTTTTGTGTCAAGCAAAATTTTATCTATAGTCTGAAGTGTTTTGTAAGTTTCAAGTATTTGGCACAGAATAATAAAAGTGTGAGATTTGAAATAGCATATTTGAAAGTATGTGGTTTAATTTGTCACAAACATAAAATTATAAGTTTTTTGTTGGACTTTCACTTTTTTGTGTTTAGAATAACAAAAAGTGATTGTAATAACTAATAACTAATAAATAATAATCATTGCACAGTTCCACCCCTCAAAGCACGTTTTAGCGTATTAGTGAGTAGAATTCACGTTATGACCCAATTGAGGCCCCTTAATCATTGATTTCTCAAATAAGTAAAAGAAACACAAACCTAGGGCCTGTTTGGGGGAGTTGTTTGAAAAATAGCGATTTCAAATTGAGCGTTTTGGAATCACGATTTTGAAAATCACATTTAAACGTTTGGCAAAATTGTGAAAAAGTGCGGTTTCTGTTAATTAAGTGTTTGAATAATTTTAGTTTAAAATTGTTGTTTCTGATACAAATGAAAAAAGACTTTACTATACTGTTAAGGTTATTATCCATTTTTTTTTTTAAATGCAGTCAATATTTCAAAGTGTTATAATAAAATTATAATGAAACTAGTAATAAATTCATACACAACAATACATTAAATAAATTAAAATATTTCATTCAAAATACTATATAACCAATGATATTCATATGTTTCATCAAATAATAGAGTACTGAGGTCGGTCAAGTTCAAGGTCAAGTTAGGACTTAATCTAGACTCCTCAATCATTGATTAAGTAATTCAGCAACAACAACAAAATCATTGATTAAGTAAAAGAGCTGTTCAAGTCATGTAACTATGTAAGATAGTCATTTATGGTCCCCTCACTCTTTTTTCCTAAAGAAAATATTAAATCATTTAAACAAACAACTGATCGTTTTGCTATCTTTGTTAACGACAGACCGTTTATTCAAACGACCGATCACTTTTGCCAACATATCAACGGCAAACCGTTCAGTTCTACTCTAAATTATGCACATTGCAAAGCAACCAATAGGTACAACTTACGAGTATTATATGATATGCATAGGCACAAAATATGTGAGGGAAAGAACCACAGGCCCCTAGCACATTCTCGCAATCTGCATATGCAATCAACAAGAACTTGAACATGCGCAACATGTCTCAATTATTCACATATTGCAAGATAAGTTTTCTTGTCTGTGCTCATGTATTGATGCTTACAAAATCTTGGTTTCTCTTTGGAGAGTCCTTGTTTAAGTTAGTTATATGCATGTGTTTCATTGACAAATTTAATGAGTCGCCCACCTGTTTGTTGAAATTCCTGAATGAGTATTAGCTTATATTTATATTTATAATGAGTCAATAAACCCTGTTTATATTTATGTAAAAATAACATTATTCCCAAGCCAAAATGGCTACAAACTTGCATGTTCAAGTTCTGTTCTCATCCCCCCTTTCTGGGGTGATGATTCTGTAGAATCTGCACCTATCTACAAACAAAAAAAAAAAAGTGCAACAAATGAAATAAAGTAAAATAAAAAAAGAAAGAGAGAAAAGCTTTGCTTTGATGAACTAACTATGAAGAAAATGAGGATGAAGAAGAAGAAGAAATGGGGGGTGAGTTATGGCATATACATTGGGGGTCATGGATGGCCCTCTTCCTACTGATGTCGAGTTTAGAACAAAAAATACAGTACCGCCCGCGAAATTCTTCATCTTCCATTTCATCATCATCATCGTCGTCTTCACAGTCATCTGTGTTCTCATCTTCAATATCTTCCTCTGCCTCAACCTTGAAATTATTGCAGCCAGTGTAAGACAATCCTATCATCGGAAGAATCACCAGAAGAACCTTATCAATGCTATCATCATGCCATTTTCTTCCTTTCTCCCAAAACATTAGGGGAGCAACAACCACTGCTGCTCCTACCCCAAAACCAAGTCCAGTCAGTATGAACTGCCAATCAAATCCAATCAAAGTAGTTGAACTTGAACTGTGCCTTTTATTTTTGGTGTTGCTGAAGAGGTGGTGGAGCTGAGGTGGTAGAGCTTCATCACTTTGGCATTTTGCTGTCATAGGGTACCCACATAATCCCTTGTTTCCTTCAAAGGAATCGTTTTCAAATGTATTGAATTGCTTGCCTTGTGGAATCTGCCCCACCAATTGATTGAACGAAAGGTCTAGAACTGCCAAGGAAAATAAGATCTACAAGGTGCATAGGAATCTCCCCTGTGAGCTTGTTGCTTGACAAGTCTAATGATTCCAGCATAGTCAAGTTTCCCAGAGCGGGTGGGATTTGGCCTGTAATAGCATTATGCGACAAGTTGAGACCATATAGTGATTTGAGTTCTCCTAATTTTTCTGGAATTTGCCCCTCAAGATTGTTGCAGGAAACGTCAATCGAGGTGAATATAGTTAGAATCTTCACCAGCTCAATGTCTAGACCTTTACTGGTAACTGTTATCATGCATCTTGATAATAAAACGGACTAAATTTTAGGAATCCAAATTGGAGGTGATTGAGCTTTGACATGGTGCCCATCTTCTTCAGCCATCATTGCCTTCCAGGTAGAAAAGGATTTTCTTGGGAGCTGACCAGTAAAATTGTTTGAAGCTAGGTCTACAATCTGAAGCACTGGCCAAGTGGCATTTGGCCCTTCACAACCAATAGACCCGTAAAATTTGTTAGATCGCAAGACAAGGACACGCAACCTGGATATGTTACTCAAGTAACACGGGAAGACATCCTCAATGTTATTGTTCCCAATGTCGAAGACCTCCAAATTTGTGCAATTGGCCAGAAGACCTTGGTACCACTTCCTCCTAGTTGGTTTCCATTGAGATTTAGAGTTTGCAAACCACAATCGCTTGGAAATGTATCAAGGATATATTGCCACTTAGGTTTGTTTCTTCTTACATTCCAACACCCCTTAGAGTCTTACTCATAGCGTCAATTAAGCATTGGGGAATCGTGCCATCTCAAGGGTATTATTTGGAGAGAATCAAGAACTTGAAGATATGTGGCATTGCATAATGATTGAGGGATATCCCCCATGGAAGTTATTGCTTGAAAGAGAGAAGAAATAAGCAAAAGTAAAGGGAGTTACCAACGTTAGCTGGTATGGCAGAGCTTGAAATTATTCATGGAGAAATCCAAGATATGTGGCAATTGGTGGGAGAACCGGCAGTTGCCCCCTCAAGTTGGTTGGAGTGAAGGTCTAGGAAATTTAATTAGAAGGGAGATTCAGTAAAGGCCCTTGCAGAGTCATCAAGGTTGTTATAAGAGAGATTTAAGTAAAGAAGATTACTAAGTTTCCAAATCCAGTTGGGAATCACTCCCTGAATCTGGTTATTTGAAAGGTCTAGAATGGTTAATTTGGATTGGTTTCTCAAGAAATCAGGAATAGTTTTCAACTTGCTAGAAGCTAATCTTAATGTGGTAATTTGGGGAAAGGAGGATAATGAAGAATTAGCTACATTATATTCAATTGACAAGCTGTTGTAGGAAAGATCAAGTTTCGAAAGATTTCTCAACTGATGAATCTCATCAAGCTGGAAGGAGCCACTAAAGTTGTTTGAAGAAAGTAAGAGAATCTTAAGACCTCGAAGTTCAAAGATAGACGTTGGTATTGACCCTTCCAAGTTGTTGCTACTCAAATCAAGGGTGTCCAGTGAGTAAGAGGAAACGGAAGAGTGATTGAGTCGACCAGAAAATTGGTTGTTGGAAAGCTGTAATTTCTGCAAGGATGGAAGGGAAAACAAAGAGACTGGAATACTACCTTCAAGTGAATTGGAACGCAAGTCAAGGTTAACAAGATTCCGAAGATCTTTCCAGTGAGTGGAAGTAATCTGACCTGTTAAAGAATTACGAGAAAGGTTTATCTGGGTCAAATTCTTGGCCATGCTGAATGGTGGAACTGATCCGTTGAAGTTGTTTGATGACAAGTCCAAATAAACCAATTGAGTAAGGTTTTCCATAGAGCTTGGAATTGATCCACTGAAATTGCAAATTGAAAGATCTATTTTGGACAACATTTTAAGGTTACCAATAGAATCTGGCAGTGCCCCTGAAAATTTTGTACCACTAAGTAGCAGTGAGCGGAGTGAACCATTTGGATGAAATTCTGGCAAAGAACCGTCAAGTAGTCCATTATTTGATAAGTCAAGCGTCTGCAGTGTTTGAACCTGGAAGATCTTTTCTGGAAATGATCCATTCAATCCACAAGAACTGAGATGCAAGGAAGTCAAATTCGTGAAATTTGCAAAAAATTCTGGAACTGGAGCAAAAAAATTGTTATAACTGAGACGAATAATTGAGAGGGACTGAAGCTTCCGTAAGGACGAATCAAGAGGGCCTGGAAGATTACAATCTGACATGCTCAACACCCTTAGATTTCGGCAGTGAAGATGATATGGCCTGACACCACTCATTCCCTTGTGCTGATATATTTACACCATCAAGATAAAGTTCCTTAAGCTCCGAGAAATTCTGAACTAGCATAGCTAAATTTGGCTTCTCAATTTTTAGCACAGAAATACTCAAGTAATAATTGGCAGACAAATCCAGAGTAACCAACCTTGTGAGGCGTGAAATCTCAATTGGAATCTGCTCCGCAAAGCCAGCAGTTGACAAATTCAAATAAATCAAATTCGTCAGATTTCCAAACTCCAGCGGAATACGAGAACTGTTGAAATTGTTGTAAGCCAAACTCAGGTTCTGGAGATACTGAAGACGGAAAAGGCTACTTGATTTGTTAAGTCCACCCGAGATGGTTTCGTTGTTCAGGTTGAGACCAATAACATGTCCCCCATCGCTGCAGTTTACACCTGCCCAAGAACAGCAATCAGGAGTTTGAGTTTCATCCCAGTGCACCAGTTTTGTGGACAAATTACTGTTGAATTTGAGGCTGTTCTTCAATTCGATCAACAAGTTCCGCTGATCATCAATACATTGGCCAGACACCACAAAGATACCGAAGTTGAGAAGAATTGAACATATGGGTATGAAGAAAAGCCATGAAAAGAGTGAAATTCTCATTGGGGTCTGTAATAAGAAAGACTCATACAGTCAAGAATTGAAGAGGTGATGAAATTAATGTTGAGTTCAGGATGTCAAAGAAAGACTCATGGAACATGTCCTTTTTTGGCATGTAGCTCAAGTCGTGGCCGACCAAAAACTAGCAGGGTTTGGCACGGATCCTCAACTGAAAGTGTAGAATTGGGGGTAGAAAAAAAATGAGAAAGATCAGATAATGGGTTTGGTTGGCAGAGAAGAGAAGCGCCGTCGTCAAAAATTGTTTTAACCTTTAATTTTTTCTATTTTAAAAACCTAGGTTTTGAAAATTGGGGTTCAAACCATTGAAACAAACTGGTCCTTGATTAGTGGGAACCATCCCCATCTCTTCGATCCCACCTTCTGTTTGGGGTTCTTGTGAAGTAGATGGGATTGGTTACTCTCATCTTTTGACTTAGTTTCTTAATATACTACTGTTTTTCCAGCAAAAAAAAAAAAAAAAAAAAAAAAACTGTCTTGATTATACAAGTCAGAACCATATTTTTTTTTTTTCCCTCCAAGTACTCGTGTGTTTTATTTTTATTTATTTAAGTGTGCTTTGCGTGATTTATTGGACACATTTGGTAGTATTATCTAATACTATTAAGAGGATTTATGTCCTTATGTCTACTTTAGTGTACTGTCAAAAATACCCCTTACATCTTTTTATATTCCTAATTTAATCAATGACTTCAAATAATAATGTGTGTTAGCAAAAAGGATATAATAGTCACATCGAAATATAGAAAAATGTTCATTTTAGTGCACAGACTAAAATATCCGATATTTAAAATCAATTGATTTGCTTTTAAAATAAAAAATAAAAGTTAAAAGAGTAATTTATTAATATGCTCAAATTCAAAAGTTAAAATGATCACAATCCCACGTTTATGTTTTACAATTTTTTTTTTTCTTTTTTGTTTTTCTTTGTTTTTTAAGTCTCCCTTTTTTCTCTCTCTTACATCTCCCTTATCTACTCCGCTTTCTAATTTCCAACTTCCCACTAACTTCACAACTCCTCATTTACTCAACTTTTATCATTACCCAAAATAATTCTATCTCATCTCTCATTCTCTCAAAATAAATTAATTAATTTAAAAAAAAAAAAACTTCCTACTAACCCACGTTCAAATTTGTCTCTCCCTTTATTTTCTCTCACAATTTCCCTTATCTTTATAACTATCAATTTTCTCTCACATCTCTATTTGTTTTTTTTTTTTTCTCTGGCATCTCCCTTATCCTTATTTTTTCATTTTTAATGTACTGTCACATCTCTATTTTCACTTTAATGTACTGTAAAAAATATCCCTAATATTAGGTGAACGTTATTGATATTAAAAATAAATGAATGAGGGTAAAAAAGTAATTCATCATGTCATTTGTATAAAACATTTTGATTTTCACTTTTTCGAATGGTCTAAAATATCCTTAAAAGTTTTTTCCAATATTTTCATTAACAAATAACACACAAAGGTTATATATGTAATTTAAGAAAGCATCAATTCCCTTAAAACACTCCCCCACCTTTTTTTGAGCACTACACGTAGGAGCCCATTTTCTCTTTAAAAAAAATATTAATGATAAAAAATAAAACCTCCCAAAAGCACACGTTCATTTTAGTATCCATTTTCAAACTTCTCCAATTTGGCCATTATCACTTGACAGTTACAATATTATCCAAACTCCCTTCTTATCCACAACTTCTTTTAATTTTTAGCCTAACTTCTCCTCATTTTTCATTCCTCTTCGTTTTTACTTATTTTTATATTTGTTTTTGTTTTTGTTTTTGATTTGGTGATACAAAATTAAAATTCATAGTTATTGACATGATTCTAATTTGTGTTTCATCTTTATTAATTTTTTTTTAAGGTATGATGGATGCTTTATGGTGTTTAAGAAAGAAAAAGGCATCATGAATGAAAAAGAAAGTGATCAAGAGGGGGTGATTAAGGTCATCAGGTATGGTAAATGTTTTTTTTATTTCTTCTAAAGAATTCATTTGCACTAATACTTTTGCAGACTAAGATAGAACATTTATTAGATTACGTAATCATCATTAGTTTTGAAGAGTTTAAAAAAAAAATTGAATTGTTGTAGCATCACTTGCATAGATAACTTGGTGAGGAAAGGTAGTTGCTAGATACAAAAGAGAAAGTGAAGAGGGTTGGCTAAATTTGTTAGGAATAAGTGCTGAGGCCGTTTGGTGTTGCAGAATGTTGCTAAGGCCATTTGGCGCTACAACATGTATTGTTCATACTATTGCTCTAAGACCAATGATCTTGAATCGACATTGGTGATGGGGATGCGAAAATTTTGGGTTGTCATCTTCTTCTTCTTCTTAAAATAAACTATATATTGTAATTCTTGATTTTTGCATCAGTGGGTGTCATAAGAGATCTATTTCATTTCTATGGATTGATTAATCATTTCTATTGGGGCATCTTGATTTTTATTTTTATATATTTATTAGTGTAGGAAAGTGAATAAATTTGAATTTTGATTTGTAAACGACAATTAGAAATATTTGGGAGAATTTCCTTCTTTTTTCCTCAAATTTGATTTTTCAATGTAATGCATTTAGAGTCTTTCGGTGAAAAAAAAAAAAAAAAAAAAAATTGAATTCTTAACTATACATTTTTTAAGGTATCTAGAATTTAGGTACATTTCTTAAGTGTAGTACATTAGATATTATTAAATTCAAATAAAGATGTGCATTCAATTTAATTATTCTTGAAAAACATAATATTGATTGTGTTTATTAGTAAATGGCTAAATGCAACCAAATTATATTAGGAATTTAATATATTGCATCTAAGGAACTGTACCTAAGTTTTACCATCTCTCACCTTTACTATTTGATGTATTGCATTAAGGCTTTACAGACAAGTTTCACCATATCTATTTAAACGGTATACCCATTCAAAAAATGGAAAAAACTTCTGAGCATGTGAGGAGCGCGTGTGAAAATGTGAAAAAATTGAATAAATAAATTAAAAATTAAAAGTGATAAATAGAAAAAGCCTCTGAATACACGCATGGCGCGTGTGAAGAGGCTAGTTATTATTATTATTATTTTTTTTTATAGTTATGATAGCATTTAAATCTATGGCGTCCGCTCATTATGGTTACTCTTACCATAAGGCCAAGACATCAATTGGTTTTTGGTGACAATACATGAATAGAACCCGGAATCTGTATTCTATTCAGCATTTAAATCTTTATTCCGAGTTCTATTCATGTATTACGGGTTCTATTCATGTATTACTATAACATTATTATTATTTTTTTGATAGTTATGATATATTTAAATCTATGGCGTCCGCTCATGATAGTTGCTCTTACCATAAGGCCAAGACACCAATTGGTTTTTGGTGACAACACATGAATAGAACTCGAAATCTATATTCGATATTTTACTACAACATGATTAATATATGAGTATTTCTTATTATACGAGTATTAATAATTTTAAAACATTTTGGAAACTTGGATTTTATATATATATATATATATATACCTAAGTCTCCAATTTTAATTTTTTAATTTTTATATATATTTATGAGAGAGAGAGAGAGAGAGAGAGAGAGAGAGAGAGAGAGAGAGAGAGAGAGAGATTTTTAAAAAGTGGTAGTCAATTATGGTTTTTGGAATTTTTTTAATTTTTTTTAAGCTATTGCATTATTTAAGGAATTACTATTACGACCATTTTGATAAGAAATAGTTATTCCTCATTTTAAAAAATAGTCATTCTTAAGGAATAGTTATTCCCTGTACTGAAAGCGTAACCAAACAACCGAATAGTTATTCCTTAAGATTAGCTATTACATTACGGAACCTATTATAGTATACCAAATATGCCCTTAGTTTAGACTATGTATATAGAGAGAATAAATTCAATTAGGATCAGGTGTAATACTCGGTTTTACACCCACCAATAAGAACATGTCACGTCACTTTTTTCCACTTTTCTTCACACTTCAAAATGAATTCAACCACACATAATAATTGCTCTATAAAACTATCAAAAACCCAAAAAAAAAAAGGATAGCAACCGGATCTAGAGAGGAGCAAGAGGGAGAGAGAGACTGATTTGGCCACCGCTAGTCTCTTTCTCTCCAGATTGCCGTTGATCTCTCCATTTTCTCTTCTGGTGATGCTAAGTGTGTTTTCTCTCTCCTTCATGATCCGGTTCTCTCTCCCCAATCTGGCCCACATCAAGACCCATAGCACACCGATCGTGTTTTCTCTCTCCCTTGGTGGTGGTTGTTTTTGGCCGTGCCTTATTATTGGTGCCTTATCAGCAAAGGTCACGTATTTTAAAAGCTAGCCCTCGTATTAGTAATAAGAAAAAAAAAATGATACTTGAGAGATTTTGAAATGGAGAGGATCCTATTCTCACTTTTAGACGTGTCAATTTAAATCTAATATTTTCATTTTTGTGTCAAGCAAAATTTTATCTATAGTCTCAAGTGTTTTGTAAGTTTCAAGTATTTGGCACAGAATAATAAAAGTGTGAGATTCGAAATAGCATATTTGAAAGTATGTGGTTTAATTTGTCACAAACATAAAATTATAAGTTTTTTGTTGGACTTTCACTTTTTTGTGTTTAGAATAACAAAAAGTGATTGTAATAACTAATAACTAATAAATAATAATCATTGCACAGTTCCACCCCTCAAAGCACGTTTTAGCGTACTAGTGAGTAGAATTCACGTTATGACCCAATTGAGGCCCCTCAATCATTGATTTCTCAAATAAGTAAAAGAAACACAAACCTAGGGTCTGTTTGGGGGAGCTGTTTGAAAAATAGCGATTTCAAAATGAGCGTTTTGGAATCACGATTTTGAAAATCACATTTAAACGTTTGGCAAAATTGTGAAAAAGTGCGGTTTCTGTTAATTAAGTGTTTGGATAATTTTAGTTTAAAATTGTTGTTTCTGGTACAAATGACCAAAAAGGACTTTACTATATTGTTAAGGTTATCTTACCATTTTTTTTTTTTTAAAATAAAAAAAATGCATTTAATGATAAAAAATAAAAAAATAAAAAATAAAACCTCCCAAAAGCACACGTTCGTTTTAGTATCCGCTTTCAAACTTCTCCAATTTGGCCATTATCACTTGGTAGTTACAATATTATCCAAACTCCCTTATTATCCACAACTTCTTTTAATTTTTAGCCTAACTTCTCCTCATTTTTCATTCCTCTTCATTTTTACTTATTTTTGTTTTTGTTTTTGTATTGATTATACAAAATTAAAATTCATAGTTATTGACATGATTCTAATTTGTGTTTCATCTTTATTAATTTTTTTTTCAGGTATGATGGATGCTTTATGGTGTTTAAAAAAGAAAAAGGAATCATAAATGAAAAAGAAAGTGATCAAGAGGGGGTGATTAAGGTCATCAGGTATGGTAAATGTTTTATTTCTTCTAAAGAATTCATTTGCACTAATACTTTTGCAGACTGAGATAGAACATTTATTAGACTACGTAATCATCATTAGTTTTGAAGAGTTTAAAAAAAAAATTGAATTGTTGTAGCATCACTTGCTAAGATAACTTGGTGAGGAAAGGTAGTTGCTAGATACAAAAGAGAAAGTGAAGAGGGTTGGCTAAGTTCATTAGGAATAGGTGCTGAAGCCGTTTGGTGTTGCAAAATGTTGCTGAGGCCATTTGGTGTTACAACATGTATTGTTCATACTATTGCTCTAAGACCAATGATCTTGAATCAACATTGGTGATGGGGATGCGAAGATTTTGGGTTGTCATCTTCTTCTTCTTTTTAAAATAAATTATATATTGTAATATTCTTGATTTTTGCATCAATGAGTGTCATAAGAGATCTATTTCATTTCTATGGATTGATTAATCATTTCTATTGGGGCATCTTGATTTTTATTTTTATATATTTATTAGTGTAGGAAAGTGAATAAATTTGAATTTTGATTTGTAAACGACAATTAGAAATATTTGGGAGAATTTCCTTCTTTTTTCCTCAAATTTGATTTTTCAATGTAATGCATTTAGAGTCTTTTGGTGAAAAATAAAAAAAATAAAAAAATAAAAATTGAATTCTTAACTATACATTTTTTTAAGATACCTAGAATTTAGGTACATTTCTTAAGTGTAGTACATTAGATATTATTAAATTCAAATAAAGATGTGCATTCAATTTAATTATTCTTGAAAAACATAATATTGTTTGTGTTTTATTGGTAAATGGCTAAATGCAACCAAGTTATATTAGGAATTTAATATATTGCATCTAACGAACTGTACCTAGGTTTTACCATCTCTCACATTTACTGTTTGATGTATTGCATTAAGGTTTTACAGACAAGTTTCACCATATCTATCTAAACAGTATACCCATTCAAAAAATGAAAAAAGCTTTTGAACATGTGAGGAGCGCGTGTGAAGACGTAGAAAAATTGAATAAATAAATTAAAAATTAAAAGTGATAAATAGAAAAAGCCTCTGAACACACGCGTAGCACGTGTGAAGAGACTAGTATTTATAATGAGTCAACCACACAGATAAACCCTGTTTATATTTATGTAAAAAGAACATTATTCCCAAGCCAAAATGGCTACAAACTTGCATGTTCAAGTTCTGTTCTCATCTCAAATCAAAAAAAAAAGAAGTTCTGTTCTCATCCCCCCTTTCTGGGGTGATGATTCTGTAGAATCTGCGCCTATCTACACATAAAAAAAAAAAGTGCAACAAATGGAATAAAGTAAAATAAAAAAAGAAAGAGAGAAAAGCTTTGCTTTGATGAACTAACTAGGAAGAAAATGAAGATGAAGAGGAAGAAGAAGAAATGGGGGGTGAGTTATGGCATATACATTGGGGGTCATGGATGGCCCTCTTCCTACTGATGTCGAGTTTAGAACAAAAAATACAGTACCGCCCGCGAAATTCTTCATCTTCCATTTCATCATCATCATTGTCGTCTTCACAGTCATCTGTGTTCTCATCTTCAATATCTTCCTCTGCCTCAACCTTGAAATTATTGCAGCCAGTGTAAGTCAATCCTATCATCGGAAGAATCACCACAAGAACCTTATCAATGCTATCATCATGCCATTTTCTTCCTTTCTCCCAAAACATTAGGGGAGCAACAACCACTGCTGCTCCTACCCCAAAACCAAGTCCAGTCAGTATGAACTGCCAATCAAATCCAATCAAAGTAGTTGAACTGGTGCTTTTAGATTTTGGTGTTGCTGGAGGTGGTGGAGCTTTATCACTTGTGCAATTTGTCTTCAACGGTCCTCCACATAATCCCTTGTTCCCTTCATATGAATCATTTGAAAATGTAGAAAATTGCTTGATTAGCGGAATCGGCCCCACCAATTGATTGAACGAAAGATTTAGTACTGAAAGGAAAGTCAGACCATCTGCCAGTTGCGAAGGGATCTCCCCTGTGAGCTTGTTGCTTGACAAGTCTAATGATTCCAACATAGTCAAGTTTCCCAGAGATTGTGGGATATGGTCTATAAAAGCATTATGTGACAAGTTGAGAACGCGTAGTGATTTGAGTTCTCCTAATTCTTTTGGTATTGGCCCACTAAGATTGTTGTTGGAAACATCAATCGAGGTGAATATAGTTAGAATCTTCACCAGCTCAATGTCTAGACCTTTAAATGTAACTGTTATCACATCGTGATAATAAAATGGATTGAGTTGTAGAATATCAAATTTGAGGTAAGAGAGCTTTGATGGGGTCTCATCCATCATTGCCTTCCAGGCAGAAAGGGATTCTCTTGGAAGCTGACCAGTAAAACTTGTTTGAAGCGAGGTCTACAATTTGAAGCATTGGCCAAGTGGCATTTGGTCCTTTGCAACCAATGGCCCCATGAAATTTGTTAGATCGCAAGACAAGGACACGCAACCTGGATATGTTACTCAAGTAGCACGGGAAAGCATCCTTGATGTGGTTGTTACCAATGTCAAAGACCTCCAAATTTGTGCAATTGGCCAGAGACCTTGGTACCACTCCTTCAAGTAGGTTTCCGTTGAGATTTAGAGTTTGTAAACCACAATTTCCTGGAAATGTATCATTTATTATGCCACTAAGTTTGTTTCTCCTTACATCCAACACCCTTAGAGTCGTCGCACTCATCTCAATTAAGCATTGGGGAATCGAAGCCATTCAGGGTATTATTAGACAGATCAAGAACTTGAAGATATATAGCATTGCATAATGATTGAGGGATACCCCCTTGGAATTTATTGCTTGAAAGAGAGAAGAAATAAGCAACAGTAAGGGAGTTACCAATGCTAGCTGGAATGGTAGAGTTGAATTTATTGTCTGAGAAATCCAAATATGTGGCGAATGGTGGGAGAACAGGGAGTCCCCCCTCAAGCTGGTTGGAGTGAAGGTCTAGGACAGTCAAACTAGAAAGATTGAGTAAAGCTCCTTCTAGGGTCATCCCCAGGTGGTTATACGAGAGATTTAAGTAAAAAAGATTCCTAAGTTTCCAAATCCAGCCGGGAATTGCTTCCTGAATCTGGTTATTTGAAAGGTCTAGATAGTTTAATCTGGATTGGTTTCTCAAGAAATTAGGAATTTTGCTCAAGTTGCAAGAAGCTAATTTTATTGTGGTAATTTGGGAAATGGGGGGCAACGAAGAATTAGTTCCATTGTATTCATCAATCAACAAGCTGTTGTACGAAAGATCAAGATTTGAAAGATTTCTCAACTGCTGAATCTTATTAAGCTGGAAGGAGCCACTGAAGTTGTTTGAAGAAAGTAAGAGAATCTTGAGACCTCGAAGTTCAAAGACAGACGTTGGTATTGACCCTTCCAATTTGTTGCTACTCAAATCAAGGGTATCCATTGCGGAAGAGAAAACATTGGAAAATTCATTGAGTAGACCAGAAAATCGATTGTTGGAAAGTTGTAATTTCTGCAATGATGGAAGGGAAAACAGAGAGACTGGAATACTACCATTAAGTGAATTGAAACTCAAGTCAAGGTTAACAAGATTCGGAAGATCTTTCCCGTGAGTGGAAGTAATCTGACCTGTTAAATAATTACGAGAAAGGTTTATCTGGGTCAAATTCTTGGCCATGCTGAATGGTGGAACTGATCCGTTGAAGTTGTTTGATGACAAGTCCAAATAAACCAATTGAGTAAGGTTTTCCATAGAGCTTGGAATTGATCCACTGAAATTGCAAAATGAAAGATCTATTTTGGATAACATTTTAAGGTTACCAATAGAATCTGGCAGTGCCCCTGAAAATTTTGTACCACTAAGTAGCAGTGAGCGGAGTGAACCATTTGGATGAAATTCTGGCAAAGAACCGTAGAGTAGTCCATTATTTGATAAGTCAAGCGTCTGCAGTGTTTGAACCTGGAAGATCTTTTCTGGAAATGATCCATTCAATCCACAAGAACTGAGATGCAAGGAAGTCAAATTCGTGAAATTTGCAAAAAGTTCTGGAACTGGAGCAAAAAATTTGTTATTGTCGAGACGAATAATTGAGAGGAACGGAAGGTTCTGTAAGGACGAATCAAGAGGGCGTGAAAGATTACAATCTGACATGCTCAACACCCTTAGATTTGGCAGTGAAGATGATATGGCCTGACACCACTCATTCCCTTGTGCTGATATATTAACACCATCAAGATAAAGTTCCTCAAGCTCCGACAGATTCTGAACTAGCGTAGCCAAATTTGGGTTCTCAATTTTCAGCAAAGAGGTACTGAAGTAATAATTGGCAGACAAATCCAGAGTAACCAACCTTGTGAGGCGTGAAATCTCAATTGGAATCTGCTCCGCAAAGCCAGCAGTTGACAAATTCAAATAAATCAAATTCGTCAGATTTCCAAACTCCGGTGGAATACGAGAACTGTTGAAGTTGTTGTAAGCCAAATTCAGGTTCTGGAGATACTGAAGACGGAAAAGGCTACTTGAATGGTTAAGTCCACCCCAGATGGTTTCGTTGTTCAGGTTGAGACCAATAATATTTCCCACATCGCTGCAGTTTACACCTGCCCAAGAACAGCAATTAGGAGTTTGAGTTTTATCCCATCGCACCAGTTTTGTGGACTTAGTACTATTGAAATTGAGGCTGTTCTTCAATTCGATCAACAAGGTCCGCTGATCATCAATACATTGGCCAGACACCACAAAGATACCGAAGTTGAGAAGAAGTGAACATATGGGTATGAAGAAAAGCCATGAAAAGAGTGAAATTCTCATTGGGGTCTGTAATAAGAAAGACTCATACAGTCAAGAATTGAAGAGGTGATGAAATTAATGTTGAGTTCAGGATGGCAAAGAAAGACTCATAGAACATGTCCTTTTCTGGCATGTAGCTCAAGTCGTGGCCGACCAAAAACTACCCGGGTTTGGCACGGATCCTCAACTGAAAGTGTAGAATTGGGGGTAGAAAAAAAATGAGAAAGATCAGATAATGGGTTTGGTTGGCAGAGAAGAGAAGCGCCGTCGTCAAACTTAAACCGCGTCTTTGGTTTTTGTGTAACGTTTGGTGTACATCATGTACTATCTTTGTAACAACGCGTCGTTTGACTCGGCTTTTTTTTATGTATTTATTTATGGTCAAATTACATACTCACCTCTAAAGTTTGGATTAATTGTAAACAAAACTCTTAAGGTATTGACTTTATAAATATAATCATTGAGGTTTTTAAATTGGTAAAATTGATCTCTTTAAGTACATTTTTTTTTTTGATTTTACAGGTAGAAATTTGTCACGTGCATTACATATGATCACTTTATAATAAAAAATTTATTATTATAAATTTAAGTACAATGCATGTGACAAATTTTGTTTGTTAAATTGACAAAAAAATATACTTAGAAGAATCAATTTTATCAATTAAAAAATCTCAAGTGGTTATATTATAAAATTGAAACCTCAAGGATCAATTTGCAAATGACTCAAATCTTAAGGCTGATTATGAAATTTAGCCTTTATTTATTTATTCAGCCCATGACTTTTCAAGCTTCTCATTAAAAACTCATGCAACCTTAGAAAAATCAGACCAATTTGGTCAAATGAGCTGGTTTCGAAATTTGAGTAATGAATGGTGATTCCATGGAGTGGAGCCCATGGTAAGCAGTTTATGTTTTTAGCCCGTTAAGATCCAAGACTGTCGATGACCATATAGAGAGCTCTATAGCCTCAATTATTTGGTGTCCCTTCAAATCATTAAAAGAAGAAATTGACACTACAATTTGGTGGCCCTTTGTATAGCCGGTTGAAAATGGAGTGTTTGACAAAGTTTAACCTTTAATTTTTTTCTATTTTAAAAGGCTAGGTTTTGAAAAGCAAGGCTTCAAACATTGAAACAAACTGGTCCTTGATTATACAAGTCAGAACCAGAATTCTTTTTTCTTTTTTCTCCCCCGCCCCCCTGGGCGGCGCGAGTACTCATGTGTTTATTTATATTTATTTAAGTGTGCTTTGAGTGATTTACTTAGTATACGTTTGGTATAATAAGAAGAAAAAAAAAAAAAATTGTAATGTAATAATTATTATTATTTATCTGTTTTGTGACAACACATGAATAAAATGAATTCAATTAGGATCAGGTGTAATACCCAGTTTAGACTATGTATATAGAGAGAATAAATTCAATTAGGATCAGGTGTAATACCCAGTTTTACACCCACCAATAAGAATATGTCACGTCACTTTTTTCCACTTTTCTTCACACTTCAAAATGAATTCAACCACACATAATAATTGCTCTATAAAACTATCAAAAAAAAAAAAAAAAAGGATAGCAACCGGATCTATAGAGGAGCAAGAGGGAGAGAGAGAGATTGATTTGGCCACTGCAAGTCTCTTTCTCTCTAGATTGTTGTTGATCTCTCCATTTTCTCTTCTGGTGGGGAAACACTTAGGTCCCGCCACGGGACCGGTGTTGATTTTGATAAAATTTGTGTGTTTTGTGGTAAATATTGTGTTTGTATTGATAAATGTGTGTTTATTGTTGTAAAAATAAAATATGTGAATTCGGGTAGAATTAGTGATATTTGTGATAAAATTAATTTTACTACAAAACTACACACATTTTACAACACCTGATAGACATTTTATCAAAACATACAACATTTTATGAAACCACATAAATATTACAATTTTTTACACCTTTGGCGGGATGGTCCCGCTTGCGGGACCTAAGAATTTCCCCTTCTGGTGATGCTGAGTGTGTTTTCTCTCTCCTTCATGATCCGATTCTCTCTCCCCGATCTGGCCCACATCAAGACCCATAGCACACCAATCTTGTTTTCTCTCTCCCTTGGTGGTGGTTGTGCCTTATTATTGGTGCCTAATCAGCAAAGGTCACGTATTTTAAAAGCTAGCCCTCGTATTAGTAATAAGAAAAAAAAAATGATACTTTTTTTTTTTCTTCCTTTTCGGTAGAAGGAAAAGTATTTTCTTGAATTTAAAAAAGAATATGATGCTATGAATTTGGAATTAATTAGCATTTTTTATTTCGATGAAATCTCATTTTAGTGACGTAACTTGATATCACCATAGATTCATGAAAAATTAAATGCTTATCATTAAGGCAAATAGAGACGATGGTGATTCCATAAGAACTTTGGAACAAGCCAATAAACCAATCACCATCAAAAATATAAATTTAAAATGAATACTGGTTTAAAAATTGATTGCTAAATGCATTTAAGATGTGGGGTTGTGATCCTGATTAGCGCATTCCCATCAAACTGATGAAAATATCATTTGATTGTCAAAACACAATAATTATCAGCATCAAATAAATATGCATCATTCTTCTCACAGTATGTGGATCTTACAATTGTGTAGGACCCACATGATAGTAGAGAGAAGTTATATATATCTGATTCATTTGAGCATTCACAACTGGTTTTGCATAAATTATCTATTTTACCTATTCAAAACTCACTTTTCTACATTAACTATCAACTTTTACAAAACACATATAATTCTTTATTTTACAATACATTCTATTAAAATACTATAAAATAATAATTATTTTTTATCATATTTTCCTCACCCTTCCCCCAACACTAGCAAATCTAACATCTCACACCCATTTCTCCAGCAACCCAACCCAAAACTCAAAAGCTAACTGACATCACCCACTAGTAGTGGCCTCACCACCACAACCACCACTTCAAAACCCAAACTTACAACCCATCAACAATCCATCACAAAGGCCATCTCACATCCAATAAAGCACCATTGTGAACCCATCACAGTGCTGCAACCATCTCCACTTGTCCCAAGCCATATCATCGCTGGCACTCCACAGGGAATAGCCTCGTTCATCGCCATCAAGTCGCACCAAAGCCTAGCTTTACCTAGCGCCGCTAAGCACTTTATCCTCCTATCAAGTTTCGTATCACTGCCATAAGCCAGATTGGCAGACAAAGGTGGCCTGAGAACTGCTGAGGCCACCGATTTAAGTGTCATAACTGTTAATATGGGCGCCTGGCACTACTTGTGGAGAGAGAGAGAGAGAGAGAGAGAGAGAGAGAGAGAAGTAAAAAAGTAAATATAAATATTTACATGATGAACAGTACTTGGTGTTGTTACCGAGTATTGTAGCATTTTGCATATTTTTTAATAGTAAAAATAGAGGATCAGATGTGATGCCTATTTTTATAATTTTTGCTACAATA
>OU015762.1:53231029-53297402 GCA_907173295.1 Fagus sylvatica | reverse complement strand
AAATAAGGTATTTGCAAGTATAATGCAATTAATTTTTTTTCTTTGTAATAAGGAGAGCAAAGGAATTAGAATTCAATGTTTGCTTTATAGGAGAATCAAGTAGAGTACAATTTTTTTTTTTTTTGGATATATGATAGAAATTCTAATCTAAACTCACACACATGTATATTTTAAGGACCGCGGATCAAATCCATACCCTTATAGAGGGGTGAGACTTTTTGGGAAGAGGGATCACCACTGAATCGAATACCTAAGTGACAGTATAATACAATTATGAAGTATACGATTGAGATAAATTAAATTTATTGGTTTATTTAGCTTAATATAAAATTGTATCTATGAAAACATAAGATTTTGAAAGGTTGTATATAAGTTGATTTATATTTCAAATCAACTTAAAAGTTTAAACAAAACCCTAAGAACTATGTTACATTATAAAGGTTTCTATTTACTTGGAGTGTATTTGAGTATTGCTAAATATTAGCCTAAAGCATCATTCTTAGAGCAAATATTACTAGCATGCACCCTCCAATTTATTAGTCAGCTGTACATGCTGTATTCTTTTCATTTTCTTATTAAAAAAAATATATAATTTAATCCTTAACATCCTAGTAATTAGCTAGAATCACATCATACGAACACTCATTGCACTTGTAATGATCTTTACCTATCTTGGATCATAATATTTTGATAAACAATTGAATCATAAAATATTGACTATATGATTTTTCAAATAAATAGATTCCTCCATTGTCAATTTTTTAAAAATTGATTCCATTATATTGTATTGTCCATTTGAGGTTTAATGAAGCTTAATTACTTCATAGTCCAAGAGATTGGTACATTTGTCCAAGTTCAAATTATAGAGAATCTTTCAAGGAATTATCTCATATACTATTTATTTGATCTGTGTGTAAAAAGAAAAAAGAAACAAAGAGAATATTATTGCTGCCATTGGTTTATATTCTCCACCAAACAAACCATAACTTTGGGTTCTTTAAAGGGTGGGGTTTTTCAGTGACTTTGGAGGGATCTAGCTTGAATCTACCAATGGTTGAAGCAACTTTGATCCAAAATTGCCTTTAAAAGAAGAGCTGATGAGACAATAAGCTCTTTTCTTTTCCACTTAAAGAGAGGTAATGCGGGGAAACATAAATAGTTATTCTCTACCAGCATACAGTGAGTAACCTTGGGGATAAAAAAGCTTTGATCGTACACTTAAAAGCCCGACAAGGTCTTGCTCCTCAGATTTAGGCACACCTGCAACAATGATACATCCACTTCGAATTCAGAGGAAGAAGAAAGAAGGACCCCCCCTCCTCCTTCTAGTTCCCCATTCTTATTTCACTTCATGACCCACCTAAAAAACAATTTGTCTATCTCTCTCTCTCTGATCACTTGCCGACTAGTTAAACATCACTGTTGCTAATTGTGGGGGTCCTATTGAGTCACATATATTTACAGAAGAGTATCCCAAAAGACAAAAGAGTATCCCCTAAAGATAGCAAATAGAGTAAAGTTACGTATATAATAATTTTTATAAAGATAAAACTTATTTACAGTTTGTTATGTCAAATATATAACATTTTTCAATGAAATTTAAATACTCAGTTACATTAAATTTAATTAGCCTTGAAAAAATTAACATCATTTCTCTTTATTAGTTAATACAATTATGATCCATTGAACAATAGTTCACTAGTATCCCCCTCTCCATATTTGATTTTCATCCTTATATAAGGGTGTGAGTTTAAATTCTTATACGTTTACACACACTTAAATTAAGCTAATTAAGAATTTCTATCACTGCTTTAAAAGAGTAGTGAGAAGTTTAGTTTGATTTCAACAGTTGAATTACAATTTTTTTATTATTTACTATTTGAGACATCAACTATTCGAAATATTTTGAGAATAGTTGTGTCTCAAGACTAGCTAGCTAAGACTTAGTGAAGCAAACAAAGCTTTAACGAGGTAAAGCAAAAACCTTTGCGTATGCTAAAGAGATATCTGCTGGGGCTCTATATAGGCCCCTATGTTAGACACCCGTATCCTGCGCCAAAGATTGGCTGACTCACATGACGACATCTCTTCCATTCATTCAAAAAATATTATATCAACATTCCCACATTGCTCTCCCCTATATATATGTCTGTCCCATAATAAACCAAGCACATATATACACTCACACTTTCAAGTCCCAAACTAAATCCACTTGTGTTCTTTTTGTTGCTTAATGGACTACCTTTCCACTTCTAATAACCCTAGCTCATCTGGGTTTTCATCAGTGGCAAACAACAACAACAATAACAACAACAAAGAAAAGAAGGCAAAGGGTGGGAAAAGAAGCAAAGGAGTGAAGCTCTCAACTGATCCACAAAGCGTGGCAGCTAGGGAAAGGAGGCACAGGATCAGTGACAGGTTCAAGATCTTGCAGAGCTTAGTACCTGGTGGGAGTAAGATGGACACGGTGTCTATGTTGGAAGAGGCTATTCACTATGTGAAGTTCCTCAAGACTCAGATTTGGCTTCACCAAACCATGATCAACTTTGTTGATGAAGACCCATCTTTATTCCTTGCTGGTAATTCTTTGCCTCCACAACAACAGAACTTTTATGCACAAAACAGTTTAGTGGATGAAGTAGTGCAACCCTTAGAACCAGCACCACGGCCAAGCTCTGTTTCCTTTGACAATTACGTTCAATACTAGCATTGGTCTGTGTGTGTGTCTTGGGGGATTGGTGTTGTAAGATCTAGCTATGTGGTGTTTACTAGAAAATGACGAGTTTGTTTTAGTGTTGTTAAGGGTAATATTTTTGAGGGATATGTGTGATAATGGAATCTTGTGAAGGATTTCAATGTTAAATGTAGCTCTTAACTGAAAAATCTTTTTGTAGTTCACGTTATATATATATATTACTAGCAATTCAAAGCCATATATATGCATGGAAGCTAATTAGTTCACCTTGTGGATGTGGTAGAAACTAGAAACACTCCATGGTTATGGCTTATGAGTGTAACCACAAGGTTGATAACCATGGAGACTAAGAATTAATATGTTAGCAAGAACAACATTTGTATTGCAATTAGAAAATGCACTGGTCCCGTAGCTCAGTTGGTTAGAGCGTTGGTCTTATGAGCCGAAGGTCGCGGGTTCGAGCCCCGCCGGGACCAAATCTTAACCTTATTTGTAAATGTTTTATTTTTAAAACATTTCTCTTTCCGTGCTTTTTCATTGTTTTCTTTTACCCTTAGAAAAGCAAAAAAAAAAAAAAAAATCTTGGTGTGAATCATCTAAAATGAGAGGAATCAAGAGTTAAAAAGATAGACATCATACGCTTATACATGTTACATTTTTAGATCGCAATTTTTTTATTTTTTATTTTGTTAAAGATAATAAAAATGCAAAATGTCTAAAATTAACACCTCTTTTCATCCACCAAATGTCTCTCTCCCTTTACAATTTGCATACTTTCGGTTTTACCCAAGACTCAAAGCTAGCAAGGTCATGACAAAGCTGCAATAGCAAAGACACGATTAATCCAAGAATTCTTCTAGTGCTGTCAACATTTGGATGGCTGTCAACTAGAGTGACTCTCTGTGTATTTCTTACCTTTCTTTTGTGGTGGGGGAGTAGGTGCTGATCATGGGAGACTCGATGTCAATTTTACCTTTTTGATTTTTGACCGTTAAAAAGGAACTAAAAATCCACTGTGCACGCTGACCCAAGAGAAATAGAGAGTTGGGTCACATTGCTTTTTACCTCTACTTGGTTTAGAGGCCATTGATGTTGCATTAGGTCGTGCTATGGAGAAGCCCAATATTGGTGCTTTCCCAAAAAGCCCAGTCTCAGTTGTGGCTCGCTAACAATATTGATATTTTTTTTAGGACGATATAAAAAAACACTATTTACCACAATTTTAGAGCTTTGGATTCTTTCCCTTTCAAAATCTCTCTATTTGATTCATTTCATAATTCAGATTAAATATTACTGATATAACAATGTATAGATTGTTACGTCAATTAAAATTTTAAGTGACGTGGTAGTTTATAAACTGTTATATTTAGAAAATAAAATCTAAATCATGAAATGAATCAAATTGAGAGATTTTGAAATGGAGAGGATTCTATTCCCACTTTTAGACGTGTCAATTTAAATCTAATATTTTCATTTTTGTGTCAAGCAAAATTTTATCTATAGTCTCAAGTGTTTTGTAAGTTTCAAGTATTTGGCACAGAATAATAAAAGTGTGAGATTCGAAATAGCATATTTGAAAGTATATGGTTTAATTTGTCACAAACATAAAATTATAAGTTTTTTGTTGGACTTTCACTTTTTTGTGTTTAGAATAACAAAAAGTGATTGTAATAACTAATAACTAATAAATAATAATCATTGCATAGTTCCACCCCTCAAAGCACGTTTTAGCGTACTAGTGAGTAGAATTCACGTTATGACCCAATTGAGGCCCCTCAATCATTGATTTCTCAAATAAGTAAAAGAAACACAAACCTAGGGTCTGTTTGGGGGAGCTATTTGAAAAATAGCGATTTCAAATTGAGCGTTTTGGAATCAAGATTTTGAAAATCACATTTAAACGTTTGGCAAAATTGTGAAAAAGTGCGGTTTCTGTTAATTAAGTGTTTGGATAATTTTAGTTTAAAATTGTTGTTTCTGGTACAAATGACCAAAAAGGACTTTACTATACTGTTAAGGTTATCTTACCATTTTTTTTTTTAAATGCAGTCAATATTTCAAAGTGTTATAATAAAATTATAATGAAACTAGTAATAAATTCATACACAACAATACATTAAATAAATTAAAATATTTCATTCAAAATACTATATAACCAATGATATTCATATGTTTCATCAAATAATAGAGTACTGAGGTCGGTCAAGTTCAAGGTCAAGTTAGGACTTAATCTAGACTCCTCAATCATTGATTAAGTAATTCAGCAACAACAACAAAATCATTGATTAAGTAAAAGAGCTGTTCAAGTCATGTAACTATGTAAGATAGTCATTTATGGTCCCCTCACTCTTTTTTCCTAAAGAAAATATTAAATCATTTAAACAAACAACTGATCGTTTTGCTATCTTTGTTAACGACAGACCGTTTATTCAAACGACCGATCGCTTTTGCCAACATATCAACGGCAAACCGTTCAGTTCTACTCTAAATTATGCACATTGCAAAGCAACCAATAGGTACAACTTACGAGTATTATATGATATGCATAGGCACAAAATATGTGAGGGAAAGAACCACAGGCCTCTTAACACATTCTCGCAATCTGCATATGCAATCAACAAGAACTTGAACATGAGCAACATGTCTCAATTATTCAACATATTGCAAGATAAGTTTTCTTGTCTGTGCTCATGTATTGATGCTCACAAAATCTTGGTTTCTCTTTGGAGAGTCCTTTTGTTAAGTTATATGCATGTGTTTCATTGACAAATATAATGAGTCGCCCACCCTGTTTGTTGAAATTCCTGAATGAGTATTAGCTTGAGTCTGACGTGCTTGCTTTTTATATAGAAACCACACAGATAAACCCTGTTTATATTTATGTAAAAAGAACATTATTCCCAAGCCAAAAAGGCTACAAACTTGCATATTCATGTTATGTTCTCATCCCCGTTCCTGGGGTGATGATTCTGTACCTATCTACAACCAAAAAAAAAAAAAAAAGGAAAATAAAATGAAAATAAAAAATAAAAAAAGAAAGAGAGAGAAGCTTTGCTTTGATGAACTAACTATGAAGAAAATGAGGATGAAGAGGAAGAAGAAGAAATGGGGGGTGAGTTATGGCATATACATTGGGGGTCATGGATGGCCCTCTTCCTACTGATGTCGAGTTTAGAACAAAAAATACAGTACCGCCCGCGAAATTCTTCATCTTCCATTTCATCATCATCATCGTCGTCTTCACAGTCATCTGTGTTCTCATCTTCAATATCTTCCTCTGCCTCAACCTTGAAATTATTGCAGCCAGTGTAAGACAATCCTATCATCGGAAGAATCACCAGAAGAACCTTATCAATGCTATCATCATGCCATTTTCTTCCTTTCTCCCAAAACATTAGGGGAGCAACAACCACTGCTGCTCCTACCCCATAACCAAGTCCAGTCAGTATGAACTGCCAATCAAATCCAATCGAAGTAGTTGAACTGGTGCTTTTATTTGGTGTTGCTGGAGGTGGTGGAGCTTTATCACTTGTGCAATTTGTCTTCAACGGTACTCCACATAATCCCTTGTTCCCTTCATATGAATCATTTGAAAATGTATTGAATTGCTTGCCTTGTGGAATCTGCCCCACCAATTGATTGAACGAAAGGTCTAGAACTGCCAGGAAAATAAGATCTACAAGGTGCATAGGAATCTCCCCTGTGAGCTTGTTGCTTGACAAGTCTAATGATTCCAGCATAGTCAAGTTTCCCAGAGCGGGTGGGATTTGGCCTGTAAGAGCATTATGCGACAAGTTGAGACCATATAGTGATTTGAGTTCTCCTAATTTTTCTGGAATTTGCCCCTCAAGATTGTTGCAGGAAACGTCAATCGAGGTGAATATAGTTAGAATCTTCACCAGCTCAATGTCTAGACCTTTACTGGTAACTGTGATCATATCTTGATAATAATATGAGCCGTACAGGAATTCAAATTTGAGGTGATTGAGCTTTGACTGGTGCTCATCTTCTTCAAGCAACATTGCCTTCCAAGTAGAAAAGCTTTTTTTCGGAAACTGACCAGTAAATTTGTTTGAAGCCATGTCTACAATTTGAAGTATCGGCCAGGTGATATTTGGCCCTTCGCAACCAATGAATCCGTTAAATTTGTTAGATCGCAAGACAAGGACACGCAACCTGGATATGTTACTCAAGTAACACGGGAAAGCATCCTCCATGTTATTGTTCCCAATGTCGAAGACCTCCAAATTTGTGCAATTGGCCAAAGACCTTGGTACCTTTCCTCCTAGTTGGTTTCCATTGAGATTTAGAGTTTGCAAACCACAATCGCTTGGAAATGTATTAGATATATGGCCACTTAGTTTGTTTCTCCTCACATCCAACACCCCTTAGAGTCTTACTCATCTCAATTAAGCATTGGGGAATCGTGCCATCCAGGGTATTATTAGAGAGAATAAGAACTTGAAGATATGTGGCATTGCATAATGATTGAGGGATACCCCCATGGAAATTATTGCTTGAAAGAGAGAAGAAATAAGCAAAAGAAAGGGAGTTACCAACGTTAGCTGGTATGGCAGAGTTGAAATTATTCCTGGAGAAATCCAAGTATGTGGCAATTGGTGGGAGAACCGGCAGTTCCCCCTCAAGCTGGTTGGAGTGAAGGTCTAGGATACTCAACCTAGAAAGATTCAGCAAAGGATCTTCCATAGTCATCACCAGGTTGTTATAAGAGAGATTTAAGTAAAGAAGATTACTAAGTTTCCAAATCCAGTTGGGAATCACCCCCTGAATCTGGTTATTTGAAAGGTCTAGAATGGTTAATTTGGATTGGTTTCTCAAGAAATCAGGAATAGTTTTCAACTTGCTAGAAGCTAATTTTAATGTGGTAATTTGGGGAAAGGAGGATAATGAAGAATTAGCTCCATTATATTCAATCGACAAGCTGTTGTAGGAAAGATCAAGTTTCGAAAGATTTCTCAACTGATGAATCTCATCAAGCTGGAAGGAGCCACTAAAGTTGTTTGAAGAAAGTGAGAGAAACTTAAGAACTTGAAGTTCAAAGACAGACGTTGGTATTGGCCCTTCCAAGTTGTTGCTACTCAAATCAAGGGTGTCCAGTGAGTAAGAGGAAACGGAAGAGTCATTGAGTCGACCAGAAAATTGGTTGTTGGAAAGCTGTAATTTCTGCAATGATGGAAGGGAAAACAGAGAGACTGGAATACTACCATTAAGTGAATTGGAACTCAAGTCAAGGTTAACAAGATTCGGAAGATCTTTCCAGTGAGTGGAAGTAATCTGACCTGTTAAAGAATTAAAAGAAAGGTTTATCTGGGTCAAATTCTTGGCCATGCTGAATGGTGGAACTGATCCGTTGAAGTTGTTTGATGACAAGTCCAAATAAACCAATTGAGTAAGGTTTTCCATAGAGCTTGGAATTGATCCACTGAAATTGCAACTTGAAAGATCCATTCTGGACAACATTTTAAGGTTACCAATAGAATCTGGCAGTGCCCCTGAAAATTTTGTACCACTAAGTAGCAGTGAGCGGAGTGAACCATTTGGATGAAATTCTGGCAAAGAACCGTAGAGTAGTCCATTATTTGATAAGTCAAGCGTCTGCAGTGTTTGAACCTGGAAGATCTTTTCTGGAAATGATCCATTCAATCCACAAGAACTGAGATGCAAGGACGTTAACTTCGTGAAATTTGCAAAAAAATTCTGGAACTGCAGCAGAAAAATTGTTATTGTCGAGACGAATTACTGAGAGGAACGAAAGGTTCTGTAAGGACGAATGAATAGGGCCTGAAAGATAACAATTTGACATGCTCAACACTCTTAATTTTGGCAGTGAAGATGATAAGGGCTGACACCACTCTTTCCCTTGTGCTGATATATTTATACCATCAAAATAAAGTTCCTTTAGCACCGAAAGATTCTGAACTAGTGTAGCTAAATTTGGCTTCTCAATTTTCAGCACAGAAATACTCAAGTAAGGAAGGATAGACAAATCAAGGGTAACCAACCTTCTCAAGTTCGAAATCTCAATGGGAATCTGGCCTGCAAAGCCAGTATTTGACAAATTCAAATAAATCAAATTCGTCAGATTTCCAAACTCCAGCGGAATACGAGAACTGTTGAAATTGTTGTAAGCCAAACTCAGGTTCTGGAGATACTGAAGATGGAAAAGGCTACTTGAATTGTTAAGTCCACCAGAGATTGATTCGTTGTTCAGGTTGAGACCAATAACATGTCCCCCATCGCTGCAGTTTACACCTGCCCAAGAACAGCAATCAGGAGTTTGAGTTTCATCCCAGTGCACCAGTTTTGTGGACAAAGTACTGTTGAATTTGAGGCTGTTCCTTCAATTCGATCAACAAGTTCCGCTGATCATCAATACATTGGCCAGACACCACAAAGATACCGAAGTTGAGAAGAATTGAACATATGGGTATGAAGAAAAGCCATGAAAAGAGTGAAATTCTCATTGGGGTCTGTAATAAGAAAGACTCATACAGTCAAGAATTGAAGAGGTGATGAAATTAATGTTGAGTTCAGGATGGCAAAGAAAGACTCATGGAACATGTCCTTTTTTGGCATGTAGCTCAAGTCGTGGCCGACCAAAAACTACCCGGGTTTGGCACGGATCCTCAACTGAAAGTGTAGAATTTGGCGTAGAAAAAAAGAGAAAGATCAGATAATGGGTTTGGTTGGCAGAGAAGAGAAGCGCCGTCGTCAAAAATTGTTTTAACCTTTAATTTTTTCTATTTTAAAAAGCTAGGTTTTGAAAATTGGGGTTCAAACCATTTCTACAAGTCAGAACCATAATTCTTTCTTCTTCTTTTTTTTTTTCTTTTCCCTCCAAGTACTCGTGTGTTTTATTTTTAGGCAAAAATACACTTTTGATCCCTAGATTTAGGGGGTGTTTTCAATTTGGTCCTTATGTTTTAATGTACATTCAATTGGGTCCCTGTGTTTTTAAGCCTAATTTAATCAATTTTACCCCTGGAGTCAACTCCGTTAGAAATTGCTTACATTGCAAACGAAATTGCTGACTTTAGTGCACAGACTAAAATGTCATTTAAAAAAATTTGCTTTTAAAATAAAAAATAAATTTAAAAAGTAATCATTAATACTTATTTCAAATTCAATTTTTATTATTACAATTTTTTTTTATGTTTTTTTTTTCTCTTTTTTTCTTATTCCTCCCCAGATTTTTTAATTTCTTCTTTTTCTTAATCTTCTGCAAGCTATCTCCTCCGACTTGCGCCGCTACGGTCAAGAAAAAAATCGCCGCAGCTTGGTAAAGCCGAAGACGAAGAAAGTAGTTGCTGTGCCGAAGAAAGCTCCAAAGAACTCCCAATTTTATCATTTTTCAAGAAACCCTCTTTCAATCTTTAACAAGCTGGTTTCAGTACATGGGCATCACAAAACCCCTAAACTCAGCCATGAGAATACTTCACAGCTCGGATTCGGTCAAAGTGGAGAAGCTTTTCAACGACTCGGATCCGGATCTGTGGAGGCGTGGACCCGTGGGTCTTAACCATCAACAACGTAACATCTTCAACGGATCGAATCCAGATCTGCGTGGACCCGTGGGCTTGATGATGAAGACGAGCTGTGAAGCGAGCTCAAGCCGATTGAGCTCCACTAGGAACCGACGGAGCTGATCGGTCGGATCCAAGCCCACGGCTGGTGCTCTCTTCATGGAGCAAGACTTGCTCACGCAGATCTGGCGGCTCAAGCCGATCCATCAGATCTGGTGGCTCAAGACCGGTCCAGGAGTTCCACAAAGGAAGCTCTCCGGTTTGATTTTGAAATGATAAAATTGGGTTTCTAAAATATTTTCTTCTCAACAAGCAAATTGGTTTGATTTTTGTTGGTTCCGGATTAAATGAGGGAAAATTAAGGGTTTGGATTTTTGTGTCTTGTAGTGTTTGGTTTCCAAATGTTTTGTTGAGAACTTGTTTGGTTGGCCAAAAATTGTGGAATTTGGGCTCAGTAATGTTGAATATGTATTAGAGAAATTAAAAGAATGAAGATTAAGAAAAAGAAGAAAAAAAATCTAGGGAGGAATAAGAACAGAGGAGAGAGAAAAGAAAAAATAAAAGAGAAAGTAAAAATAGAAAAAGAAAAAATAAGAGAAGAAAAAAATAATAAAAATAAATATGTGGCGCTGACGTGGTTTAATTAAATTATTTTTTATTATTTTTAAATGACACAATTAGCCATGTCAGCAATTTCCGTTTGCCACGTAGGTAGATTTCTAACGGAGTTGACTCTAGGGATAAAATTGATAACGGCTTATGGAAAACACAGGGATCCAATTGAATGCTTTTAAAACATAAGAACCAAATTGAAAACACCCCCTAAATATAGGGACCAAAAGTGTATTTTTGCCTTATTTTTATTTATTTAAGTGTGCTTTGTAAACGTTAGACTTAGGACACGTTTAGCGCGTATTATATTATTATTATTATTTTTTATAGTTATGATAGCATTTAAATTCTATGCGTATTATGATTTGCTCTTACCTATAAGGTCAAAACACCAATTGGTTTTTGGTATAAACACATGAATAGCGAAATCTATATTCTATATTTTTACTACAATATTATTATTATTTTTTTGATAGTTACGATAGCATTTAAACTTATGACGTCCGTTCATGATGATTGCTTTTACCATAAAGCCAAGACACCAATTGGTTTTTGATGACAACACATGAATAGAACCCAGAATCTGTATTCTATATTTTACTACAACATGATTAATATATGAGTATTTCTTATTATACGAGTATTAATAATTTTAAAACATTTTGGAAACTTGGATTTATATATATATATGTATACCCAAGTCTCCAATTTTAATTTTTTAATTTTTATATATATTTATGAGAGAGAGAGAGAGAGAGAGAGAGAGAGAGAGAGAGAGAGAGAGAGAGAGATTTTTAAAAAGTGGTAGTCAATTATGGTTTTTGGAATTTTTTTAATTTTTTTTAAGCTATTGCATTATTTAAGGAATTACTATTACGACCATTTTGATAAGAAATAGCTATTCCTCATTTTAAAAAATAGTCATTCCTTAAGGAATAGTTATTAACCAAACAACCGAATAGTTATTCCTTAAGATAATAAACAAGCTATTACATTACGGAACCTATTATAGTATACCAAATATGCCCTTAGTTTAGACTATGTATATAGAGAGAATAAATTCAATTAGGATCAAGTGTAATACTCGTTTTTACACCCACCAATAAGAACATGTCACGTCACTTTTTTTCCACTTTTCTTCACACACTTCAAAAATGAATTCAACCACACATAATAATTGCTCTATAAAACTATCAAAAACCCAAAAAAAAAAAGGATAGCAACCGGATCTAGAGAGGAGCAAGGAGGAGAAGATAGACTGATTTGGCCACCGATAGTCTCTTTCTCTTTAGATTGCCGTTGATCTCTCCATTTTCTCTTCTGGTGATGCTAAGTGTGTTTTCTCTCTCCTTCATGATCCGGTTCTCTCTCCCCAATCTGGCCCACATCAAGACCCATAGCACACCGATCGTGTTTTCTCTCTCCCTTGGTGGTGGTTGTTTTTGGCCATGCCTTATTATTGGTGCCTTATCACTGTTATCAGCAAATGTCATGTATTTTAAAAGCTAGCCCTCGTTATTAGTAATAAGAAAAAAAAAATGATACTTGAGAGATTTTGAAATAATGGAGAGGATCCTATTCCACTTTTAGACGTGTCAATTTAAATCTAATATTTTCATTTTTGTGTCAAGCAAAATTTTATCTATAGTCTCAAGTGTTTTGTAAGTTTCAAGTATTTGGCACAGAATAATAAAAGTGTGAGATTCGAAATAGCATATTTGAAAGTATGTGGTTTAATTTGTCACAAACATAAAATTATAAGTTTTTTGTTGGACTTTCACTTTTTTGTGTTTAGAATAACAAAAAGTGATTGTAATAACTAATAACTAATAAATAATAATCATTGCACAGTTCCACCCCTCAAAGCACGTTTTAGCGTACTAGTGAGTAGAATTCACGTTATGACCCAATTGAGGCCCCTCAATCATTGATTTCTCAAATAAGTAAAAGAAACACAAACCTAGGGTCTGTTTGGGGGAGCTGTTTGAAAAATAGCGATTTCAAAATGAGCGTTTTGGAATCACGATTTTGAAAATCACATTTAAACGTTTGGCAAAATTGTGAAAAAGTGCATTTTGTTAAAGTTGTTTTTGGTTAATTTTAGTTTAAAATTGTTTTTTGGTAAATGACCAAAAAGGACTTTAATTATATTGTTTTTAAAGTTTTTTTAATTTTTTTTTTGAAAATGCAGTCAATAAATTTCAAAGTGTTATAATAAAATTATATATGAAACTAGTAATAAATTCATGAACACAAATACATTAAATAAATTAAAATATTTCATTCAAAATACTATATAACCAATGATATTCATATATTTCATCCAAATATTAGAGTACTGAGGTCGGTCAAGTTAGGACTTAGTCTAAGGGCCTGTTTGGTACGTGTTTTCGTTTTTTGTTTTGGTTTCGTGACTTTTTACTTTATTGAAGTTGGAACTTTAATCCTAATTTGAATTCAAGATTTGTTAAATTTTTTCAAATTTATTTTACATGCTTTTTGGTTTCATTTAACTGAAATCACAATCTTAAAATAAAAAAAATTAGTGATTTAGTCACTTTATGTCCCTTTCGTAGTTTTTCTTCTTCTTAAATCTTTCTTTTCTATAATCTTTCACTAATGCCTCAATAACCTTTTTATTCCTAAGTAATCATCTTTCATCTCTTTTGTTAGAGTTCTAATCGAATTTTTTTTTACTTCTTACACAGTTAATTTAGGTTAGGTTTTAAATTCAAATTGTTGTAGAATCACTGAACTTGTATGGCGAATTCTGCCGCTAGATCGCAGGGTTAAGCCGGTTGGGAATAATCAAGCTGCCAGGTCTGGTACAAGCTGATGTGTTGTGCACAGCCAAAGGAACGGTACCGCGTGCTCCTCTCCGACCGTTTCATCCCAGCACGCCATGCTCGCCACTCAGCTCAACGACCGAGTCACCTCTGGCAGAGTCCGCAAAGGCTCCATCGTCCAGTTAATCGACTACATTTGCACCTCCTCCCAGAACCGCAAATAATAACTTCCGCTATTTTTTGTTTCTATCTTAATTGTCAAACTCCAATTCATTTTTTAATAAAACTGTGGGGGTAGGCGTGGCTCTGTAATGTCCGAGAGAGAGAAGCAGAGAAGCATTTTGAGGAGAGAGAGAGAGAGAGAGAGAGAGAGAGAGAGAGAGAGAAAATGGGGAGAAAAGAAGGAACGTGGGCCCAGTAATGGTAATAAACTGGGACCCACATGAATTCAGTCCGGATTTGAATCCGGTTTGGATTCAAAAACAAGTCAAAGGGTGTTCTCAAATTTGGCATGGGACCCACATAAAATTCAAGTTAGGATTTCAATTCTCACTTAAAAACAATATACCAAACATCTTTTTTTTTAGTGAAACCCAGTGATTATGGATTTGAATCACTGAATCACGATTTGAGTTACGCGTACCAAACAGCCACTAAGATTCCTCAATCATTGATTAAGTAATTCAGCAACAACAACAAAATCATTGATTAAGTAAAAGAGCTGTTCAAGTTATGTAACTATGTAAGATAGTCATTTATGGTCCCCTCACTCTTTTTTCCTAAAGAAAATATTAAATCATTTAAACAAACAACTGATCGTTTTGCTATCTTTGTTAACGACAGACCGTTTATTCAAACGACCGATCGCTTTTGCCAACATATCAACGGCAAACCGTTCAGTTCTACTCTAAATTATGCACATTGCAAAGCAACCAATAGGTACAACTTACGAGTATTATATGATATGCATAGGCACAAAATATGTGAGGGAAAGAACCACAGGCCCCTAGCACATTCTCGCAATCTGCATATGCAATCAACAAGAACTTGAACATGAGCAACATGTCTCAATTATTCAAATATTGCAAGATAAGTTTTCTTGTCTGTGCTCATGTATTGATGCTCACAAAATCTTGGTTTCTCTTTAGAGAGTCCTTTTGTTAAGTTATATGCATGTGTTTCATTGACAAATATAATGAGTCGCCCAGATAAACCCTGTTTATATTTGTTAAAAAGAATTATTCCTGCCAAAATGAGTATTAGCTTGAGTCTGACGTGCTTGCTTTTTATATAGCAACCACACAGATAAACCCTGTTTATATTTATGTAAAAAGTTCCCAAGCCAAAAAGGCTACAAACTTGCATATTCTCATCTCAATGTTCTCATCCCCGTTCCTGGGGTGATGATTCTGTACCTATCTAAACCAAGTTCTGTTCTCATCCCCCCTTTCTGGGGTGAATTCTGAAAAAGAATCTGGCCTATCTAAATAAAAAAAAAAAGTGAAAATAAGTAAAATAAAAAAAGAAAGAGAGAAGAAGCTTTGCTTTGATGAACTAACTATGAAGAAAATGAGGATGAAGAGGAAGAAGAAGAAATGGGGGGTGAGTTATGGCATATACATTGGGGGTCATGGATGGCCCTCTTCCTACTGATGTCGAGTTTAGAACAAAAAATACAGTACCGCCCGCGAAATTCTTCATCTTCCATTTCATCATCATCATCGTCGTCTTCACAGTCATCTGTGTTCTCATCTTCAATATCTTCCTCTGCCTCAACCTTGAAATTATTGCAGCCAGTGTAAGACAATCCTATCATCGGAAGAATCACCAGAAGAACCTTATCAATGCTATCATCATGCCATTTTCTTCCTTTCTCCCAAAACATTAGGGGAGCAACAACCACTGCTGCTCCTACCCCAAAACCAAGTCCAGTCAGTATGAACTGCCAATCAAATCCAATCAAAGTAGTTGAACTGGTTCCCTTTGATTTTGGTGTTGCTGAAGGTGGTAGAGCTTGATCACTTTGGCATTTTTTGTTCAAAGGGTGTCCACATAATCCCTTGTTCCCTTCATAGGACGACTCTGAAAATGTAGCAAATTGCTTGAAATATGGAATCGGCCCCACCAAGGAATTTAAGGAAAGGTTTAGGAATGAAAGGAAAGTAAGACTTTCTGCGAGTTGTACCGGGATCTCCCCTGTGAGCTTGTTGCTTGACAAGTCTAATGATTCCAACATAGTCAAGTTTCCCAGAGATTGCGGGATATGGCCTTTAAAAGCATTATGTGACAAGTTGAGAACGAGTAGTGATTTGAGTTGTCCTAATTCTTTTGGTATTGGCCCATCAAGACTGTTGTTGGAAACATCAATCGAGGTGAATATAGTTAGAATCTTCACCAGCTCAATGTCTAGACCTTTAAATGTAACTGTTATCACATCGTGATAATAAAATGGATTGAGTTGTAGAATATCAAATTTGAGGTAAGAGAGCTTTGATGGGGTCTCATCCATCATTGCCTTCCAGGCAGAAAGGGATTCTCTTCGAAGCTGACCAGTAAAACTGTTTGAAGCGAGGTCTACAATTTGAAGCATTGGCCAAGTGGCATTTGGTCCTTTGCAACCAATGGCCCCATGAAATTTGTTAGATCGCAAGACAAGGACACGCAACCTGGATATGTTACTCAAGTAGCACGGGAAAGCATCCTTGATGTGGTTGTTACCAATGTCAAAGACCTCCAAATTTGTGCAATTGGCCAGAGACCTTGGTACCACTCCTTCAAGTAGGTTTCCGTTGAGATTTAGAGTTTGTAAACCACAATTTCCTGGAAATGTATCATTTATTATGCCACTTAAGTTTGTTTCTCCTTACATCCAACACCCTTAGAGTCGTCGCACTCATCTCAATTAAGCATTGGGGAATCGAGCCATTCAGGGTATTATTAGACAGATCAAGAACTTGAAGATATATAGCATTGCATAATGATTGAGGGATACCCCCTTGGAATTTATTGCTTGAAAGAGAGAAGAAATAAGCAACAGTAAGGGAGTTACCAATGCTAGCTGGAATGGTAGAGTTGAATTTATTGTCTGAGAAATCCAAATATGTGGCGAATGGTGGGAGAACAGGGAGTCCCCCCTCAAGCTGGTTGGAGTGAAGGTCTAGGACAGTCAAACTAGAAAGATTGAGTAAAGCTCCTTCTAGGGTCATCCCCAGGTGGTTATACGAGAGATTTAAGTAAAAAAGATTCCTAAGTTTCCAAATCCAGCCGGGAATTGCTTCCTGAATCTGGTTATTTGAAAGGTCTAGATAGTTTAATCTGGATTGGTTTCTCAAGAAATTAGGAATTTTGCTCAAGTTGCAAGAAGCTAATTTTATTGTGGTAATTTGGGAAATGGGGGGCAACGAAGAATTAGTTCCATTGTATTCATCAATCAACAAGCTGTTGTACGAAAGATCAAGATTTGAAAGATTTCTCAACTGCTGAATCTTATTAAGCTGGAAGGAGCCACTGAAGTTGTTTGAAGAAAGTAAGAGAATCTTGAGACCTCGAAGTTCAAAGACAGACGTTGGTATTGACCCTTCCAATTTGTTGCTACTCAAATCAAGGGTATCCATTGCGGAAGAGAAAACATTGGAAAATTCATTGAGTAGACCAGAAAATCGATTGTTGGAAAGTTGTAATTTCTGCAATGATGGAAGGGAAAACAGAGAGACTGGAATACTACCATTAAGTGAATTGAAACTCAAGTCAAGGTTAACAAGATTCGGAAGATCTTTCCCGTGAGTGGAAGTAATCTGACCTGTTAAATAATTACGAGAAAGGTTTATCTGGGTCAAATTCTTGGCCATGCTGAATGGTGGAACTGATCCGTTGAAGTTGTTTGATGACAAGTCCAAATAAACCAATTGAGTAAGGTTTTCCATAGAGCTTGGAATTGATCCACTGAAATTGCAAAATGAAAGATCTATTTTGGATAACATTTTAAGGTTACCAATAGAATCTGGCAGTGCCCCTGAAAATTTTGTACCACTAAGTAGCAGTGAGCGGAGTGAACCATTTGGATGAAATTCTGGCAAAGAACCGTAGAGTAGTCCATTATTTGATAAGTCAAGCGTCTGCAGTGTTTGAACCTGGAAGATCTTTTCTGGAAATGATCCATTCAATCCACAAGAACTGAGATGCAAGGAAGTCAAATTCGTGAAATTTGCAAAAAGTTCTGGAACTGGAGCAAAAAATTTGTTATTGTCGAGACGAATAATTGAGAGGAACGGAAGGTTCTGTAAGGACGAATCAAGAGGGCGTGAAAGATTACAATCTGACATGCTCAACACCCTTAGATTTGGCAGTGAAGATGATATGGCCTGACACCACTCATTCCCTTGTGCTGATATATTAACACCATCAAGATAAAGTTCCTCAAGCTCCGACAGATTCTGAACTAGCGTAGCCAAATTTGGGTTCTCAATTTTCAGCAAAGAGGTACTGAAGTAATAATTGGCAGACAAATCCAGAGTAACCAACCTTGTGAGGCGTGAAATCTCAATTGGAATCTGCTCCGCAAAGCCAGCAGTTGACAAATTCAAATAAATCAAATTCGTCAGATTTCCAAACTCCGGTGGAATACGAGAACTGTTGAAGTTGTTGTAAGCCAAATTCAGGTTCTGGAGATACTGAAGACGGAAAAGGCTACTTGAATGGTTAAGTCCACCCCAGATGGTTTCGTTGTTCAGGTTGAGACCAATAATATTTCCCACATCGCTGCAGTTTACACCTGCCCAAGAACAGCAATTAGGAGTTTGAGTTTTATCCCATCGCACCAGTTTTGTGGACTTAGTACTATTGAAATTGAGGCTGTTCTTCAATTCGATCAACAAGGTCCGCTGATCATCAATACATTGGCCAGACACCACAAAGATACCGAAGTTGAGAAGAAGTGAACATATGGGTATGAAGAAAAGCCATGAAAAGAGTGAAATTCTCATTGGGGTCTGTAATAAGAAAGACTCATACAGTCAAGAATTGAAGAGGTGATGAAATTAATGTTGAGTTCAGGATGGCAAAGAAAGACTCATAGAACATGTCCTTTTCTGGCATGTAGCTCAAGTCGTGGCCGACCAAAAACTACCCGGGTTTGGCACGGATCCTCAACTGAAAGTGTAGAATTGGGGGTAGAAAAAAAATGAGAAAGATCAGATAATGGGTTTGGTTGGCAGAGAAGAGAAGCGCCGTCGTCAAACTTAAACCGCGTCTTTGGTTTTTGTGTAACGTTTGGTGTACATCATGTACTATCTTTGTAACAACGCGTCGTTTGACTCGGCTTTTTTTTATGTATTTATTTATGGTCAAATTACATACTCACCTCTAAAGTTTGGATTAATTGTAAACAAAACTCTTAAGGTATTGACTTTATAAATATAATCATTGAGGTTTTTAAATTGGTAAAATTGATCTCTTTAAGTACATTTTTTTTTTTGATTTTACAGGTAGAAATTTGTCACGTGCATTACATATGATCACTTTATAATAAAAAATTTATTATTATAAATTTAAGTACAATGCATGTGACAAATTTTGTTTGTTAAATTGACAAAAAAATATACTTAGAAGAATCAATTTTATCAATTAAAAAATCTCAAGTGGTTATATTATAAAATTGAAACCTCAAGGATCAATTTGCAAATGACTCAAATCTTAAGGCTGATTATGAAATTTAGCCTTTATTTATTTATTCAGCCCATGACTTTTCAAGCTTCTCATTAAAAACTCATGCAACCTTAGAAAAATCAGACCAATTTGGTCAAATGAGCTGGTTTCGAAATTTGAGTAATGAATGGTGATTCCATGGAGTGGAGCCCATGGTAAGCAGTTTATGTTTTTAGCCCGTTAAGATCCAAGACTGTCGATGACCATATAGAGAGCTCTATAGCCTCAATTATTTGGTGTCCCTTCAAATCATTAAAAGAAGAAATTGACACTACAATTTGGTGGCCCTTTGTATAGCCGGTTGAAAATGGAGTGTTTGACAAAGTTTAACCTTTAATTTTTTTCTATTTTAAAAGGCTAGGTTTTGAAAAGCAAGGCTTCAAACATTGAAACAAACTGGTCCTTGATTATACAAGTCAGAACCAGAATTCTTTTTTCTTTTTTCTCCCCCGCCCCCCTGGGCGGCGCGAGTACTCATGTGTTTATTTATATTTATTTAAGTGTGCTTTGAGTGATTTACTTAGTATACGTTTGGTATAATAAGAAGAAAAAAAAAAAAAATTGTAATGTAATAATTATTATTATTTATCTGTTTTGTGACAACACATGAATAAAATGAATTCAATTAGGATCAGGTGTAATACCCAGTTTAGACTATGTATATAGAGAGAATAAATTCAATTAGGATCAGGTGTAATACTCGGTTTTACACCCACCAATAAGAACATGTCACGTCACTTTTTTCCACTTTTCTTCACACTTCAAAATGAATTCAACCACACATAATAATTGCTCTATAAAACTATCAAAAAAAAAAAAAAAAGGATAGCAACCGGATCTATAGAGGAGCAAGAGGGAGAGAGAGAGATTGATTTGGCCACTGCAAGTCTCTTTCTCTCTAGATTGTTGTTGATCTCTCCATTTTCTCTTCTGGTGGGGAAACACTTAGGTCCCGCCACGGGACCGGTGTTGATTTTGATAAAATTTGTGTGTTTTGTGGTAAATATTGTGTTTGTATTGATAAATGTGTGTTTATTGTTGTAAAAATAAAATATGTGAATTCGGGTAGAATTAGTGATATTTGTGATAAAATTAATTTTACTACAAAACTACACACATTTTACAACACCTGATAGACATTTTATCAAAACATACAACATTTTATGAAACCACATAAATATTACAATTTTTTACACCTTTGGCGGGATGGTCCCGCTGCGGGACCTAAGAATTTCCCCTTCTGGTGATGCTGAGTGTGTTTTCTCTCTCCTTCATGATCCGATTCTCTCTCCCCGATCTGGCCCACATCAAGACCCATAGCACACCAATCTTGTTTTCTCTCTCCCTTGGTGGTGGTTGTGCCTTATTATTGGTGCCTAATCAGCAAAGGTCACGTATTTTAAAAGCTAGCCCTCGTATTAGTAATAAGAAAAAAAAAATGATACTTTTTTTTTTTCTTCCTTTTCGGTAGAAGGAAAAGTATTTTCTTGAATTTAAAAAAGAATATGATGCTATGAATTTGGAATTAATTAGCATTTTTTATTTCGATGAAATCTCATTTTAGTGACGTAACTTGATATCACCATAGATTCATGAAAAATTAAATGCTTATCATTAAGGCAAATAGAGACGATGGTGATTCCATAAGAACTTTGGAACAAGCCAATAAACCAATCACCATCAAAAATATAAATTTAAAATGAATACTGGTTTAAAAATTGATTGCTAAATGCATTTAAGATGTGGGGTTGTGATCCTGATTAGCGCATTCCCATCAAACTGATGAAAATATCATTTGATTGTCAAAACACAATAATTATCAGCATCAAATAAATATGCATCATTCTTCTCACAGTATGTGGATCTTACAATTGTGTAGGACCCACATGATAGTAGAGAGAAGTTATATATATCTGATTCATTTGAGCATTCACAACTGGTTTTGCATAAATTATCTATTTTACCTATTCAAAACTCACTTTTCTACATTAACTATCAACTTTTACAAAACACATATAATTCTTTATTTTACAATACATTCTATTAAAATACTATAAAATAATAATTATTTTTTATCATATTTTCCTCACCCTTCCCCCAACACTAGCAAATCTAACATCTCACACCCATTTCTCCAGCAACCCAACCCAAAACTCAAAAGCTAACTGACATCACCCACTAGTAGTGGCCTCACCACCACAACCACCACTTCAAAACCCAAACTTACAACCCATCAACAATCCATCACAAAGGCCATCTCACATCCAATAAAGCACCATTGTGAACCCATCACAGTGCTGCAACCATCTCCACTTGTCCCAAGCCATATCATCGCTGGCACTCCACAGGGAATAGCCTCGTTCATCGCCATCAAGTCGCACCAAAGCCTAGCTTTACCTAGCGCCGCTAAGCACTTTATCCTCCTATCAAGTTTCGTATCACTGCCATAAGCCAGATTGGCAGACAAAGGTGGCCTGAGAACTGCTGAGGCCACCGATTTAAGTGTCATAACTGTTAATATGGGCGCCTGGCACTACTTGTGGAGAGAGAGAGAGAGAGAGAGAGAGAGAGAGAGAGAAGTAAAAAAGTAAATATAAATATTTACATGATGAACAGTACTTGGTGTTGTTACCGAGTATTGTAGCATTTTGCATATTTTTTAATAGCAAAAATAGAGGATCAGATGTGATGCCTATTTTTATAATTTTTGCTACAATAGTAATTATTTTGACTAAAAAATTGGTTTGTTTAACTGGTTGGAAATGCTCTTAGATAGATTCTCGTCAAAACATGGAAAATGAGTGAATTTAAATAATATTTAATCAGAATTTTTTGGTGCCTTCAATTAACAAGGAATTAAAATTGTGTTCACATGGAGAGAATGTTAGATATAGATAATCATTTATCTTTGAAAGCTAACACTATTTTTGTGTTCTGATTTGGCTTTATAGATCTCATTGAGGACAAATTGAATTTGCAATCAAATGAAAATTTTAATAATTATAATGTAGTGTGAAAACATGGATAAGCCTGGCATCTTGGACCAATGGAACTCACAAGAACCTCTTGTTTTTTTTAGAACAAACTAAAAGGCCATTTTCTATCATCGTTGTCATATCGGTCATGATTGATATAAGATCATGGTTTTTAAGCCCTTGATCATATTATATTGATGGGAAAAGAAATCATTTTGGACATAGATCGGTCAAAAACATGGAATACATTAGCAAGTATTGCTAACTCTATTTTGAAATCTATCACTATATTCATGTGAAGTCTAGCCAGCCACCAATAATAGGTTCAATGATCCACATTAGCAAACAAAACTCATGTAAGACGTGGAAACCACCCGTTGTGTTCTCATGGGCCCACTCTTCCTACTGGACTTTAATAATTTTTCCCAGTCACTGCACGTTAGGTATGGATGTTGCCAATGCCATAATGCTCATTGGCCATTTCCTTGGTAAGGTGGTTAATAATTAGCTTATCAACCACCTTCGTATCTCTATTCTCTACCTTTTGTTTTTTGTTTTTTTGGCCGAGTCTCTTTTCTCTGCCATTTGATGTCTTAATAGAAATGTAAGTAGGGCCATCTCCCCTAATCAGATTCTTATTCAATCGAGGTATTATTATTATTTTGGCAAAAATATTTTTGGTCCCTCTTAGTTTGTATTTCTTATCATTTTGGTCCCTTGTGTCCTAAAATTATCAATTTACACGTTCATCTTTCAGAGCACATCCAATATGCCCATTATGTTCAAATATGTTACTTATACCGTTACCATTAACACGAAAATTTTAGAAAAAAATAAAAAAAAAATAGAGAACCAAATCGTTCTACCTGGAGTCCGTTTGGTATAAGCTTATTTGGCTTTTTGCTTAAAATGCGGTAGAAAAAAAAAATTAATTGAGAAATAAGATGAGTTGGTTTTTTATTACTGAAAGTACTTTTAACAAAAAACTATGTGAGAAATAAGATAAATTATTATTATTATTTTTAAGTATGGTAGTAAACAACCCAAATAAGATAAGAGATAAACTTGACTTTTTAAAGAGTCCGCATGGGAGCTACAAAATAAGCTTGACTTTATAAAAATAAATAAATAAATAGCTTATTTGATGCCTCCCAAACACACCAAATTTCCACAAATTTCTTCCTACAAATGGAGTGATCTCTCTCTCTCTCTCTCTCTCTCTCTCTCTCTCTCTCTCTCTCTCTCTCTCTCTCTCTCTCTCTCTCTCTCTCTCTCTCTCTCTCTCTCTCTCTCTCTCTCTCTCTCTCTCTCTCTCTCTCTCTCTCTCTCGTATACAATTCTAAAAACCTCACATTTCTCCATAAAAAAAACAAAAAGTTTAGGACCACAACATTTAGCACAACCTGCTGATGTGCTATTTACTGATTGGTGGGAAATGTAAGTGACTCTAGTGGTGGATCCCAATAAAATAAGTGATAACTATTCAAAGTATGCCACATCAACAAAGTTGTGATTGTAGCAAAACTCACAAACAAATGGTCTGCTTGTTCATTGTTAAACTAAAGAATGAGGTTTCAATTATTGCTTTCAAAGTATATATAATTATTATTATTGAGTGTGGTGACGAGCGCTTTTGTTGAGTATGATAGTCAAAAAACATTTTACCTTTTTAAGGGAGGTAATTGATCTATATATTGCTAGCTTCCGAACTCAATGGGATTTGGGGGATCCAACAATGATCTTTTGTTTGTTTTATTTTGTTAATTTGTTTTGCTTCTCTCAAATTGTGATGTTAACGACAAAAGTAATGAAACTGGACATAAGGCGTATATTGGATATGTTCCAAAAGATGATGGCGTAAAGTTGTAAATTGATAATCTTAGAACACAATTGAACCAAATTGACAACAAATGCAAACTAAGAGAGACCAAATTTTTTTTTTTCTTATTATTTTTATAATATGTGGGTTATACAATTATCAGAGGTACATAGTGTAAAAGAAATACATATAACACAAATTTATAAGATAACTTCTCCAATAACAAACACATCTCTTTCTTCGTTATATTATTTTTTTCTAATTTCTTTTTTCATTAAGAAATATTTTTTTTCTGTTAATTGTGCAAGTTGAGCCCAAAATCCCATTAAAAAAAACCCTACTTGTCCTAAACGTTTGCGAGATTACTACGTTGGCTCATCTGCATCTATATGGTACTATAAGGTGGTTAACAATGAAACAGTCTTCTTTATATATATATTTTTTCTTGAATATTGAGATTTGTTTAGAAGAAAGCAAGGCCTAAGGGCCCAACCCATTTGCTTCTCCCATATAGGATATAATCCTAGGGATGTAACGGAAGTGATGGGCACGGGCCAAGGAGGAGTGAAAAACAGCCCACAAGGCTAGCAAATAGGGAGCCGAATTTGCTTAGATACAAAAGATAAATCCCAACAGTTAAATCATTAATTTCGTCCTTATTATCATTGGGCCAAGTTTGATTTGGCCCCTCGATTATTCGTTGGGTCAATTTAATCCATAAACTTAAAATAAAAAAATTCATCCTAAGTCGCCTCTTCATTTTAATTTCTTATGGAATTAATAGTTGCAATTAACTTGATTTTAAAATTTTAATACTTTCCATAATGTTAAGGAATTCCACATTAATTAGAAATTATAATTGTTGTTTAATCTTCTCCTATAAATATGATTTTTCTAAATAAATTATAATTATCTAAAATATTGTAAACATCTCCAATAATAAAGATGTAGCATATTAAAGTTATATACTCTTGACGTAGGTCATAATGCCGAACCACGTGAAAATCTTTGTGCCTTTCTCAATCTCTATTCTCTCTTTTATATTTCTCCATTTATATTAATTCTTAGATTATGATTTTCCTTACATAATAACTTTTTTAACGTGTATTTTGTATGTCACCACCAAGGATGAAATTAACTAGTTTTAAAATTTTTGAGATTAGATTGACATAATTAATAGTTAAGTGATCAAATTGAACTGTATCCAATAATTGGAGGACCAAATTAGTAATATAACCTTTGATATAAGAAACACTAAGGAGATGAGATGTCAAGTTTATCCTTTTAAGTGAAATAACAATCAGTGCATCACCCTAAAAATGATATGGAAAAATGTTACTCTTTTAATATCCACTAACATAATGTCATGGAACATCATGGTGACAAAATTCCTTATAATGGTAGGTGGGAGTGGAATGTCTACATGACTCTGTTTTCTTTCCACATATGTTTTTGTCACCAATACTGCCAAACGCATTAACGAGAAAACCTGCATACCAAGCCAGATTCTGGTACCCAGGAGGCATTTTCTTTACAAAATGGCAAAAGCATCTAGGAGAAAAACTGGATAGGAACTAGGAAGTGATACACTATTGAAGCAATATGAAAATGATAACATGTCACTAATTATGAAAGAAAATGTCAAACTTCTTTCTTTCTTAGTGTTACTCTATTTATAAAATGTCACCTCCTAAATGTTTAAAAAACAAAGTCATGTCCTTGTAATGAAAGCTATGGACATGGCACAATTCCATAAGTTATAATATATATATAGTTTAATATACTCTTCCAATAATGCCCACTGCGAATAAGAAATAGTTACGAACATCTTACATAACAAAGCTCGCATCCAATTCCATGGATACATTGATTATTTTGTTGTTAAAATGAAAGCGAAAAAGAAAAGACTTGATTTTATTCTGGGTTGTATTCCTCCTCATAAGAATCATTAGTGCCTGTGTACCCCATTCTTATTTGCTCGGATTCGACGGTATTTCCCACCCAAAGGTACAACTGAGGGAAGATCCTGAAAAAAATGTCATCAACATTGTTAACTTTAGAGAGGGAAGCACAGAGAAACAGAGAGAATAAACTGTGTATTGAGTATTTTGAATAAGCATGTACAAATAAGAGAATATATATAGGCTTAGACATGTACGGTATGTAAATACCGTAAACCCTAGTAAACCCCAGACTAGTAATACCGTATCCTCCACCTCTTCCAAAACATAAGGGGCCCAATGATTAGCCAAAAACAAAAAACAAATCTCAATTCTGCACTTAGGTAATTCCAGTCAATCAAAAGCCCATATTTTGAGTGATAATCTTCATATATTGGAGGTGGCGACCTCGGTTCTGTAGATGTGCATTCCTTCTTCAAAGGACACCCATACAATCCTTTGTTCCCTTCATAGGAAGCTTCCGAAAGTGTAGCAAATTGCTTGATGTATGGAATTGGCCCAATCAATTGATTAAACGAGAGGTTAAGGACTGATAGGAAAATAAGACCATCTGCAAGTTGCATAGGGATCTCCCCTGTAAGCTTGTTGCTTGATAGATCTAGTGACTCAAGCTTACTCAATTTTCCCAGAGATGGTGGGATTTGGTCTGCGAAAGGTTGTGCGACAAGTTGAGATTATACAACGATTTGAGTAGTCCTATATCTTCTGGTATTGGCCCATCAAGATTGTTGCATGAAAGATCAATTGAAGTGAAATGGTCCAAAATCTTTCCCAACTCAGAATGCTGACCTTTGCTGGTAACTGTTATTGCATCTAGATACTTTGGTATTCGCTCTGATGGCAGAGGACAACTCACTATCAGCTTGTCTTTCATGGCCCCTCTATATATTGCCTACAAGAATATTAAGAACAAAAAAACATTAAGCATGCTTGTACCATACAGACATCTAGAAGCATCAGTCATTTACAGGACAAAAGTTATTTACATATATTTTTTGCTAAGTAGTTTATTTGAATATATGATTCAGCATACAACCGAGAAACTTTCTTAGCTTATGCGCCAAATTTTCTATTTGAAAATTTTCAAGTATCCAATATCTACAGCTGGAAGGAAAGTTTTCCCCTTGCCTCTTCATTTTAAGCAATAAAGTCTTTCCCACATTGATTCAGCACCCAAGATACCATTGAAAAGATCATAATTTTAGCTTAATTTTTCAAGTACCCCAACTCTACTTGTCAGAAGAAATTATTGTAAATAAACTCTGCTGCAAATTCTTGATTCAGAACAGAGGACTTAGTCTTGCGATTAACTCTACAAAGGACAGGTGAAAAGAAAAGTCTTCTGGATACTAATGGAGATTGGAAGCAGTTTAAAATTATGCATGTTCTAATTGAGATTGGAAGCAGCTTAAAATTGTTAGTAACAGGGCAGACTAGTTTCACACAAGCATAAAAACGAAACTGAATATTCATTCCAATGGCAAGACTAACAATTTACTTAACTGACAGCCTCAAATTCATTCAGTTTCTGAGGAGCTACAAGTTGCTTACCTCTACAACATCAATGAAATCCTGCTTCTTGTGAAATGCACCAACCCATTTAGTGTGATCTGCAGTCCTGCCAACCAAAAAATAATGAAACTAGAGCCTGAAATTTTAAGTCCATAAATTCATAGCTGCATGACATCAATTTCAAAATACAAGAAATTCAGCTAAAAAAAATTGTCCAGAAACAAATTCTCATTCTTTCAAGGGCATGATCAAATGTTTGCAAATGATCACATTCACAATATTATAATACTTACACAGATTCACCCAGCTAAAAGTTTTTGTTCAGAAACAGATTCTCATTCTTTCAAAGGCATGATCAAATGTTAGCAATGTATGATCACATTCACAAGCTTATAATACCTACACAGATTCACCTCTCACGTACAAAAATACGGTGGGACAGAGAATATTGTAAAGAATTCATAAAACTTCACTGACCAGTTTAGGGAAGGAAATCGTAACAAGTTTGAGAAAGGCCAATGAAAAAGAGATCTTGGTGCAAACTTAGTTTGAGATTCAAGTGCAAGAGATCTAAATTTCCAAAAATAAACAAAAAGTAAAATAACACGTTTTTCCCTTTATTTTTATTTTACTTCATTAACTGTGTATTGAAATTTGTTAAGTAAAGTAAGTTACTTATAAAAGCACTGCTCTTAATTTTTTTAAAAGACACAATTTATAGTTCAAACATTACATATGATAAACACACTGCCTGTCAGCAATATTATAAAGGGCTTTTGAGACATCCAGGTCTATTGTTAAAAAAATTCTATGGTAAACAATCAACAAACAGACTTCATATGTATTATTTCTCAAAATAGATGCAGGACTCCATTCCTGGAACATAATCCATGTACTAGAATAGTTATATACAATTATAATACCCCAGCTAGCATTTTGTAAAAATAATAGAAAAAGAATTAATAATAATAACAACACAATCAAAAACTAATAAGAGGGGAAAAAAGGGTACCCAGAAATCCTTATGGTGTCTCTGATGATTGCGTCAACCTCTTGTTTCTTCGTCAGCAGCAGTAACTACTCATTCTTTCCACACCCAGATTTTGGGGCTCATTAAGTTATCTATTAATGGAGTACTCTAGGAGTATTGTTAAAGCATTACTCACTTTAACTTTTTTCAATGTGGGATTAATAATCTCTAACAAGTATTATCTACCTTAAATCTACTATCAATTTTATTACAAAATGTTGACATGATAAATGAATGTGATTAGTGTCATATCAACATAATAAATAAATTTCTTAATTAACACAACAATTAGTAAAGCTTATATTAGTAATTCTTGTAGGAACTGTAGCATCACTCTATCCTGAATGCCAAAAAAATATCTCCATCTATGAATATCAAGAATATAGCCAAAAAAAACTTTAAGGTTTTCATTTTCCTCTTTCATCTCTCCCCACTAGATTAAACAAAAACTGAACATATAACATAGAGGTTCATATACAACATTTTATGCTCTTTTTGGTGGCTGTGAATACATAGGAAAAAAAAAATAAAAGAAAAGAAAAAGTTAAACTCTTTGAATCTTCAAATTTTCACTTTCCTCATCAACCAAAGGAATTCTTGAAGTCCTACTAAACCAAACCATCCTTTTCTTCCATTTTTAAGGAGGTTCCGTTTCCACATGGCTACTTCACCAACAATTTTCGGCCCCCCAAAGAAAAACTGATCTCAGACAACATTCAAACCCATCAAACAAAATAAATAAAGTACTTTTCAACCAATTGTCAGCAATAACAGGATCCACAAATCATTTCACCATCAGATAAAGCTACAAAAGCGAATGAACAAAAATAAAATATATAGAGAAAAAAGAAAGTCATCTAAAAAGGTTCAAGCAATGGCCTATTGGCCATATATTGTTGTTTTTGTAAGTTAAAGTACCAAAATCGAACTTATATCAAATTTCAGGAACTAATAATATAATTTGGCAATTTTATTATTTCCATTCTACGTAGTTAATGAAAGTGTGATAGAATGACCAATTTGATAATTTTGCTAATGTTAAGGGTTTTTAATTTCAAATTAAAAGAATAAAGAATCAATTTGATTGGGATTAAAAGTTTAGGGATTTGTTGTTGCATTTTTCCCAAATATATTTAAATAAATAAAAGTTGTTAATTTTATTTTAATGAATTAGGTCAAAGTTTCAAACCAAACTTAAGAAAGTACAAGTTGCAAAAGATTAATGTTTGGTTTGAATGAAATTGATGATTCATCCCAAAAAATAAATGAACAAATAAAGATTGTAGCTCTTTTTTTTCTTTTCTTTTTTTGATGAATAATATGAATTTTATTGAAAATCAAAACAAAGTAAAGTTTCCATTCGACCGAAGCGGACAAGTGAGAAAGTATCCCATGTATTGGTTCCAATCTCTTTCCTGTGGGTCCCCCGAAGCTCCAAATTACTTTGCTTGTGTGAATCTTAAGTGGAGTTATAATAGCCAAAAATTATAAGTTTGAGTCCACAAAAATAACTTTCCGCTGGTAATAGTGTGTTTAAGAAAGATTATGATATTATTATTATTTTAATGGCAACTTAATACTTCAATAGTGTGAAAAAAGATTGTGAACATTTTTTTATTTTTAGCATTTCTCTAAGTATAAATGTCATCTCCTAAATATTTAAAAACAAAAAGTCATGTCCTTGTAATGAAATTGAATGGTATAGACTTGGGGAATGGCTTGGGTCCAGTGCACAGTAGCACTGGACCCGTTGAGATGCTGCCACGTGTACAAAAACTGTACAAAACTGGACACGTGGCAGAATCCTAACGGGTCCAGTGCTCCTGTGCACTGGACCCTTAAAATTTACCTGGAAGAATACCCATAGACTTGGTACAATTCCATCCGTTAAACATTTCGGATTTTTCAAAAGCAAAATAAAGCTATATATATTTATAAATGCTGAATAAAATTTAAAGCTAATTATATATGAAAACAACTTCTTTTAATATACTCTTACAATAATGCTCAATGCGAATATGAATAGTAACATCTTACCTGACAAAGCTTGAACCAAATTGCATGGATACATTTTTTATTTTGCTCTTGTTTTTTTTTTAGATAATTCAGAACCTTTTATTAGATGACCAACTGTCAAGAAAGAAACAAACAAGCCAAAAGGCCAACAACCCTCACTGCAGAACTCTTAACACAACAGAAATAACCAGCAACAAGCTGGGCAATTCACAAAAAACCAAATCTATCCCAAATACAAACCCAAAGCTAAACAACATCTCTTCTTATTTTGCTCTTTTTATGAAAGCATAAAAAGAAAAGACTGGATTTATTCCGAGCTGTATTCCTCCTCATAAGAACCATTAGTGCCTTTGTACCCCATTCCTATTTGCTCGGATTCGACGATATTTTCCCCCCAAAAGGTACAACTGAGGGAAGATCTTGAAAAAAATATCATCAGCATGTTTGTAATACTGTATCCTCCACCTCTTCCAAAACATAAGGGGCCCAATGATCAGCCCAAAGCCAAAAACAAATCCCAATTCTGCACTTAGGTAATTCCAGTCAATTAAAAGCCCAGATTTTGAGTGACTATCTTCTAATGTTGGAGGTGGTGACCTCGGCTTTATGTTGGAGGTGGTGACCTCGGCTTTGTAGATGTGCATTCCTTCTTCAAAGGACACCCATATAATCCTTTGTTCCCTTCATAGGAAGCTTCCGAAAATGTAGCAAATTGTTTGATCAATGGAATTTGCCCAACCAATTGATTATACGAGAGGTTTAGGACTGATAGGAAAATAAGACCATCTGCAAGTTGCATAGGGATTTCGCCTGTAAGCTTGTTGCTTGATAGATCTAGTGACTCAAGTTGACTCAATTTTCCCAGAGATGGTGGGATTCGATCTGTGAAAGCATTGTGTGACAAATTGAGGATATACAACAATTTGAGTACTCCTATATCTTCTGGTATTGGCCCATCAAGATTGTTGCATGAAAGATCAATTAAAGTGAAATGGTCCGAAATCTTCCCCAACTTGGTATACAGACCTTTGTAGGTAACGGTTATTGCATCTAGATATGGACTTATATGGGTAACTCCAAGTTGACGTACACCATCGTGGTATATAAATTGTATAGTCTGATATTGGAGGTAATTGAATTCTGAGTTATCAGCCACCATTGCCTTTGAGTTAGCGAAGGATTTTAATGATAGCTTACCACTAAAGTTGTTTGAAGCTAGATCTACAATCTGAAGCATCGGCCAAGTAACATTTTGCCTTCCACAACCAACAGACCCGTAAAATTTGTTTGATCGCAAGATAAGGATATGCAAAGTGGATATGTTCTTCAAGTAACATGGGAAGGCATCTTGTATTCGGTTGTTCCCAATGTCCAATACCTCCAAAGATGTGCAATTGGACAGAGACTTTGGTACCACTCCTTCTAGTAGGTTTCCGTTGAGATTTAGAGCTACTAAAGGACAATGTGCTGGAAATGTATCAGATATTCTGCCAATGAGATTGTTTCTGTTTAGCTTTAGAACCAACATGAGACTCATTATTGGAAAGAGGCATTGTGGAATTGTGCCACTCAAGGAATTATTAGATAGATCGAGATATATAAGAGATGCAGTATTGCATATTGATTCAGGGATATGCCCATGGAATTTATTGCTTGAAAGAGATAAGAAATGGAATAGGGAAGTTATGGTTAACAGAGCTAAAATTATTCCTGACAAGTCCAGATAAAAAAAAGAGATGGGAGTTGCCCCTGTAGTTGGTTGGAGCGAAGCTAGGAAATGTAATCCAGGAGGAGGTGAGTAAAGATCCTTCCAGGTTGTTATAAGAAAGATTTAGGTAATAAGTAAGTAAGATTCCAGATAGTGTGGTATCTCTCCATGAATTTGGTTATCTGAAAGGTCTAACTATATTGGAGCTTCTCAAGAAACCAGGAAATGTTTTATTAGAAGCCAATTTTAATGTATTAATTTGGGGAAAGGATGATAACGAAGAATGCTCCACTATATTCAATCAACAAGTTGTTATTCGAAAGATCAAGAGTTGAAAGCTTTCTCAACTGTTAAAGCATTAACATGTAAGGAGCCGCTAAAGTTGTTTGAAGAAAGTAGGATCTTCAAGACCTCCGAGTTCAAAGGGATGGGTTGCCCCAAGAAGTTGTTACTCAATTTAAGGGATTGCAGTTGGAAAGAAGAAACATTTGAAAATTCATGATTTGACCAGAAAATCGGTTGTTGGAAGATCCAATTGTCAATAATGGAAGGGAAAAAAGGGACGTTGGAATACTTCCTACTAGTAAATTGGAAGACAAATGAAGGTACACTAGACTGAAGCTCTTTCCAGAATGAAAGTGATCTGACCTGTGAAACTATTATTATAAAGATATATGTAGGTCAAATTCTTTCCATGTTGAATGATGGAATTGGTCCAGTGAAGTTGTTTGATGATATTCCAAAGAAACCAATTGAGTAAGATTTGCCATGTTGAATGATGGAATTGGTCCAGTGAAGCTGTTTGATGATATGTACAAAGAAACCAATTGAGTAAGATTTGCCATAAGTTTGGGATTGATCACTGAAATGCAACCTGAAAGATCTATTATGGACAACCTTTTAAGATTACCAATAGAATTGGCAGGACCCAGAAAAACTTGTATTGCGAAGCACCAGTCCTGAAAGAACCATTTGGATTAAATTCTGGCAAAGAACCCTGAAGCAGTATATTCCATACAAGTCAAGCGTCTGCAATGTTGGAACCTGGAAGATTTGTTTTGGAAATTTCCCATTTAATCCACAAAAATAGAGACGAAGGAGTCAAATTTGTGAAATCTGCAAAAAAATTGGAACTGGAGCAGACAAATTGTTAGAGTCGAGACGAATAATTGAGAGAGACTGAAGCTTCTGTAAGGAAGAATGAAGAGGCCCTGAAAGATAACAATCTGACATGCTCAACACCCTAAGATTTGGCAGTGAAGTGATAAGGCCTGACACCACTCATTCCCTTGCGCTGATATATTTACACCATCGAGATAAAGTTCCTCAAGCTCCGAAAGATTCTGAACTAGGGTAGCTAAATCTGGCAAAGAATAATATGAGTAAGTAGACAAATCGAGAGTAACCAACCTTGTGAGACGTGAAATCTCAATGGGAATCGGGCCCTCAGAGCCAAATGGGCCAAATGAGCCAACTTTTGATAGGTTTAAATAACTCAAATTCGTTAGCTTTCCAAGCTCCGTTGGAATCTGAGAAAGTCGAAGTCGTTGTAAGCCAAACTCAGGCTTTGGAGATACTGGAAGACGGAAAAGGCTACTTGAATTGTGAAGTCCACCAGAGATTGATTCGCTGTCCAGGTTGACACCAACAACACGTCCCACATCGCTGCAGGTTACACCTTCCCACGAACAGCAATCAATCACTTTCATTCCAGCGCACCAGTTTTGTGGACAAAGTACTGTTGAATATGAGGCTGTTCTTCATTTCGATCAGCAAGTCTCGCTGATCATCAAGACATTGCCCAGACACCACAAAGGTACCAAAGCTGACGAGAAGTGTGCAAATGGGTAACAAGAAGAGCCATGAAAAGAACGGAATTTTCATTGTTGGTTGTAAGAAGAAACACTCGTACAATCAAGAATCAAAGTGGTAATGAAATTAATCGTTGGTTGTGGAGGGTAATAAAGACCCATGAACATGGCCTTTTTGACGCGTGGGTCAAGTCTTGGTGGACCAAAAACGACTCGGGTTTGGCACGGGAGTTCAACAGAGTGTAGAATGGGAGGTAGAAGAATAAAGCATGCTTCTATTGGAGTAATGATGCTTTGAGAAATAATTGGACCTAGCATAGACAATGGTGTTTTTTTTTTCCTAATCAACAAGGTATAAATAGGATAAGGAAGCCAAAACGCACTTTCCCAAGAAAAATCACCTCATGAAAGACAAAAACGGAAAAGAAAAAGAAAACGAGGAATGGGGAAGGCAAGGGAGCCGTGGAAAAGCCAACCTTGTCTGCCACCACAACTTGATGAATGCATTTTTTGTTTCTTTCAAACATACATTCATGCTTGTAATGTGAGAAGCCATCCTTCTTCCAGATTATGCAGAGACTGCATCCTTGTCAAAAATGTGTCAAGAGGAACGCAGAGTGTGTATAGTATGATAGTAGAGAATCCTACACGTATTCATTACTAACAATCTTGACAATATAAATACTTTATTTTGTGGTTAAAATTATATATAATTTTTAATAAAACAATGTTGGTGAATATAATCTTTATAAGTTTATAAAATTATTTTATCTCATTAACTCAAATAATATAACTTCAACTATAATTTCACTATTAACTATTAGCATATATTTGTAAATGGATAAAAAAAAAATTTAACTCATGATATTTACTATATACGGAGAAAGAATAAGTTAATAAAATAGCTCATGATCAACCACAAACTTGTTTAATTAACAAAATAAATCAAGTTTGAATATATAATCTAGTTTGATGTTGATCTCGACTCATGTTTAAAATTATAAGATCCAATCTTGAATTATTAATACTAGATTCAATTCGACTTGTTTAGAATCCTATCAATAGAGAACCAGACCAGAATTAAAACATGAATGAATATATATATTTGATGGGTAAGAGAATTGTGTGACTCTAATGTCATGGCATGGGTAGAAATAAATGTCCATAAGAAATCTCATTTCTTTATGCAAACGCTTGGTCATCAATACTGCCAAACGCATTGACGAGAAAAACTTGGTAGGAAGACTTCTATAGTCTTTTTGTTTTCTATTTATTTTTTTATATAAGTAGGAAGACTTATATAGTCAAAAGTTTCCTTTTCACTGTATTGATAAAGGTGACTGCTTAAGTCATGGGATTAAAAATTAAAAACCATTATACTGGTTCCAATTTCTTCTCTGTGGGCAATCAAAAGTTGTTGCCTTTTCAAAGGTCACTGCTTTTGCCATGGGATTAAAAATTTTAAAGCATTGTAATGGTTCCAATTTCTCTTCTGTGGGCCAAATAACTTTCGGTGGGAAGATTAAAAAATTGAACGTTGAGTCCACACACAGCAGAATTCAAGGATGATAGCGGAAAAAAATGTACAAAGAGAGGAATGGTAAGGATTGAGGAAAAACTTAACCAAACTTGAATTTTAAATATTGAGGAGAAAAACTTGGTGGGAAGACTTACAAAGTCATGTCCGCCTCATATGCTTAAGAGCATTCACATCTGCTTCAGAAAAGTTTAGTCAAATTTTGAAACAAAAAGCTTCTTATTTATTTTTTTTGTTAATTATCTACTTTTAAAATAAACCCTACGTACATTCCACTCTCAACCCATTCACTACTCAATAAAAATATTCATTTTTTATTTCTTTCTTTCCAACGGCCATATACTCAACAACATGGCTGACACCAATACACATATTTTGTTTTATTTGCATTTACTCAATTCCTCAGCAATCAGAGAAAAAATTTAGCCAATCATTTCAAAATTCACAATCCAGCCAGGTCCAAATTAAACATCAAATTTCACATTCCTCTTTGCTATTCCTCTACCTCCTCATCAACCAAAGAAACACCCCAAATCCAATTAAACTAACCCAAAAATTCACATTTCTTTGTTTAGATAACCAATTCAGCGCCAATACAAATTAACAAAAAATTCATAAAACAAATTAACTTAACTAAAATAAACACTGCCACACAATCACCCGAGTCGACTCAATTGTAGCAACTTGCAAATGGGGGGAAGGAATCATACTAAAAGAGAGAAGAGGAGCTTTCAGACGATCATAAGTGAGCGAAGCATGACAGATGAGAGAGAAAATATTTAAAAAAGAGATGAAAGATCTATAGTGACTTTTTTCTTCTAAAAAAAAAAAAAAAAAACCACAGCTTGTTGAATGCAATTTTTTTTTTTTTCAAACATACATGCTCGTACAACGTGAGAATTCGTTCTTCTTGCAGAATGTGCAGAAACTCCTTGTCAAAAATGAGGTGCCTAGAGGAATACAGAGTGTGTATAGTATGATAGTAGAGGAATCCAGAGTATGTATAGTATGCTACATGTGTATTCATGCCTCAAATATATATTTTTTTGGCTATCTCTTTCAAATATATATTTTTTTGCTAAAATCTCTTTCAAATATATATACCTACACAACACAATCTCTTTCATTTTCTTCTTTACTACACCTCCTCTTTTTTCTATTGTATTCCAAATACAAGAAAAATTGAAAACCTAAAAAGCAAATAAATGATATGCATAACATAGGAACAACTTTTGCATGATGTACGGGGTATTGTAAGGTGCATAGAAAAATAAATAAATCAAGGGAAAATTTACCATTTACCTTTTGTTTTTCATCATATTTTACATAACCAAGCAGTCCTTTTGTCATTCATAAAATGTCAACCTGTCACATGTGCAAACTTAGTTTAGGGAAGGAAACTGCAACAAGTTTGTGAAAGGCCAATGAAAAAGAGATCTTGGTGCAAACTTAGTTTGAGATTCAAATGCAAGAGATGTAATTTTCCAGAGGTCCAATCACCATGTTTAACAAGAAACTTACAGGTCTAAGCAAACAAAAAGTAAAATAACATGTTTTTCCCTTTATTTTTATTTTATTTCATTAAATAAGTATTGAAATTTGTTCAGTAAAGTTAATTTATAAAAGCACTACTCTTAATCTTTTTATAAGAATCACACAATTTATAGTTCAAACATTACATATGATAAACACACTGCCTGTCAACAATATTAGAAAGGGCTTTTGAGACATCCAGATCTATTGTTAGAATAATTCTATAATAAACAATCAACAAACAGTCTTCATATGTATTATTTCTCAAAATAGATGCAGGATTCCGTTCTTGGAACATAATCCATGTACTAGAATAGTTATATATAATACAATCATAATACCCCAGCTAGTGTTTTGTTAAAAAAAAAAAAAAGGGTTAAATCAATTGTTAGTCCCTAACGTTTATACACATTGCACGTTTGGTCCCTAACGTTTGAACGGACACAATTGATCCCTAATGTTTCAAAATCGTGCATCGTTAGTCATTCTGTTAGCTTCCGTTACTTTTTTATATACATGACTAACGGAATGATGATGTGGTATTACTATTACCAACACCTTATATTTCATTATTTTTCTATTAGACCCATTCCCACAACCCACTAAATTAAAACTCTTATTTTTTTATGATCTTAAGCTCCTCCATGATCGGCAGGACCTGCAAATGTTTATGAAAGCCATCCCTGTTATTCATAATTAAAAAAATAAAAAAACAAAAGTCGTCCCTGCTCCCATTTTGGATGAAACAATGGCATTGGAAACTAGTGCCTCCAGTAATTATCTTAATTTTGCTACTTGTACTTCTTCCTTTTGAACTGTGTTCTTCCTGGGTAAAAAAAAAAAAAACCTGAGACCCATATTTAAACCCCACTTAAGCTGCGAGATTTCATCCCCAAATCTCAACCACCAGAACACAAGCTCCATTTTATATGCTAGATTCTGTGAACACACGCCTCATGTACAGAGAGAAAGAGAGAGCAAACAGAAAACCAAACAGAGGAATCATCAATTACAAACTCAAAGCAAACAATAAAAACAGAGTATATTGAGATTCTATGAATTAACAAAAGAAAATCGCCATATTAATGAAACCAAAAAGAAACAGAGTACATAAAGTTGCAGGCTTTAAGATCATAAACCATTACAAAACAAGAATTTATGTACAATATCCATGGTCTTGTCAAGATAAACAGAAACCGAGTTGCTCACAAACAATTGGATACAATCACCAATTGATTCCCTGCACTTATTGTCACAAACAAAGTTGACCCATTGTGGAGTGTGATTCATTTCCGAACCAACAAGTTCAAAACTCGTCCAAGTTTTCGAATTTGATCCTCCACTAGATTGCCCATCTGAATAAAAAGCCATGACTAAGTTCCTAGCGAAGCTTCCAACAGCAACAAAAGCAAACCCAGACCCAGTTGTAGTAAAAAGCTTGTCCATAACATGGTCAGTAAAACTTGCGGCCGAAATTGACGCTGGAGACCAATCTAGCCGCCGCTTGCCAGTCGAACCTCAACCAGCCACACTGATTTCACAGCTTGAGATTTGGGGATGAAATCAAATGGGGTTTCAATATGGGTTTCGGGTTTTAATTAAGTGGTTACGGGTATGGCTGAAAATGCCAACATGTAAAAGAAAAATATAAAATATAGGGTCTAATAATGTCACATCATTGTTCTGTTAGTCATGTACACAAAAAAGTAACCGAAGCTAATGAAATGACTAAGTGATTTTGCATGTTATTGTTTTTAAACGTTAGGGACCAAATGTGCAACCTGTTTTAAACGTTAGGGACTAACAAGGATTTAAAAAAATATATAATATATATATATATATATATATTCATAATAACAACACAATCAAAAACTAATAAGAGGGGAAAAAAGGGTACCCATAATCCCTGGTGTCTCATGATGATTGCGTCCACCTCTTGTTTATTCGTTCAGCAGGTAGCTACTCTAACTCTCCACTCCTAGATTTTGGGGCTTGTTAAGTTATTTATTAATGGAGTCTAGGAGTATTGTTAAAGCATTACTCACTCGAACTATTTCTAATGTGGAATTAATAATCTTAGCAAGTATTATCTACTTTAAATATACTATCAATTTTATTACATAAAGTTTATAAATGGACATGATAAATGAATGTGATTAGTGTCATATCAACATGCATGATAAATAAATTTCTTAATTAACGCAACAATTTATAAAGCTTATATTAGTAAATTTTGTAGGTACCGTAGCATCACTCAATACTGAATGCCAAAAAAATATATTGAATATCAAGAATATAGCCAAACAAAACTTTTAGGTTCTCATATTCCTCTTTCATCTCCCCCCACTAGATTACTGAACATAAAAAAAACTGAACATAAAACATATAGGTTCATATACAACATTTTATGTTCTTTTTGGTGGCTGTGACAACATAGGAAAAAAGAAAAGAAAAGAAAAAAAGAAGAAGCTAAACTCTTTGAATCTTCGAATTTTCACTTTCCTCAGCAACTAAAGGAAGTGTTGAAGTCCTACTAAACCAAACCATCCTTTTCTTCCATTTTTAAGGAGGTTCCGTTTCCACATGGCTACTTCACCAACAATTTTCGGCCCCCCAAAGAAAAACTGATCTCAGACAACATTCAAACCCATCAAAAAAAGAAATAAAATACATTTCAACCAATTGTCAGCAATAACAGGATCCACGGATATTTCACCATCAGATAAAGCTACCAAATCGAAGGAACAAAAAACAATAGAGAAAAGTTGTCTAAAAAGCTTCAAGCAATGTCCTATTGGCCATATATTGTTATTTTTGTAAGTTTAAGTACCAAAATCGAACTTATATCAAATTTCAGGAACTAAAAATATAATTTGGTATTTTTATTATTTCCATTCTACCTAGTTGACGAAAGTGTGATAGAATGACCAATTTGATAATTTAGCTAACATAAGGGTTTTTAATTTCAAATTAAAAGAATAAAGAATCAATTTGATTTGGATTAAAAGTTTAGGGATTTGTTGTTGCATTTTTCCCAAATATAATTAAATAAATAAAAGTTGTAAATTTATTTTTTAATGAATTAGGCCAAAGTTTCAAACCAAACTTAAGAAATTAAAGTACAAGTTATAAAAGGTTAATGCTTTGGTTTGAATGAAATTTGATGATTCATCCCAAAATAAGTAAATAAATAAATAAAGGTTGTTGGTTTTTCCCGGCAATGAAAAAGGTCATTGCTTAAGCAATGGGATTAAGCCCATGTTTTGGTTCCAATCTCTTTCCTGTGGGTCCCAAAATCTCCAAATAACTTTCCGTTGGAAGATTATGTAAGAGCTTGTGTGAATCTTGAGTGGAGTTATAACGGCCAAAAATTAGAACGTTGAGTCCACAAACAGCAGAATTCTGGGATGAAGCAGAAATAAAAGGAAACAAAAGAGGAATGAGAGGTGGAGTTGGGGGAAATAACTTACCTTTCTGCCACCAAACATGTTGAATACAAATTTATTCAAACTATACATGTTGTGCAAAAATATTCTTGTTAATTATGCCGAGAGTGCATCCCTTCCAAATTTAAAATGATGGAAGAATGCAAAGATATTTCATTGTAGAGAATCCAACATGTATTTATGCCTCAGCAATCTTGTTCAAATTTATATCATACAATCTCTGTGATTTTTATTACCCCCCTCCCCTCTTGTTTTCATGAAGGTCCACTATTTCTTGAACTATGCTTGGTAGACTGGTAGTGTTATCCCTTTCTTTCAAATACTCCCCGTTCTCTGATATAGATTGAATCCAATCTCATATCCATTACTTCATCACAAGAAGCTTTATCAATTGAGTCAAATGACACCTTTTTTATTTTTTAAATATATCAAAACTTGAAACCAATAAAAATGCTAATAAAAAATTGTGGTAATAGTGGGTTTAAGTGAAAGTAATACTATTCTAATCTATATCTATAATCTATAAACTAATAGGTGAAGCTGAGAGAATTTTTTTTAACCTTCCCAAATACTACCACATCAGAATCATTGTTCTCACAAAATTCCACCTAATGCTTCCCTCTATTTCACTCTCTCACTCTTCCTCTTAATTATTATCATCTACTCTTTCCCTTGCCTCTTCATCTCCCATGGGTTTTTCCCTTCCACTCTTCTCTTTCTCTTCCTTGATACCTCATCTTCTAACAACACCCTAATGTGAGTCATTTAATTACTTGATTGATTATCATTTATGTTAGAAGGAAATGTTAAATGTCAAATAAATAAATAAATAAAATGCATTACATTTAGGGGAGTTATTGCATACCTTTTATAAAACAAACAATAAATAAGAAGTAATCACTATCTACTCCATATTCCATAATCAATACAAAAAACATTCGTTTTCCTTTTCTTTTCTTTTTTTCCCTTCTTTCCAAATGTCAAAAGTTAATGGGGAATTAAAAATGAGTCATTTAATATGTACATGATTTAGGGATGATACCAAAATCAAAATGCAGTCATTTAATACATATATTTCATCAAGTAATTCAAAACGTTTATATATAGCAAAATAGCAAAATAAACATTCTTTCTTATTCTAATCTATATCTATTTACAATACTTAATAGGCAAGACCTGCATTCTATATTTCTATTTCTATTTACTCCATCATTAATTTAAAGACGTTCATTTTTGGAAATGAATCATTTAATTTTCTCATAAAAAATCTAATATAATTTTCCCACTTATTTCAAATTCCATAATCAATACTAAAAACAATAAGTTACATTCTATTTTTTTTTCCCTTCTTTCCAAATGTCAAAAGTTAATGGTGAATTAAAATGAATCATTTCATATGTACATGATTTAGGGATGATACCAAAATCAAGTAATTCAAAACGTTTACTAATTCTTTTAGCACATGTTAGCCCATTAATATCGCCCATTATTTTTTCTCTTTCTCAATCGATTTTTTTCTTTTCTTTTTATTTTTTAAAACTTCCCACTTTTCAACCTGTATGACTCTTCCACTCCTCATCAGTTACATTAGCAATGCTTCCTTATATAAATTCCAATTGCTACTCTACAAAAGTTGCCAAAGTATCATCAGAATTGGCAAGCTCTCTGAGGTGAATTTTTTATTTTTTGTATTTTCTTTAGTTTATCCATTGGAATTTTGTAGAGTTGTGGTTGATCTGCTTTTGGTGGGTTGATTTACATTCAAAGATTGAGGCTACTATCAATTTCCAACAAGTTATAGTGGCACCAATTGTTTTTATTTATTTTTTCTTGAAACTAATATGTAGATGAGTTTCCATTAACTATATTTGTGAGGTGTACAGCTTTCAAAGACATCATTAAAGCTAGGGAAGTCTCTTGCAAAGGGGAATTTGTATAGATTCAACAAAAGAATTTGAATGTTTATTTGATTTAAGAAGTTTTAGAAGAATTGATATTGTAAAAATTCAAGGTTAGTGTAAGAGCATTGTTGCTATCAAAATTGAAGAATATGAGTTTGGAGCAAAAAGATATGTACAATCTAAAAATCCTTATTTTGTAAGGCCATTGAATCTAATAATAAGTTGTTTAAAAATTGAAATTATAAAAAAAATAAAAATCCATAGTATTGTTACATGGTTTTTATGTCATTATGATGGTTAGAGTGTATTCTGACAATTTGAGATGAATATGATATATTTGACTAGCTATATCATATATTTAAAAAAAAAAAAAAAGTACTAAAATTACTTATTTTTATTTTCAAGTAATTGTACCTTTGAATGGTTCAAAAAAAAAAAAAATTGTACCTTTAAACAAAGAGAATATATAGCTTTTATAAACTATCACGTGCATCGCACGGGTTAACGACTAGTCATAACTTAAGACTTCAATAGATGTGAACATTTTTTGTAATTTTTAGCATTACTCTATTTATAAATGTCATCTCCTAAATCCACTAAATATAAAAAGTCATGTCCTTGGAACGAAAGCTATCGACATGATACAAATCCATAAGTTAAAATTCCAGAAGAATCAAACGCGTTAAAAGAAAATTTAAGTATATATATATATGCTTGATAAAATTACAAGCAAGTTATTAGTTATATATGAAAACTAGTTCTTTTAATATACTCTTACAATAATGCCCAGCAAATATGAAATAGTTACGAACTGAAAGGATCTGAAGATCTCTGTATTCAGTAATGAAGGCAAAGAAATATGAGAGAGAGAGAGAGATTATAATGTGAATGAATTGATAAAACCTCCTTAGTATTGATTAGATATTACACTGAATATATATAGCTCTAAGTCTGCAGAATAACAGACTTAACAACCTGAACAGAATATCAACAGAATAACTAACTTAGAGGCACGTGTTTAGCATGAGTTTAGCATGAGTTTTACTTATCCTAATTTATCATCTTGATAAGCTACATGCCGTTTTACATATACTGAATTGAAACTACAGTAGCATAGTCTTCTGTTGTTAGCTTCTTCATCCTCCCTCAATCGAATGGGGTCTCACAGACACAGTGAGATTGCGTTGGAGATCAAGGAAGCGCTGCGTGGGAAGACTCTTAGTGAAGATGTCTGCAAGCTGATCAATGGTGGAGACAAATTTTACCACGAGATCCTTACGAAGAACTCTTTCACGAATAAAATGAAAATCCACCTCAATGTGCTTTGTACGAGCATGAAAGACAGGATTCGAGGCAATGGCAAGGGCAGAGACATTGTCACACCATAGGATAGGAGGTTGAGACAAATAGATGCCAAGATCCTTGAGTAGAGTTCGAAGCCAACAGACCTCAGCAGAAGCAGTTGCAAGAGCTCGATATTCAGATTCAGTGGAGGAACGAGAGACTGTAGCTTGCTTCTTAGCAGACCAAGTGATTGGATTGGATCCAAGATACACCAGCAGACCTGAGGTTGATCTACGATCATCAGGATCACCTGCCCAGTCAGCATCAGAGTACACAGATAAAGTTAAGGGACCTGGAGTGAATGCAATGCCATGAAACAAGGTTCCTTTGATATATCTGAGAATTCTCTTTGCAGCAGAGAGATGAGTGGTGGTGGGAGCAGCCATGTACTGACACACTTGGTGAACAGCAAATGAAATGTCAGGCCTGGTAAAGGTGAGGTAGTGTAGGGCACCAACAAGGCTTCTATAACCATGAGGATCAGAGAGCAGATCACCTTCATGAAGAGAGAGACGAGTGTTGGGACTGCTGGGTGTTTTGGCTGGTTTGGAGGCAACCATTTGATGCTTAACTAGTAAATCAGAGGCATATTTGGTCTGAGTAACATGAAGAGTATCAGTGGTTCTAGAGACCTGTAAACCAAGGAAATAATGAAGAGGACCTAAGTCCTTGATGTCAAACACTTTCCTGAGTTGAAGGATTAAACCATCCAGGAATGAGGTAGAGTTGCTTGTAAGCACAATGTCATCTACATAGAGCAACAAGTAAGCTATCACAGTGTGGTGATGATAGATAAACAAAGATGAGTCTGCAGTGGAGGCAATGAAGCCTAAATGCAGAAGTTGAGTAGTGAAACTCTCAAACCATGCTCGAGGGGCCTGCTTGAGTCCATAAATGGACTTATGGAGCTTGCAAACATAATGTGGATGAGAGGAGTCAACATACCCTTGAGGTTGAGCCATATACACTTCTTCCTTGAGGGTGCCATGCAAGAAAGCATTTTTAACATCAAGCTGTTGAAGTGGCCAGTTGTGGGATACTGCCAAAGAAAGAATAAGCCTCACAGTGGGAGGCTTGATCACTGGACTGAAAGTTTCTGCATAGTCTACTCCCTGCTGTTGATGAAAGCCTTTGGCTACAAGCCTGGCTTTGTATCGAGCTATAGTACCATTACTATTATGTTTCAACTTGTAGACCCATTTGCAGCCTACTACATTCTTATGAGGAGGTGGAAGCACAAGAGACCAGGTTCCTTGCTGCTGTAATGCAGCAAACTCTTCCTGCATTGCAGTGCACCATTGAGGATGCTGAGCTGCAATTTTGTATGAAGGGGGTTCTGTGGTTTTATAGTCAATGAGAGCAGCATAGCCTAGTTTAGGCTTAAAAATGCCACTTTTGGACCGGGTTTGCATTGGATGATTTGAAGTGATGTGTGGGGCAGGGGGATTGATATTTGAGGTAGCAGGATGTGAGGGGGCAGTGTTTAAAGTAAGGATTGGGTATATCTGGAGATACAGTGGGTAAAGGGATGTTTGATGGAGCTGGAGATGTAACAGGTAATGGTAGGCATGGCATTGGATGTTAGGGTAGATGGATCTCTGTCAGATATAGGGACTGAGGACAGATCAGTAGGTAACAGTGACTGTGGAGAACACTGGACAAAGGTAATGACCATGACAGGAGTGATGTCTGAAGGTGATGACCATGATGCAGGAGTGCTGTCTGAAATGTTACTGTCTAATGATGCAGAAGATGAAACTTGACTGTGAGTACAAGAGTGAAGTGAGAGCAGTGTGGTAAGCCAACTATCAGGTGAAAAGGTTGATGTTTGAGAAAGGGAATTGGGTTGCTGAGATGTACTAAGGCCAGGAAACATGTTTTCATTGAATAAGACATTCCTAGAAGTGTAGAATCTATGTGTAGATGGGTCAAGGCAAGTATAGCCTTTGGAATGAAAGGGATAACCTACAAAGATGCAGGGGACAGACTTTGGTTGAAGTTTATGTTTATTGTATGGAGTGAGCAAAGGAAAGCATTGACAACCAAAGGCTCTTAGGTGGGTCAAGGTGGGTTTTGTGTGAAAGAGGCTTTCCCAAGGTGACTTATTGGATAACAAAGGTGTTGGTAATTTGTTAATGAGATGGGCAGCAGTGGAGACAGCATAAGACCAGTAGGAAATAGGGAGATGGGATTGAGAAAGAAGTGCTAATGCACATTGGATAAGATGTCTGTGTTTCCTTTCTGCCACACCATTCTGCTGTGGTGTGTGAGGACAGCTTAGTTGATGAATAATGCCATTATCAGCACAAAATGTATTAAACTCATGTGAGGTAAACTCACCCCCACAATCTGTACGAAAAAGCTGGACTGAGTGCTGGAATTGAGTCTTAACTAAGGCTAGGAACTGCTTGAATATTGGAAAAGTATCTGACTTATGAGTGAGCAGATAAACCCATGTGAATTTGGTGTATTCATCAACTAAAACTAAATAAAATTTAAAGCCATTAAGAGACACAGAAGGGGCTGGACCCCAGAGATCAGCATGGACAAGTTGAAAAGGTGCAGTCACTTTATTAGTTGAAACTGAAAATGGTAGTTGATGCATCTTGCCAGCAAGGCAGTGCTTACAGTGACTGTGTACAGAATTAGAAGCTAGAGAATTACAAGACAAAGAAGGAAAAATAGTATGTAAGACCTTGGCACTAGGATGTCCTAGTCTTGAATGCCAAAGCTCCCATTTTTGTGCAGAAGATGAAGCAAAGCATGCTGTTTTAGAAGATGCAGAGGTGTAGAATTGAGAGGAGTTGATGGGATAGACACCATCTTTACTCAAACCCTTGTAGAGGAGTCTCCCCGTAGGTAAATCCTGAATCAAGAGCTTGTGAGCATCAAAATGACAACTACAATTGTTATCTAAACAGAGTTTATGGACTGAAAGAAGATTGGAAGCAATTCTTGGAATGTGAAGAACATTTTTAAGCTGAAATTTATGATATGGAGTATGCAAATGAGTGTTACCTATGCTTTGGATAGGGAGATTTTGACCATTACCCACTGTGACCTGTTCAGTCCCTTGATAAGGAGTTTGAGAGTTGAGGGTAGAAGCATTGGCTGTGATATGGTCAGAGGCTCCTGAATCAGTGAGCCATGTCTCAGAACTTTGAGTATAATGGAGGTTAGATGCACTGGCCATGGCAGCAAGCTTAGTTGGTGGATTCTTTCCTTGATAGGCAAAATCCATCCTATGGTAGCAATCAACTGCATAGTGTCCAATCTTCCAACAGATTTGACATGTTGGTCTCTCGGATTTACCATAGGAACCAGGCTGAGATGAAGGCTGAGAGATAGGATTAGAAGGTTGTGGTAGCTGAGTCTGGTGCTGTGATGGATAAGAGTTAAATGATCTTCCACCTCTACCTCGATTGAATGAATTTCTTCCCCTACCTCTGTTGTAGCCTTGGCCACTATTAAAGCCATTGTTAGGTTTGTGACCATTGGAGACAAACATAGCAAGAGCAGAATTCGAGAAAGACTCAGAAGCTACAGCCATGGACTGTTCTTCAGTTTGCAGCAGAACTGAGAGTTTTTCAAAGGAGATGCTATCATCTCTAGTCCTTATTGCTGAAGCAAAAGGAGCAAACTCCTTTGGTAACCCCTTGAGGATCATGTGAAGGAGTTCTTCATTTATCCACAAGAACTCCAACAGCAGAGAGTTTATCTCTGGTATTCTTGATTCGTTGAAGATAGGAACTGATAGACTCATTCCCCTTTTTGATGCCTTGTAATTCCAACTTGAGATTGAGCACATTTGCTCGAGCTGTACAAGTGAACTTCTCTTCCAACCTGTTCCAGACTTCTTGAGATGTGGTTGATCCCACAACCATGGCAAGTACTGGAGAGGACAGTGTTGAAAGGAGCAAGGTCAGTAATGCCTTGTCCTTCTTTCTCCAGATCAAGAAAGCTGGATTCAAGGTCTGATCACCATCTTCAGTGATAAGGAATTGTCTTGGCTGCTGTGTTGAACCATCAAGATGCTCAATCATGGAATAAGCATCAAGGATGGCAGAGATCTGGAGTTTCCAGAGCATATAGTTCATACTATCCAATTTGATTGACATCAAATTTGACATGTTATTGAGCAGCAACAATGGAGAAGGATTATTAGCCACAGGATCTATGATCGTGGGCTCTGATACCATGAAAGGATCTGAAGATCTCTGTATTCAGTAATGGAGGCAAAGAAATATGAGAGAGAGAGAGAGAGATTATAATGTGAATGAATTGATAAAACCTCCTTAGTATTGATTAGATATTACACTGAATATATATAGCTCTAAGTCTGCAGAATAACAGACTTAACAACCTGAACAGAATATCAACAGAATAACTAACTTAGAGGCACGTGATTAGCATGAGTTTTACTTATCCTAATTTATCATCTTGATAAGCTACATGCCGTTTTACATATACTGAATTGAAACTACAGTAGCATAGTCTTCTGTTGTTAGCTTCTTCACGAACATCTTACCTGACAAAGCTCAAATCCAATTGCATGGATACCTTTTTTTTATTTTGCTATTATAATGAAAGCGAAAAAGAAAAGACTAGATTTATTCCGAGCTGTATTCCTCCTCATAACAATTATTAGTGCCTGTGTACCCCATTCCTATTTGCCCGGATTCGACGGTATTTTTCCCCCCAAAGGTACAACTGAGGGAAGATCTTGAAAAAAGTGTCATCAACATGTTTGTAATATTGTATCCTCCATTTCTTCCAAAACATAAGGGGCCCAATGACCATTGACCAGTCCAAAGCCAAAAACAAATCCCAATTCTGCAGCTATGTAATTCCGGTCAATCAAACGCCTCGATTTTGAGTGACTATCTTCAAATATTGGAGGTGGCGACCTCGGCTCTGTAGATGTGCATTCCTTCTTCAAAGGACAGCCATACAATCCTTTGTTCCCCTCATAGGAAACTTCTGAAAATGTAGCAAATTGCTTGATGTATGGAATCGGCCCAATCAATTGATTCAACAAGAGGTTAAGGACTGACAGGAAAATAAGACCATTTGCAAGTTGCATAGGGATTTCTCCCGTAAACTTGTTGCTTGATAGATCTAGTGACTCAAGTTCACTTAATTTTCCTAAAGATGGTGGGATTCGGTCTGTGAAAGCCTTGTGCGACAAGTTGAGAATATACAACGATTTGAGTACTTCTATATCTTCTGGTATTGGCCCGTTAAGATTGTTGCATGAAAGATCAATTGAAGTGAAACGGTACCAAATCTTCCTCAACTCGAAATACAAACCTTTGTTGCTAACTGTTATTGCATCTAAATACAAATTTAGGAATGAAGTTTCTCTTTGATTTAGATAATTATGCGTATGGATCGGAGAATTCTGATATTGGAGGTAATTGAACTCTGACTGGGCCTTGTTATCAACCACCATTGCCTTTGAGTTAGCAAAGGATTTTATTGATAGCTTACCACTAAAGTTGTTTGAAGCTAGATCTACAATCTGAAGCAGCAGCCAAGTAGCATTTGGCCCTCCACAACCAATTGACCCGTAAAATTTGTTTGACCGCAAGATAAGGATACGCAAAGTAGATATGTACTTCAAGTAACATGGGAAGGCATCCTGTATCTGGTTGTTCCCAATGTCCAATATCTCCAAATATGTGCAATTGGCCAGAGACTTTGGTACCACTCCTTCTAGTAGGTTTCCGTTGAGATTTAGAGCTACTAAAGGACAATATGCTGGAAATGTATCAGATATTTTGCCAATGAGATTGTTTTTCTTTAGCTTCAGAACCCCTATGGAACTCATTGCAAAGAGGCATTGTGGAATTGTGCCACTCAAGGAATTATTAGATAGATCTAGAAATTTAAGAAATGTAGCATTGCATATTGATTCAGGGATATGCCCATGGAATTTATTGCTTGAAAGAGACAAAGAATAAATGTTAATAAAGGAGCTAGCTGGTATAACAGAGCTGAAATTATTCCATGACAAGTCCAGATACCCAAAAGGTTGTAGAAAAGTTGGGAGTTGCCCGTGGAATTGGTTGGAGCGAAGGTCTAGGATGTGTAATGAAGATAGATTGGGAAAAGTTCCTTCCACGTTGTTATAAGAGATATTCAGGTAATCAAGATGAGTAAGTTTCCACATCCAATTGGGTATCTCCCCATGAATTTGGTTATTTGAAAGGTCTAGCTCAATTAAATTGGTTAGGTTTCTCAAGAAATCAGGAAATGTTTTCAACTTGATAGAAGTCAAATATAAAAGCTCTAATTGGGGTAAGGATGAAAATGAAGAATTAGCTCCATTACATTCGATCAACAAGTTGTGAAAGATCAAGATATGAAAGATTTCCCAACTGTTGAATCGCATTAGGATGCAAGGAGCCACTAAAGTTGTTTGAATAAAGTACGAGATCTTGAAGACCTCGGAGTTCAAAGAGAGACATGGGTGTTGGCCCTTCCAAGTAGTTGTTACTCAAATCAAGGGTGTTTAGTTGGAAAGAAGAAACATTTGAAAATTCATGGATTTGACCAGAAAATCGGTTGTTGGCAAGTTCCAATGTTTGCAATAATGGAAGGGAAAAAAGGTAGGCTGGAACTGGAGCAGACAAATCGTTATAGTTGAGACGAATAATTGAGAGGGACTGAAGCTTCTGTAAGGAAGAATGAAGAGGCCCTGAAAGATAACAATCTGACATGCTCAACACCCTAAGATTTGGCAGTGAAGATGATAAGGCCTGACACCAGAGTAAATATCATATTCAAAAAAGATTTGGCAGTGAAGATGATAAGACAGACAAATCCAGAATAACCAACCTTGTGAGGCGTGAAATCTCAATGGGAATCTGCCCCGCAAATCCAGCATTTGACAAATCCAAATAACTCAATTTTGTCAGATTGCCAAACTCCGGTGGTATACGAGAACTGTTGAAGTTGTTATCAACCAAACTCAGGTTCTGAAGATACTGAAGACGGAAAAGGCTACTTGAATTGTCAAGTCCACCAGAGATTGATTCTCTGTCTAGGTTGACACCAATAACACGTCCCACATCGCTGCAGGTTACACCTTCCCACGAACAGCAATCAGCACTTTCATTCCAGCGCACCAGTTTTGTGGACAAAGTACTGTTGAATATAAGGCTGTTCTTCAATTCAATCAACAAGTCTTGCTGATCATGAAGACATTGGCCAGACACCACAAAGATACCAAAGCTGACGAAAAGTGTGCATATGGGTAACAAGAAGATCCATGAAAGGAGTAGAATTTTCATTGGATGCTGTAATAAGAAACACTCGTACAATCAAGAATCAAACTGGTAATGAAATTAATGTTTGGTTGTGGAGGGTGGAGGGAAAATAATTCGGAAGTAGTTGAACCAAAACTAGAGGTTAAGAAATTAACTAAGTTGTACCCATTCATAGTTCGGACATGACCGGGCTGCATCATATGTTCGGACATATCCGAACAATGTCAGGTATCTAGTCGGATGTAAACTTCTGTTCGGGAATAGCTGATTAAACTCATGTCCAGGCAACCAAAAACGAACTAAGATCGTATTAAAACCCAGCATTAAATGCCTAAATATCTGGGCATAGATCTTTAAATATGCCGCCTGAGTTAAACTCCAAATGGCAGACCTTGAACTGACTTCTGCTTTAACCTCAATAAATGCATAAAATATATGATCAAAGAAGTGTTGAGTACGTCTTATACTCTAATCCAAAAACTGGCAGTAATAAATAATGATGATAATAACCCAGAAAAGGTGGCAGAACCCACGTTCGGGGAAGATGTATACTTAATCAGAGAGCTTAAATATCCCTGATTTCTGACAAAATAAAGATAATTGGGAAGGGGATTTGATAAATATCATGAAATATCTCCAGTTAGAGGCAGGTATAAATAGAAGGAGGGTCAATATTTTAAGATACGTGCTCTCATACTCTGAATTAAGATAGCTCTGTTTGTTATGCTTCTTAATCACCTTTTATCCAAAAACTGACTAAGGCATTGGAGAGCAAAAGGCCAACCTCCACTGGGTTGACCAAGGTTCTAATGACTTATTCTTGCCATATTGTTATTTCATACTGCAGGACACAGACAATCTGTTCGGACAAACCTCAATAGCATTCGGATTCAATCTTCTGGTCAGCTCTTTTGTTCGTTTTATTTTAAGTTCCTCCAGAGGGTAATAAAGACCCATGAACATGGCCTTTTTGACGCGTGGGTCAAGTCTTGGTAGGCCAAAAACGACTCAGGTTTGGCACGGGAGTTTAACAGAGTGTAGAATGGTAGGTAGAAGAATAAAGCATGCTTCAATTCGAATAATGATGATTTGAGAAATAATTGGACCTATGGTGTTTTTTTTTTTTTTTTTAATCAACGTAGAATTTCATTTCAACATGTACATGTAAGAAATAGGATAGGGAAGCCAAATCGCACTTTCGCAAGAAAAATCACCTCACGAAAGACAAAAAATAAAAAAAATAAAAAAATAAAAATGAAAAAGAGGAATGGGGAAGGCAAGGGGAGCTAGGGAAAAGCCAATTCACCTGGTCTGCCACCACAACTTGATGAATGCATTTATTTTTTTAAAACATACATACATGCTTGAAATGTGAGAATCCACCTTCTTCCAGATTATGCAGAGACTGCATCCTTGTCAAAAATGTGGAACGCAGAGTGTGTATGTATAGTATGATAGTAGAGAATCCTCCACGGATTCATGACCAAGCAATCTAGTTCAATTTTATATAGACTTAAGATTGGATTGTGTAAGTTTGTAAATAAGTTCATAAGACATCAAATCATTATTTGTAAATTATTGACAATATAAATAGTTCATTTTGTAGTTACAATTATATATAATTTTTAATAGTAGAATGTTGGTAAATATAATCTTCATAAGTTTATAAAAATATTTTATTTCATTAACTCAAATAATATAATTTCAACTATAATTTTGCTATTAAGTTATTAACTATTAGTATATATTTGTAAATGGATAAAAAAAAAAATTTAATCATGATATTTACTATATACAAAAAAATATAAAGTTAATAAAGTGGCTCATGAATGAGCTCAAACTTGTTTAACAACAAAATAAATCAAGTTTGAACATATATTCTAGCTTGATGTTGAGCTCGGCTCACGTGTTTGAAATAAAATTAAAAAAATCATATCTTGAATTTTTAATACTCGATTCAATTCGACTCCTTTACAATCCTATCAATAGAGAAACAAACCAAAGTTAAACATGAATGAATATATATATTCGATGGGTAAGGGAATTGTGAGACTCTAATGTCATTGCATAGAGCTAGTATCTCATGTAACACGGTTGCATGCAACATGTGAGACATGAGGGTGAGTCCACAAATGGTGGGGTCCACCCCTACGTCTAAGATGTATGCAACTTGGTGGTAGGAGATACTCTTTCCACGGCATAGGTAGAAATAAATATCCATAGGAATCTCATTTCTTTATGCAAAACTTGGTCATCAATATGCCAGACGCATTGACGAGAAAACTTGGAAGGAGATACTCTTTCCACAGCATGGGTAGAAATAAATGTCCATAGGAATCTCATTTCTTTATGTAAACACTTGGTCATCAATATGCTAGACGCATTGACAAGAAAACTTGGAAGGAGATACTCTTTCCACGGCATAGAAATAAAGTCCATAAGAATCTCATTTCTTTATGCAAACTCTTGGTCATCAATATGCCAAACACATTGACGAGAAAACTTGGTAGGAGATACTCTTTCCACAGCATGGGTAGAAATAAATGTCCATAGGAATCTCATTTCTTTATGCAAACGCTTGGTCATCAATATGCCAAACGCATTAATGAGAAAACTTGGTTGGAATACTTATATAGTCATTTTCTTTTATAGGTAGGAAGACTAACGAAGAATGAAAAGGACATGTTGAGCCAAATTATGGGCTCTTCTCATCGATATAACATCAATCAAAAAAAAAAAAAATTAAGACATTTACTTATTACCTTCTTAAAATGATATTGATCACATCCTTTATACACCTTTTGTAGTAACTTTAGCTTCTTTTTTTTTTCTTTTTTTTTTTAATGTTGATGGAATCTGATTGGCAGCTTAGAGTGGGGTGCAAAAGTTACATAATGATATTGGATAATGAAAAAACTACTATCAAATTTATTATAAAAACTTAAAAACTAACGTGACAAGACAATAAATGTGCTTGATACTACCACCGTTGTTACTAGTATCCAATCCTTAGCTAATATAGAATTAGTATTGCCTGATTTATGCAGGTCAGCTAGCTGCTCTTTTGTTTTCTGTTGGATTCGTCGCGACTTCAACAAAGCTGCCACCATTGCCTTAGCTAAATGAGGTCTTAAGTGTAACTCCAGTCCCCTCTTCTCTTTTAGCAGTTCTGTCTGATGTTGTGAGTTCCACTCTCAGGAGGGGTTCGTTAGTTGTTTTTGTGCTGCTGTAGTGCTGTTGCCTTTCTTTTCTTCTAGAACAAAAAAAAAAAAGACACGACTATGAATTGACAAAATTAATTGAACCATCCTCACAAGACATTATGCAACGTGCTTGTAATTGTCTGATTGGCGAGAACCCGTGGCTAATTCACCTTTTACACATCCTTGTATAACAATTGATACTTCGGTATTCGCTCTGGTGGCAGAGGACAACTCACTATCAGCTTGCCTTTCATGGCCCCTCTATATATTGCCTACAAGAATGTTAAGAACAAAAAGAAACATTATGCATGCTTGTACCATACAGACATCTAGAAGCATCGGTCATTTACAAGACAAAATTTAATTTGCATATATTTTTTGCTAAGTAAGTATATTTGAATATATGATTTCAGCATACAATTGATGAACATTATTAGCTTGTGCAACAAAGTTTTATGCAAAGACGTGAAGAAAGAAATAGCTACCACTAAATCTGTAATGTTGTCTGAAGATTATACCAGACTTTCCCAATCAACCATACAGCAATGCACTTTCTTGTCCCATTACACATTTTTCCTATTGAGAGAGTTATTATGTAGGCCACATGCCAATGCCACAACAATATTAACTGGTAAGGCTGATGCTTGCCTCATCAATTCATTCAAGTGAAGTTTTTCCCATAGTAATCTAGCACCTAAAACCCCTCCAAGTTTATGTATTTGAAAATTTTCAAAGTATCCAATATCTACAGCTGAAAAGGAAAGTATTCCCCTTGCCTCTTCATTTTAAGCAATAAAGTCTTTCCCACATTGATTCAGTACCCAAGATACCATTGAACAAGATCATAGTTGTAGTTTAATTTTTCAAGTACTCCACCTCTACTGCTCAAAAGATATTATTGTAAATAAACTCTGCTGCAAAATTCTTGATTCAGAACAGAGGACTTAGTCTTGCCATTAACTCTACAAAGGACTGGTGAAAAGAAGAGTCTTCTGGATATTGATGTCACTGCTAGGTAAGTAAATCACAACAAAGCCTATGGTGACATTTATGCATTTATGCTAATGGAGATTGGGAAGCAGCTTAAAATTCTTTTTCTTTTCTTTTTTTAAGTAGAAGAGTAACAGTAACAAGGCAGACTAGTTTCACACAAGCATAAAAATGAAAAATGAATATTCATTCCAATGGCAAGACTAACAATTTACATAACTGACAGCCTCAAATTCATTCAGTTTCTGAGGAGCTACAAGTTGCTTACCTCTACAACATCAATGAAATCCTGCTTCTTGTGAAATGCACCAACCCATTTAGTGTGATCTGCAGTCCTGCCAACCAAAAAATAATGAAACTATCAAACTAGAGTTCTGAAATTTTAAGTCCCTAAATTCATAGCTGCATGACATCATTTTCAAAATACAAGAGATTCAGCTAAAAAAAATTCGTTCAGAAACAAATTCTCATTCTTTCAAGGGCATGATCAAATATTTGCAAATGATCACATTCACAACATTATAATACCTACACAGATTCACCCACCTAAAATTTTTTGTTCAGAAACAGATTCTCATTCTTTCAAGGGCATGATCAAATGTTAGCAATGTATGATCAACATTCACAAAATTATAATACCTACACAGATTCACCTCTCGCATACAAAAATACAATGTAACGGGAGAATATTGTAAAGAATTCATAAAACTTCACTGCAAACCAGTTTAGGGAAGGAAATCTGTAACAAGTTTGATGAAAGGCCAATGAAAAAGAGATCTTGGTGCAAACTTAGTTTGAGATTCAAGTGCAAGAGATCTCCAAAATTTCCACAAAAAATAAACAAAAAGTAAAATAACACGTTTTTCCCTTTATTTTTATTTTACTTCATTAACTGTGTATTGAAATTTGTTAAGTAAAGTAAGTTACTTATAAAAGCACTGCTCTTAATTTTTTTAAGAATCACACAATTTATAGTTCAAACATTACATATGATAAACACACTGCCTGTCAGCAATATTATAAAGGGCTTTTGAGACATCCAGGTCTATTGTTAGAAAAATTCTATGGTAAACAATCAACAAACAGACTTCATATGTATTATTTCTCAAAATAGATGCAGGACTCCATTCCTGGAACATAATCCATGTACTAGAATAGTTATATACAATTATAATACCCCAGCTAGCATTTTGTAAAAATAATAGAAAAAGAATTAATAATAATAACAACACAATCAAAAACTAATAAGAGGGGAAAAAAGGGTACCCAGAAATCCTTATGGTGTCTCTGATGATTGCGTCAACCTCTTGTTTCTTCGTCAGCAGCAAGTAACTACTCATTCTTTCCACACCCAGATTTTGGGGCTCATTAAGTTATCTATTAATGGAGTACTCTAGGAGTATTGTTAAAGCATTACTCACTTTAACTTTTTTCAATGTGGGATTAATAATCTCTAACAAGTAACCTTAAATCTACTATCAATTTTATTACAAAATGTTGACATGATAAATGAATGTGATTAGTGTCATATCAACATAATAAATAAATTTCTTAATTAACACAACAATTAGTAAAGCTTATATTAGTAACTTGTAGGAACTGTAGCATCACTCAATCCTGAATGCCAAAAAAATATCTCCATCTATGAATATCAAGAATATAGCCAAAAAAAACTTTAAGGTTTTCATTTTCCTCTTTCATCTCTCCCCACTAGATTAAACAAAAACTGAACATATAACATAGAGGTTCATATACAACATTTTATGCTCTTTTTGGTGGCTGTGAATACATAGGAAAAAAGAAGAGAAAAGAAAAAAGTTAAACTCTTTGAATCTTCAAATTTTCACTTTCCTCATCAACCAAAGGAATTCTTGAAGTCCGACTAAACCAAACCATCCTTTTCTTCCATTTTTAAGGAGGTTCCGTTTCCACATGGCTACTTCACTAACTATTTTCGGCCCCCCAAAGAAAAACTGATCTCAGACAACATTCAAACCCATCAAACAAAATAAATAAAATACTTTTCAACCAATTGTCAGCAATAACAGGATCCACAAATCATTTCACCATCAGATAAAGCTACAAAAGCGAATGAACAAAAATAAAATATATAGAGAAAAAAGAAAGTCATCTAAAAAGGTTCAAGCAATGGCCTATTGGCCATATATTGTTGTTTTTGTAAGTTAAAGTACCAAAATCAAAATCCAACTTATATCAAATTTCAGGAACTAATAATATAATTTGGCAATTTTATTATTTCCATTCTACGTAGTTAATGAAAGTGAGATAGAATGACCAATTTGATAATTTTGCTAATGCTAAGGGTTTTTAATTTCAAATTAAAAGAATAAAGAATCAATTTGATTTGGGATTAAAAGTTTAGGGATTTGTTGTTGCATTTTTCCCAAATATATTTAAATAAATAAAAGTTGTTAATTTTATTTTAATGAATTAGGTCAAAGTTTCAAATCAAACTTAAGAAATTACAAGTTGCAAAAGATTAGTGTTTGGTTTGAATGAAATTGATGATTCATCCCAAAAAATAAATTGAATAAATAAAGGGTTGTAGCTCTTTTGCTGGAATGAAAAGGGTCATCACTTAAGCAATGGAATTAAGCCTCATGTATTGGTTCCAAACTCTTTCCTGTGGCCTGTGGGTCCCCTGAAGCTCCAAATAACTTTCTGTTAGTAGATTATGTAACTGCTTGTGTGAATCTTAAGTGGAGTTATAACAGCCAAAAATTAGAAGTTTGAGTCCACAAACAGCAGAATTCTGGGATGAAGTAGATTAAAAAAAAAAAAAAGATTATGGTAATAGTGTGTTTAAGAAAGATTGTGATATTATTTTAATGGCATCTTAATAGTTAATACTTCAATAGTTGTGAAAAAAGATTGTGAACATTTTTCATATTTTTAGCATTACTCTAATTATAAATGTCATCTCCTAAATATTTAAAAACAAAAAGTCATGTCCTTGTAATGAATTTGAAAGGTATAGACATGGTACAATTCCATCCGTTAAAATTTCGGAAGAATCAAAAGCATTAGAAATTTTTTAAAGCTATATATATTTATAAATGCTGAATAAAATTTAAAGCTAATTATATATGAAAATAACTTCTTTTAATATACTCTTACAATAATGCTTAATGCGAATATGAAATAGTAACATCTTACCTGACAAAGCTTGAACCAAATTGCATGGATACATTTTTTTTTTTCTTTAGATAATTCAGAACCTTTTATTAGATGACCAACTGTCAAGAAAGAAACAAACAAGCCAAAAGGCCAACAACCCTCACTGCAAAAGAACACTGCAGAACTCTAACACAACAGACATAACCAGCAACAAGCTGGGCAATTCACAAAAAACCAAATCTATCCCAAATACAAACCCAAAGCTAAACAGAAACATCTCTTCTTATTTTGCTCTTGTTATGAAAGCGTAAAAAGAAAAGACTGGATTTATTCCGAGCTGTATTCCTCCTCATAAGAACCATTAGTGCCTTTGTACCCCATTCCTATTTGCTCGGATTCGACGATATTTTCCCCCCAAAAGGTACAACTGAGGGAAGATCTTGAAAAAAATATCATCAACATGTTTGTAATACTGTATCCTCCACCTCTTCCAAAACATAAGGGGCCCAATGATCAGCCAAAAGCCAAAAACAAATCCCAATTCTGCACTGAGGTAATTCCAGTCAATCAAAAGCCCAGATTTTGGAGTGAATATCTTCAAATGTTCGAGGTGGTGACCTTGGCTCTGCAGATGTGCATTCCTTCTTCAAAGGACACCCATATAATCCTCTGTTCCCTTCATAGGAAGCCTCCAAAAATGTAGCAAATTGTTTGATAAATGGAATCTGCCCAACCAATTGATTAAACGAGAGGTTTAGGACTGACAGGAAAATAAGACCATCTGCAAGTTGAATAGGGATTTCCCCTGTAAGCTTGTTGCTTGATAGATCTAATGACTCAAGTTGACTCAATTTTCCGAGAGATGGTGGGATTTGATCTGTGAAAGCATTGTGTGACAAATTGAGGCTATACAACGATTTGAGTACTCCTATGTCTTCTGGAATTGGCCCGTCAAGATTGTTGCATGAAAGGTCAATTGAAGTGAAATGGTCCCAAATCTTCCCCAACTCCATATACAGACCTTTGTTGGTAACTGTTATTGCATCTAGATATCGACTGAAGGTAAATTCAGCTGAAGGTCGTTCATACGTGTTTCCAAATTGTTTAGTATGAGATTGGATTTGGAGGTAATTGAATTCTGATTGAGTCTTATTATCAGCCACCATTGCCTTTGAGTTAGCGAAGGATTTTAATGATAGCTTACCACTAAAGTTGTTTGAAGCTAGATCTACAATCTGAAGCATCGGCCAAGTAACATTTTTCCTTCCACAACCAACAGACCCGTAAAATTTGTTTGATCGCAAGATAAGGATACGCAAAGTGGATATGTTCTTCAAGTAACATGGGAAGGCATCTTGTATCTGGTTGTTCCCAATGTCCAATACCTCCAAAGATGTGCAATTGGACAGAGACTTTGGTACCACTCCTTCTAGTAGGTTTCCGTTGAGATTTAGAGCTGTTAAAGAACAATCCGTTGGAAATGTATCATATATTTTGCCAGTGAGATTGTTTCTGTTTAGCTTTAGAACCAATGGAATCATTGGAAAGAGGCATTGTGGAATTGTGCCACTCAAGGAATTATTAGATAGATCGAGATATCTAAGAGATGCAGTATTGCATATTGATTCAGGGATATGCCCATGGAATTTATTGCTTGAAAGAGATAAGAAAGCAGGGTGACTTATGTAGAAAGCTGGTATAACAGAGCTAAAATTATTCCATGACAAGTCCAGATATTGAACAGAATGTAGGGAAGTTGGGAGTTGCCCCTGTAGTTGGTTGGAGTGAAGGTCTAGGATTCGTAATACAGGAGGAGAATTGAGTAAAGATCCTTCCAGGTTGTTATAAGAGAGATTTAGGTGCTGAAGATAAGTAAGATTCCAAATCCAGTTTGGTATCTCTCCATGAATTTGGTTATCTGAAAGGTCTAGAACTTCTATACTGGCTAGGCTTCTCAAGAAACCAGGAAATGTTTTCAACTTGCAAGAAGCCAATATTAATGTTACAATTTCAGGAAAGGATGATAACGAAGAGTTAGCTCCACTAGATTCAATCAACAAGGAGTTATATGAAAGATCAAGATCTGAAAGATTTCTCAACTGTTGAATAGCATTAGGATGTAAGGAGCCACTAAAGTTGTTTGAAGAAAGTATGAGATATTCAAGACCTCGGAGTTCAAAGAGAGACATGGGTATTGGCCCTTCCAAGAAGTTGTTACTCAAATCAAGGAAGTACAGTTGGAAAGAAGAAACATTTGAAAACTCATGGATTTGACCAGAAAATCGGTTGTTGGAAAGATTCAAACGTTGCAATAATGGAAGGGAAAAAAGGGACGTTGGAATACTTCCTACTAGTAAATTGGAAGACAAAGAAAGGTACTCTAGACTCTGAAGCTCTTTCCAGTGAATGAAAGTAATCTGACCTGTGAAACTATTATCAGAAAGATGTATCTCGGTCAGATTCTTTGCCATGTTGAATGATGGAATTGGTCCAGTGAAGCTGTTTGATGATATGTCCAAAGAAACCAATTGAGTAAGATTTGCCATTGAGTCTGGGATTGATCCACTGAAATTGCAACGTGATTTTAAGTTACCAATAGTTAGTGACTGAAGAGAACCATTTGGATGAAATTCTGGCAAAGAACCCTGAAGCAGTTCATTATCTGACAAGTCAAGCGTCTGCAATGTTGGAAGCCTGGAAGATCTGTTTTGGAAATTTCCCATTCAATCCGCAAGAACTAAGACTCAAGGATGTTAAATTTGTGAAATCTGCAAAAAAATCTGGAACTGGAGCAGACAAATCGTTATAGTTGAGACGAATAATTGAGAGAGACTGAAGCTTCTGTAAGGAAGAATGAAGAGGCCCTGAAAGATGACAACGTGACATGCTCAACACCCTAAGATTTGGCAGTGAAGATGATAAGGCCTGACACCACTCATTCCCTTGCGCTGATATATTTACACCATCGAGATAAAGTTCCTCAAGCTCCGAAAGATTCTGAACTAGGGTAGCTAAATCTGGCAAATTAGAATTATACCGTGAGTAAGTAGACAAATCCAGAGTAATCAACCTTGTGAGACGTGAAATCTCAATGGGAATCTGCCCCGTAAAGCCAGCCCATGACAAATTCAAATAACTCAAATTGGTCAGATTGCCAAACTCCGGTGGAATCTGAGAAGAGTCGAAGGAGTTGTCAGACAAACTCAGGCTTTGGAGATACTGGAGACGGAAAAGGCTACTTGAATTGTGAAGTCCACCAGAGATTGATTCGCTGTCCAGGTTGACACCAACAACATGTCCCACATCGCTGCAGGTTACACCTTCCCACGAACAGCAATCAATACTTTCATTCCAGCGCACCAGTTTTGTGGACCAATCATTATCAAATATGAGGCTGTTCTTCATTTCGATCAGCAAGTCTCGCTGATCATCAATACATTGGCCAGACACCACAAAGGTACCAAAGCTGACGAAAAGTGTGCAAATGGGTAACAAGAAGAGCCATGAAAAGAACGGAATTTTCATTGTTGGTTGTAAGAAGAAACACTTGTACAATCAAGAATCAAAATGGTAATGAAATTAATGGTTGGTTGTGGAGGGTAATAAAGACCCATGAACATGGCCTTTTTGACGCGTGGGTCAAGTCTTGGTGGACCAAAAACGACTCGGGTTTGGCACGGGAGGTCAACAGAGTGTAGAATGGGAGGTAGAAGAATAAAGCATAAATAGGATAAGGAAGCCAAAACGCACTTTCTCAAGAAAAATCACCTCATGAAAGACAAAAAAGGAAAAGAAAAAGAAAAAGAGGAATGGGGAAGGCAAGGGGAGCCGGGGAAAAGCCAACCTGGTCTGCCACCACAACTTGATGAATGCATTTTTTTGTTTTTTTCAAACATACATACATGCTTGTAATGTGAGAATCTATCCTTCTTCCAGATTATGCAGAGACTACATCCTTGTCAAAAATGTGTCAAGAGGAACGCAGAGTGTGTATAGTATGATAGTAGAGAATCCTACACGTATTCATTACTAACAATCTTGACAATATAAATATTTTATTTTGTAGTTAAAATTATATATAATTTTTAATAGTACAATGTTGGTGAATATAATCTTTATAAGTTTATAAAAATATTTTATCTCATTAACTCAAGATAATATAACTTCAACTATAATTTCGCTATTAACTATTAGCATAGATTTGTGAATGGATAAAAAAAAAATTATCATGATATTTACTATATACGGATAAAGAATAAAATAGCTCATGAACGAGATCAAACTTGTTCAACAACAAAATAAATCAAGTTTGAACATATTAATCTAACTTGATGTTAAGCTCGACTCACGTGTTTAAAATAAAATTATAAGATCCAATCTTGAATTATTAATACTAGATTCAATTCGACTAGTTTAGAATCCAATCAAATAGAGAACCAGACCAGAATTAAAACATGAATGAATATATATATTTGATGGGTAAGAGAATTGTGTGACTCTAATGTCATGGCATGGGTAGAAATAAATGTCCATAGGAATCTCATTTCTTTATGCAAATGCTTGATCATCAATACTGCCAAATGCATTGACGAGAAAAACTTGGTAAGAAGACTTTTATAGTCTTTTTGTTTTCTATTTATTTTTTATATAAGTAGGAAAACTTATATAGTCACGTTGACTCGTACGTTCTTAGTAGGGTGAGTTGGCCCACTAGACATAAATGTCTAGTGGTCCCCCAATTGCCAGAGGTTCAATTCCCCTCTGCTCCATGGTCCAAAATTCAAAAGGATGAAAAGGACCTTATGAGCCAAATTATGGGCTATGTGACCCAAATTATGGGCTATGTGACATCCAAAAAAAAAAATTAGTTATTATGTTTTTAAAGTGATACTAATTCCGTTCACTATCACTTTAGTTTGTAAACTTTTTTGTAGTAAGGTAATAACTTCAGCATTTTTCCTAGCTGATGGACTCTGATTGGCAGCTTACATTGGGGGTGCAAAAGTGACATATTTGTAGGTGGGATTTTTTTCGGATAATATTGGAAAAGCTAATTAACACTAAATAACACTACAATTCCCAAACATGAACCAAACTGAAATGACTTCGTTCCGAACAGGATGGAACTCTCGAGCCTGCAAGATAAACAAAAGCAAATGTTCAGAAGACCTTGGTTAACCCGGTGGGGGTTAACCTATGATTCTCCGATGATTTTGTCAGTGATCCCATAGCCTAAAGAAATAATGTATCAATGATCTCTTCCTTTTACTAACTGTATTTCTCAGATGTAATTGTAATTTTGGAACACCTCCTTTGTTGTTGTTTCCTTTATTTATATACCCTTTTTTTATAAAGATCTTATTCCTTTTTTCCTTTATCCTCTTCCTCCTTCTTTCTTTTCAGGGCATTAATGCTCTCTGTTTTATAGCCCATTTTTATCGTTTATCTCCCATTTGGTTCAGAATAATCCTGACATTAGCTTGATATTTTACTTAGCATTTAATGCAATAGATTGGTTTTAAACTTACTTTACATTTAATATTTTATAATAACCTGATATTTAACTCGTTCTTAATATAATATTTTGAAGGGATTCCTCATGCCTTATCATTAGTTCAGGTCTTTAACATATGTTTTGAACCTAACCGAACAGATCTAACGTGTAAGGTCTGTTCGGTAATAAACCGAACACGTAATGCTTAAATTTACAATTATATTGTCCGAATAAATTTTTCCCCTCCAATTACCCCCTGATTTCGGCTCCTTCGTACGCGTAGTGAAGGAGTCGGAATCAATAACACGTTTTTCCAAAAATGAATTTAACACGCCACCCTCTGACTCGCGCCTTTCCAAGAAAATAAACCGAAGCGGTGGGGCTTTTGGGGGGAAAGGATATTTATTTTTCAAAACCAAAATCATTACCCCTACTCTTCTACATTCTCTGCCGTCCCTTCCCTTTCTCCTTCCCTTGAGTGTTTATCTTCTCCAAGCTTTCCGACGTTCTCTGCTATGATTTCTGGGCATATTTTCGCATAAGTTTTCTTTCCCCTTATTAAATTTATTAAATATCCAAAAACCCTTTAGTCCGATAGCATGGCTAGAACCCAATCTAGGTCTAGGGCGAGCAAATTAGCTCGGTTAGTAAACTCTGAAGCGAGCATGACTCGATTCAGAGAGTTGTATAGAGTCCCCCCGTCTATCCGTTTAGCATACTGTAACTTAGATGATTTCCCCGTGATAAACAAAGATGAAATCTTACTGTCAATAATGGCAGTGGTTGAAGGTGGAGTGAGATTTCCACTCCACCCTTTACTCGTGAGTTTTCTTCAGATTGTCAACGCTACCCCCTCTCAAGTGTCCGTCAACCTTTTCCAAATAATCATGGGAGTAGTAGCCCTAAATCGTCTTTTAGGGGTCAATCTGAGGGCTGGGGAAATACTTAAGGTTTATCAATATATGTGTCTGGGAGAAGAGTCTAGGACCTTGTGCCACCTAAAAGCCAAAAACGTCCACCAAAAGCTAGTGAACGGCCTCCCGGACACCAACAAAGGATACGACAAGGACTACTTAAGGGTCTCGGGCGATTGGTTCACGGAATCCAAATGCTGGAGCGATTTCGGATACCCAGGTTAGGATTCGCCTCCTAACAACCCTTCTTAGATTTAGCCGACCAACTTTCTTAAAGAACCGAACAAAATTTCGTTTTCTTTGTTTCATTTATAGTTATCCGCTTTACTTGTTTTATTTGTTTATAACTAACATTTGATGTTTTTGCAGATCCGTCCCGAATAGCATTGTACGAGGGTCAAGCTGATACTGAACTGGTAAAAAGGGTGCTTGCGACCAACATATACGTTGATCAGAGGGGAGAACCCCGTTCGGCGCCCCTGTTGTTGAGATACGAACCTCAGATCAGGTCTTTCCTTGAAGGCCCTACAGTTCCAAGGTCTCAGAAGGTTCGAGTGGAAGCTTCCGTCCCTGGCTTGGCTGTTCCAGCAGACACAACAACTTTAAGTGAAGATCCCGAGTTTATCCCAATCGGCCAAGTTTCCGAAATGGCTCTCTCGATCAACCCATTCGAACTAATGGGCAAGGCCATTGGCGGGAGCTCATCTGGTGCAACCAAAGGAAAGGGTAAAGGTCGGGGAAGAGGAGCTGGGAAGAAAAGCACAAAGGTGGTCTCAGAATCCTCATCATCCGAACAGACTGCTCAGACCACCGCTCAAGAACTTCCCCGACCACTCCCTGTTGTCCATGAGATCGACGAATCCGATCATGGAGAGGATCTGGCCCCTCAAAGGAAGAAGGGAAGAAGTGAGGTGCCTCCAATGCCAGCTGAGGGGACTTCAGCTAGTTTTGAAGCCTGGGTGCCCAATTTACTGTTCGGGGATGGGCCGATCTCTGTCCATGATACAGTGTTGGTCGAGACGGAGACAGAGCTCTCGGCTCACGTTGCCCATGGTCTGGCCCGAGCTGCTTGTCTGCCCGGAGATATGAATCAATGGGATAGCATGAACTCCGGGCAGATCTTTCGCCACGTCACGAGAGGAATGATGATGGTAACTTTTTCGTCCTTTAATATATATTTTTTTTGCGAGTCTTTATCCCTTAGGTTTATATCTAGTAACTTCTTCTTCTTGTCTATTCAAGCTACTCAGGGCATCCTTTCAATGGAGTCCAGGGTCGTTAACATGACCCAAGAGCTTCAAAAGAAGGGTACCGACTACAAAAGGCTTAAGGATCAACGTTTCATCAACGTTAACTTGATGAAAGAGGCCGAAGAGCGGGCCAGAACCGAGGAGGAGAAAAGAAAGAAAATCGAAGTGGAGCTGACCGAA
>OU015762.1:53200112-53230929 GCA_907173295.1 Fagus sylvatica | reverse complement strand
GAAGCAGTATATTCCATGACAAGTCAAGCGTCTGCAATGTTGGAACCTGGAAGATTTGTTTTGGAAATTTCCCATTTAATCCACAAAAATAGAGACGCAAGGATGTCAAATTTGTGAAATCTGCAAAAAAATCTGGAACTGGAGCAGACAAATTGTTAGAGTCGAGACGAATAATTGAGAGAGACTGAAGCTTCTGTAAGGAAGAATGAAGAGGCCCTGAAAGATAACAATCTGACATGCTCAACACCCTAAGATTTGGCAGTGAAGATGATAAGGCCTGACACCACTCATTCCCTTGCGCTGATATATTTACACCATCGAGATAAAGTTCCTCAAGCTCCGAAAGATTCTGAACTAGGGTAGCTAAATCTGGCAAAGAATAATATGAGTAAGTAGACAAATCGAGAGTAACCAACCTTGTGAGACGTGAAATCTCAATGGGAATCGGGCCCTCAGAGCCAAATGGGCCAAATGAGCCAACTTTTGATAGGTTTAAATAACTCAAATTCGTTAGCTTTCCAAGCTCCGTTGGAATCTGAGAAATGTCGAAGTCGTTGTAAGCCAAACTCAGGCTTTGGAGATACTGGAGACGGAAAAGGCTACTTGAATTGTGAAGTCCACCAGAGATTGATTCGCTGTCCAGGTTGACACCAACAACACGTCCCACATCGCTGCAGGTTACACCTTCCCACGAACAGCAATCATCACTTTCTTTCCAACGCACCAGTTTTGTGGAGCTAGCATTGTCGAATATGAGGCTGTTCCTCATTTCGATCAGCAAGTCTCGCTGATCATCAAGACATTGCCCAGACACCACAAAGGTACCAAAGCTGACGAAAAGTGTGCAAATGGGTAAAAAGAAGAGCCATGAAAAGAACAGAATTTTCATTGTGGTTGTAAGAAGAAACACTCGTACAATCAAGAATCAAAGTGGTAATGAAATTAATCGTTGGTTGTGGAGGGTAATAAAGACCCATGAACATGGCCTTTTTGACGCGTGGGTCAAGTCTTGGTGGACCAAAAACGACTCGGGTTTGGCACGGGAGGTCAACAGAGTGTTGAATGGGAGGTAGAAGAATAAAGCATGCTTCTATTGGAGTAATGATGCTTTGAGAAATAACTGGACCTAGCGTAGACAATGGTGTTTTTTTTTTCCTAATCAACAAGGTATAAATAGGATAAGGAAGCCAAAACGCACTTTCCCAAGAAAAATCACCTCATGAAAGACAAAAAAGGGAAAGAAAAAGAAAAAGAGTAATGGGGAAGGCAAGGGAGTCGGGGAAAAGCCAACCTGGTCTGCCACCACAACTTGATGAATGCATTTTTTGTTTCTTTCAAACATACATACATGCTTGGAATGTAAGAATCCATCATTCTTCCAGATTATGCAGAGACTGCATCCTTGTCAAAAATGTGTCAAGAGGAACGCAGAGTGTGTATAGTATGATAATAGAGAATCCTACACGTATTCATTACTAACAATCTTGACAGTATAAATACTTTATTTTATTGTTAAAATTATATATAATTTTTAATAAAACAATGTTGGTGAATATAATCTTTATAAGTTTATAAAATTATTTTATCTCATTAACTCAAATAATATAACTTCAACTATAATTTCACTATTAACTATTAGCATATATTTGTAAATGGATAAAAAAAAAATTTACTCATGATATTTACTATATACGGAGAAAGAATAAGTTAATAAAATAGCTCATGATCAACCACAAACTTGTTTAATTAACAAAATAAATCAATTTTGAATATATAATCTAGTTTGATGTTGACCTCGACTCATGTTTAAAATTATAAGATCCAATCTTGAATTATTAATACTAGATTCAATTCGACTTGTTTAGAATCCTATCAATAGAGAACCATACTAGAATTAAAACATGAATGAATATATATGTTTGATGGGTAAGAGAATTGTGTGACTCTAATGTCATGGCATGAGTAGAAATAAATGTCCAAAGAAATCTCATTTCTTTATGCATACGCTTGGTCATCAATACTGCCAAATGCATTGACGAGAAAAACTTGGTAGGAAGACTTCTATAGTCTTTTTGTTTTCTATTTATTTTTTTATATAAGTAGAAAGACTTATACAGTCAAAAGTTTCCTTTTCACTGTATTGATAAAGGTGACTGCTTAAGTCATGGGATTAAAAATTAAAAACCATTATACTGGTTCCAATTTCTTCTCTGTGGGCAATCAAAAGTTGTTGCCTTTTCAAAGGTCACTGCTTTTGCCATGGGATTAAAAATTTTAAAGCATTGTAATGGTTCCAATTTCTCTTCTGTGGGCCAAATAACTTTCGGTGGGAAGATTAAAAAATTGAACGTTGAGTCCACACACAGCAGAATTCAAGGATGATAGCGGAAAAAAATGTACAAAGAGAGGAATGGGGAAGGCATTGAGGAGAAAAACTTAACCAAACTTGAATTTTAAATACTTAACCAAAAGCATTGAGCAGAAAAACTTGGTGGAAAGACTTACAAAGTCATGTCCGACTCATATGCTTAAGAGCATTCACATCTGCTTTAGCAAAGTTTAGTCAAATTTTGAAACAAAAAGCTTCTTATTTATTTTATTTTTTTTTGTTAATTATCTACTTTTAAAACTAAACCCTACGTACATTCCACTCTCAACCCATTCACTACTCAATAAAAATATTCATTTTTTAATTCTTTCTTTCCAACGGCCATATACTCAACAACATGGCTGACACCAATACACATATTTTGTTTTATTTGCATTTACTCAATTCCTCAGCAATGAGAGAGAAATTTAGCCAATCATTATAAAATTCACAATCCAGCCAGGTCCAAATTAAACATCAAATTTCACATTCTCTTTGCTATTCCTCTACCTCCTCATCAACCAAAGAAACACCCCAAATCCAATTAAACTAACCCAAAAATTCACATTTCTTTGTTTAAACGAATTCAGCGCCAATACAAATTAACAAAAAATTCATAAAACAAATTAACTTAACTAAGATAAACACCGCCACACAATCACCCGAGTCGACTCAATTGTAGCAACTCGCAATCATACTAAAAGAGAGAAGAGGAGCTTTCAGACGATCATAAGTGAGCGAAGCATGACAGATGAGAGAGAAAATATTTAAAAAAGAGATGAAAGATCTATAGTGACTTTTTTCTTCTAAATAGTAAAAAAAAAAAAGTGGTCTGCTACCACAGCTTTATCAAATTATTTTTCAAAAATACATGCTCGTACAACGTAAGAATTCGCTCTTCTTGCAGAATGTGCAGAAACTCCTTGTCAAAAATGAGTGCCTAGAGGAATACAGAGTGTGTATAGTATGCTACATGTGTATTCATGCCTCAGCTATCTCTTTCAAATATTTTTTTTTTGCTAAAATCTCTTTCAAATATATATATTTTTTTGCTAAAATCTCTTTCAAATATATATACCTACACAACACAATCTCTTTCATTTTATTCTTTACTACACCTCTTTTTTCTGTTGTATTCCAAATACAAGAAAAATTGAAAACCTAAAAAGCAAATAAATGATATGCATACATAGGAACAACTTTTGCGTGATGTACGGGGTATTGTAAGGTGCATAGAAAAATAAATAAATTAAGGGGAAATTATCCATTTACCTTTTGTTTTTCATCATATTTCACATAACCAAGCAGTCCTTTTGTCATTCATAAAATGTCACCCTGTCACATGTGCAAACTTAGTTTAGGGAAGGAAATTGCAACAAGTTTGTGAAAGGCCAATGAAAAAGAGATCTTGGTACAAACTTCGTTTGAGATTCAAATGCAAGAGATGTAATTTTCCAAAGGTCCAGTCACCATGTTTAATAGGAAACTTACAGGTCTAAGCAAACAAAAAGTAAAATAACATGTTTTTCCCTTTATTTTTATTTTATTTCATTAAATAAGTATTGAAATTTGTTCAGTAAAGTAAGTTAATTTATAAAAGCACTACTCTTAATCTTTTTATAAGAATCACACAATTTATAGTTCAAACATTACATATGATAAACACACTGCCTGTCAAGAATATTAGAAAGGGCTTTTGAGACATCCAGATCTATTGTTAGAATAATTCTATAATAAACAATCAACAAACAGTCTTCATATGTATTATTTCTCAAAATAGATGCAGTATTCCATTCCTGGAACATAATCCATGTACTAGAATAGTTATATATAATACAATCATAATACCCCAGCTAGTGTTTTGTTAAAAAAAGAAAGAAAAGGATTATTCATAATAACAACACAATCAAAAACTAATAAGAGGGGAAAAAAGGTACCCATAATCCCTAGTGTCTCTGATGATGATTGCATCCACCTCTTGTTTATTCGTCAGCAGGTAGCTATTCTAACTCTCCACTCCCAGATTTTGGGGCTCGTTAAGTTATCTATTAATGGAGTCTAGGAGTATAGTTAAAGCATTACTCACTCGAACTATTTCTAATGTGGAAGTAATAATCTTAGCAAGTATTATCTACTTTAAATATACTATCAATTTTATTACATAAAGTTTATAAATGGACATGATAAATGAATGTGATTAGTGTCATATCAACATGCATGATAAATAAATTTCTTAATTAACGCAACAATTTATAAAGCTTATATTAGTAAATTTTGTAGGTACATGTATTTATGCCTCAGCAATCTTGTCCAAATTTATATCATACAATCTCTGTGATTTTTATTACCCCGCTCCCCTCTTGTTTTCATAAAGGTCCACTATTTCTTGAACTATGCTGGGTAGACTGTTAGTGTTATCCCTTTCTTTCAAATACTCTCTGTTCTCTGATATAGATTGAATCCAATCCCTTACTTCATCACAAGAAGCTTTATCAATTGAGTCAATTGACACCTTTTTTTTATTTTTTTTTTATTTTTTTAATATATCAAAACTTGAAACCAATAAAAATGCTAATAAAAAATTGTGGTAATAGTGGGTTTAAGTGAAAGTAATATTATTCTAATCATAACTTAAGACTTTAATAGTTGTGAACATTTTTTGTAATTTTTAGCATTACTCTATTTATAAATGTCATCTCCTAAATCCACTAAATATAAAAAGTCATGTCCTTGTAACGAAAGCTATCAACATGATACAAATCCATAAGTTAAAATTCCAGAAGAATCAAACGCGTTAAAAGAAAATTTAAGTATATATATATATGCTTGATAAAATTAAAAGCAAGTTATATATGAAAACAAGTTCTTTTAATATACTCTTACAATAATGCTCAGCAAACATGAAATAGTTACGAACATCTTACCTGACAAAGCTCAAATCCAATTGCATGGATACATTTTTTTATTTTGCTGTTATAATGAAAGCGAAAACGAAAAGACTAGATTTATTCTGGGCTGTATTCCTCCTCATAACAATCATTAGTGCCTGTGTACCCCATTCCTATTTGCTCGGATTCGACCGTATTTTTCCCCCCAAAGGTACAACTGAGGGAAGATCCTGAAAAAAATGTCATCAACATGTTTGTAATACTGTATCCTCCACCTCTTCTAAAACATCATAAGACATCAAATCATTATTTGTAAATTATTGACAATATAAATAGTTCATTTTTGTAGTTAAAATTATATATAATTTTTAATAGTACAATGTTGGTAAATATAATCTTTATAAGTTTATAAAAATATTTTATCTCATTAACTCAAATAATATAACTTCAACTATAATTTCACTATTAACTATTAGCATATATTTGTAAATGGATAAAAAACATTTAATCATGATATTTACTATATACGGAGAAAGAATAAGTTAATAAAATAGCTCATGATCAACCACAAACTTGTTTAATTAACAAAATAAATCAAGTTTGAATATATAATCTAGTTTGATGTTGACCTCGACTCATGTTTAAAATTATAAGATCCAATCTTGAATTATTAATACTAGATTCAATTCGACTTGTTTAGAATCCTATCAATAGAGAATCAGACCAGAATTAAAACATGAATGAATATATATATTTGATGGGTAAGAGAATTGTGTGACTCTAATGTCATGGCATGGGTAGAAATAAATGTCCATAGGAATCTCATTTCTTTATGCAAACGCTTGGTCATCAATACTGCCAAACGCATTGATGAGAAAAACTTGGTAGGAAGACTTCTATAGTCTTTTTGTTTTCTATTTATTTATTTTTTTATATAAGTAGGAAGACTTATATAGTCAAAAGTTTCCTTTTCACTGTATTGATAAAGGTGACTGCTTAAGTCATGGGATTAAAAATTAAAAACCATTATACTGGTTCCAATTTCTTCTCTGTGGCCGGGCAATCAAAAGTTGTTGCCTTTTCAAAGGTCACTGCTTTTGCCATGGGATTAAAAATTTTAAAGCATTGTAATGGTTCCAATTTCTCTTCTGTGGGCCAAATAACTTTCGGTGGGAAGATTATGTAGCTGCTTATGTGAATCATATTTGGGGGAATAATGGCCAAAAATTTGAACGTTGAGTCCACATACAGCAGAATTCAAGGATGATAGCGGAAAAAAATGTAAAAAGAGAGGAATGGGGAAGGCATTGAGGAGAAAAACTTAACCAAACTTGAATTTTAAATACTTAACCAAAAGCATTGAGCAGAAAAACTTGGTGGGAAGACGTACAAAGTCATGTCCAACTCATGCTTACGAGCATTCACATCTGCTTTAGCAAAGTTCAGTCAAATTTTGAAACAAAAGGCTTCTTATTTTTTTGTTAATTATCTACTTTTAAAATAAACCCTACGTACACTCCACTCTCAACCCATTCACCACTCAATAAAAATATTCATTTTTTAATTCTTTCTTTCCAACGGCCTTATACTCAACAGCATGGCTGACACCAATACACATATTTTGTTTTATTTGCATTTACTCAATTCCTCAGCAATCAGAGAAAAATTTAGCCAATCATTTCAAAATTTACAATCCAGCCAGGTCCAAATTAAACATCAAATTTCATATTCTCTTTGCTATTCCTCTACCTCCTCATCAACCAAAGAAACACCCCAAATCCAATTAAACTAACCCAAAAATTCACATTTCTTTGTTTAGATAACCAATTCAGCGCCAATCAGAAATAAAAATAGTAGGAAGACTTCTATAGTCTTTTTGTTTTCTATTTATTTTTTTATATAAGTAGGAAGACTTATATAGTCAAAAGTTTCCTTTTCACTGTATTGATAAAGGTGACTGCTTAAGTCATGGGATTAAAAATTAAAAACCATTATACTGGTTCCAATTTCTTCTCTGTGGGCAATCAAAAGTTGTTGCCTTTTCAAAGGTCACTGCTTTTGCCATGGCATTAAAAATTTTAAAGCATTGTAATGGTTCCAATTTCTCTTCTGTGGGCCAAATAACTTTCGGTTGGAAGATTAAAAATTTGAACGTTGAGTCCACACGCAGCAGAATTCAAGAGGATGATAGCGCAGCAGAATTCAAGGATGATAGCGGAAAAAATGTACAAAGAGAGGAATGGGGAAGGCATTGAGGAGAAAAACTTGGTGGGAAGACTTACAAAGTCATGTCCGCCTCATATGCTTAAGAGCATTCACATCTGCTTCAGAAAAGTTTAGCCAAATTTTGAAACAAAAAGCTTCTATTTTATTTTCTTTTTGTTAATTATCTACTTTTAAAATAAACCCTACGTACATTCCACTCTCAACCCATTCACTACTCAATAAAAATATTCATTTTTTATTTCTTTCTTTCCAACGGCCATATACTCAACAACATGGCTGACACCAATACACATATTTTGTTTTATTTGCATTTACTCAATTCCTCAGCAATGAGAGAAAAATTTAGCCAATCATTTCAAAATTCACAATCCAGCCAGGTCCAAATTTAACATCAAATTTCACTTTCTCCTTGCTATTCCTCTACTTCCAAATTTAACATTTTTTTTTGCTTTTTTCTGTGGGATGATAGTGTAGATGGATAGGTAAGGAAGTGAGACCAAGACTCACACCAAGCCTTCGCGGTGGGCCTCGTGGCTAATGGCTGTGATCCAAAGATGATGATCCAATCTCATGTGACTAGGTTTTTATGGTTAACACTATTGTTGTCTCTTGGTCAGTAGCTCAAGCCTCTAATTTCTTTCACCTGTTTGGACTTTAGTGTGCAATAGCCCAAACTTAGATTATGCAGCAAATGATAGCTTTAGTGAACACCTACACAGTTTTGTAGAGCAAGATGGGCACTGCAAGAGAAAACTTAAAGTATATATGAAAAGAATATATGAGAGTCATTTGTTAAACTCAATTCTGCAGTAAGATGTGCAGGTCCTGCGGTAGGGCCTGTAGGTTCCGTAGGAGCTTCTTTGCCATGATATTTACGGCAACAAAGACTTACTTCCATGGGATTTATTGGCTAGTTTGTATTGTAGACTAAAAGCCCATAGTTATTCAACTCATAAATAAATAAATAATGAATAGATGGATATCTTTGCAACATAGTTTTGGTTTTGCCAAAGCAAAATCTTGTTTCTGCAACACCATTCAAGTACATAGTATGTATGTATATATATATTATAAATAATGGGAGTTAAGGATTAAATGGGAGAGAAAGCTTATCTGTGTCTCGTAATATTGGATCTTTGCGGTAAGGACCATTGTTTGTGTTGGGCTAGTGGGTCGAAATCTAAAGTTCCTCTCTTAGCAATGTCTACAAGGTGAGAATGGGCTCTGCAGGAAGATACATTAGTCCCGCAAGAACAAACTTAATATAAGTATTACAGAGAACCGCAGGGGATGGATTTGGGGGAGAGTTCGTCCAAGCTAGTGTGCATGCTTAAAGGTGATTTTGTGGTTTCAGATTATGGATGATATCCACTTTTGATGTTTTGAATGGGTGTTGTATAGGCCTCAAGTCTTTTAGGATCATGTTATCCCCCCTCTTCCTTTGCTTTAGATGTGTCTTCCCCCTTTTATAATGGCTGGGCCTTTGTGGAAGACAACCCATATGCTCCCATTTGGACAACAACGTGTCCTTGGGTGATTCCTTTTGGGCTTTTCCAAGGCAATTATTCCTCTCTTTTTCGGCAAGATTCTTTTCATGGCAGAAAAGTCATGGTTGCTTCCTTTCATCCCTTTGCCATCATCTCCTCCAGATTTCAAGTAATAGTAATGATGGCTTTATGGGAAAGGTTTAAGCAATAAATGAGGTTTCAACAACAGATGAAAGAATTAAATATCTTGCCCAAACCAGTTGGGCAGGAAAGGATTGATTTTTTTGGATGGTTGTGAGCACATGTGTGGCTACAAGAATCGAGCTTTGGTGACCGAGGGATTTCCCAAACAAATCCTTTAGTCTTTAGCCAGATTCATTAGCCTCCTGGACAAACTCCCCTACTGCCAAACCATCGCCCCGTGATCCCTACAGGAAATGAGGAAATTGGTTAGCTTTTTGTAGGTTTGGGCTGCTGCCATTAGATAGTTTCAAAGATATCACATCCATCTCTTCCGTTGGTGAAGTCTCAATGCCTTGTTAAATTTGGTTGGCTTGTAATTGGACTAAAAAGTCTCTTGACTTGGCTCCTGTCGAGACTCCTTTGAGGTGATGCCATGGTTTTGGATTTCTCTGTATACAAAGAACTATATTACCCATTTCGTGGTGGGACCTTATGGCCTTGGTCCTCCCACTTGCTTTGGGTTTTAGTTCCTTTGGTCGAATAGTTTATCACAGGACCCTTTTAACACGGTTGGTTTGGTAGGCCTATTAGCTCTTCGGCTGGAGCATTTTATTGGGCTCACTGAGGGACCTTTTTAACATGTTTGGTCTTATAGATAATGGACCCGTAGATGAGTTTTTTGGACCTTCATTGTAGGCTTGTTCCAAGGGATAGAACCTGAGGATTTGTGTTATTTTTTTTATAGGCTTATGGGCCTTGTGGGCTCATTTGTTGGTTTTGGGACCTTTGCATTAGGTTTTGTTCCCAATAAAACCCAAGGATTTACATTATCCTTTTGATGGGCTTATGGGCTTTATGAGCCCATTTATTGTTGAACCTTTGCATTAGACTTTGTTTTGTGACAGGTTCCATCGCATTTGGACTCTGATGCCATGAATTGGAATTTGGGCCAACTACTTTATATTAGTGATTGGTCTAAGTTTGTGGGCCCTAAATTGGACTTCATTTTGGAACAAACCCATTGCATTTGGGCCTATTGAGTTACTAGCTTTATATAAGCCATTAGCCCCGCAGGAATGGCCACCAACACTCATCAACCAAAGAAACACCCCAAATCCAATTAAACTAACCCAAAAATTCACATTTCTTTGTTTAGATAACCAATTCAGCGCCAATACAAATTAACAAAAAATTCATAAAACAAATTAACTTAACTAAAATAAACACCGCCACACAATCACCCGAGTCGACTCAATTGTAGCAACTCGCAATCATACTAAAAGAGAGAAGAGGAGCTTTCAGACGATCATAAGTGAGCGAAGCATGACAGATGAGAGAGAAAATATTTTAAAAAGAGATGAAAGATCTATTGTGAATTTTTTCTTCTAAAGAGTCAGAACTATAGTTTTTTTTTTTTTTTTTTAAATGAAGTGGTAGATAACCAGATGTAGAACTAATTTTGTTTGTAATTTGGCTAAAAAGATGGTGTGAAGAGCGGGATGTGAAAGCTTAATTAAGACGTGGTCCAAAGTTCAATAGAATGAAAAGGACTTGTGTTGAGCCAAATAATGGGTTCTCCTTGATTAGTGATGTTACGAATATTATAAATTTAGGTTTAATCATAGGATGAGAGCGGAAAAAAAGTAAATAAAAGAGAGGAATGGGGAAGGCAAGTGGAGTTGAGGAAAGCAAATCTGGTCTGCCACCACAGCTTGTTGAATGCAATTTTTTTTTTTTTCAAACATACATGCTCGTACAACGTGAGAATTCGTTCTTCTTGCAGAATGTGCAGAAATTCCTTGTCAAAAATGTGTGTCTAGAGGAATACAAAGTTTGTATAGTAAATTAGTATGATAGTAGAGAATCCTACATGTGTATTCATGCCTCAGCTATCTTTTTCAAATATATATATTTTTTTTTTTGCTAAAATCGCTTTCAAAAATATATCCCTACACAACACAATCTCTTTCATTTTCTTCTTTACTACACCTCCTCTTTTTTCTGTTGTATTCCAAATACAAGAAAAATTGAAAACCTAAAAAGCAAATAAGGGTTTTTAATTTCAAATTAAAAGAATAAAGAATCAATTTGATTTGGATTAAAAGTTTAGGGATTTGTTGTTGCATTTTTCCCAAATATAATTAAATAAATAAAAGTTGTAATTTTTTTTTTTTTAATGAATTAGGTCAAAGTTTCAAACCAAACTTAAGAAATTAAAGTACAAGTTACAAAAGATTAATGCTTGGTTTGAATGAAATTTGATGATTCATCCCAAAATAAGTAAATAAATAAATAAAGGTTGTTGGTTTTTCCCGGCAATGAAAAAGGTCATTGCTTAAGCAATGGGATTAAGCCCATGTTTTGGTTCCAATCTCTTTCCTGTGGGTCCCAAAATCTCCAAATAACTTTCCGTTGGAAGATTATGTAAGAGCTTGTGTGAATCTTGAGTGGAGTTATAACGGCCAAAAATTAGAACGTTGAGTCCACAAACAGCAGAATTCTGGGATGAAGCAGAAATAAAAGGAAACAAAAGAGGAATGAGAGGTGGAGTTGGGGGAAATAACTTACCTTCCTGCCACCAAACATGTTGATTACAAATTTATTCAAACTATACATGTTGTGCCAAAAATATTCTTGTTAATTATGCCGAGAGTGCATCCCTTCCAAATTTAAAATGATGGAAGAATGCAAAGATATTTCATTGTAGAGAATCCAACATGTATTTATGCCTCAGCAATCTTGTTCAAATTTATATCATACAATCTCTGTGATTTTTATTACCCCCCTCCCCTCTTGTTTTCATGAAGGTCCACTATTTCTTGATCTATGCCTGGTAGACTGGTAGTGTTATCCCTTTCTTTCAAATACTCCCCGTTCTGTGATATAGATTGAATCCAATCTCATATCCATTACTTCATCACAAGAAGCTTTATCAATTGAGTCAATTGACACCTTTTTTATTATTATTTTTATTTTTTAAATATATCAAAACTTGAAACCAATAAAAATGCTAATAAAAAATTGTGGTAATAGTGGGTTTAAGTGAAAGTAATACTATTCTAATCTATATCTATAATCTATAAACTAATAGGTGAAGCTGAGAGAATTTTTTTTAACCTTCTCAAATACTGCCACATCAGAATCATTGTTCTCACAAAATTCCACCTAATGCTTCCCTCTATTTCACTCTCTCTTTCTCTCTCTCTCTCACTCTTCCTCTTAATTATTATCATCTACTCTTTCCCACGCTTGTTCATCTCCGTCGCCTCTTCATCTCACATGGGTTTTTCCCTTCCACTCTTCTCTTTCTCTTCCTTGATACCTCATCTTCTAACAACACCCTAATGTGAGTCATTTAATTACTTGATTGATTATCATTTATGTTAGAAGGAAATGTTAAATGTCAAATAAATAAATAAATAAAATGCATTACATTTAGGGGAGTTATTGCATACCTTTTATAAAACAAACAATAAATAAGAAGTAATCACTATCTACTCCATATTCCATAATCAATACAAAAAAACATTCGTTTTCCTTTTCTTTTCTTTTTTCCCTTCTTTCAAAATGTCAAAAGTTAATGGGGAATTAAAAATGAGTCATTTAATATGTACATGATTTAGGGATGATACCAAAATCAAAATGCAGTCATTTAATACATATATTTCATCAAGTAATTCAAAACGTTTATATATAGCAAAATAGCAAAATAAACATTCTTTCTTGTTCTAATCTATATCTATTTACAATCCTTAATAGGCAAGACCTGCATTCTATATTTCTATTTACTCCATCATTAATTTAAAGACGTTCATTTTTGGAAATGAATCATTTAATTTTCTCATAAAAAATCTAATATAATTTTCCCACTTATTTCAAATTCCATAATCAATACTAAAAACGATAAGTTACATTCAAAGACAGACAAATCCAGAATAACCAACCTTGTGAGGCGTGAAATCTCAATGGGAATCTGCCCCGCAAATCCAGCATTTGACAAATCCAAATAACTCAATTTCGTCAGATTGCCAAACTCCGGTGGTATACGAGAACTGTTGAAGTTGTTATCAGCCAAACTCAGGTTCTGAAGATACTGAAGACGGAAAAGGCTACTTGAATTGTCAAGTCCACCAGAGATTGATTCTCTGTCTAGGTTGACACCAATAACACGTCCCACATTGCTGCAGGTTACACCTTCCCACGAACAGCAATCAGCACTTTCATTCCAGCGCACCAGTTTTGTGGACAAAGTACTGTTGAATATAAGGCTGTTCTTCAATTCAATCAACAAGTCTTGCTGATCATGAAGACATTGGCCAGACACCACAAAGATACCAAAGCTGACGAAAAGTGTGCATATGGGTAACAAGAAGATCCATGAAAGGAGTAGAATTTTCATTGGATGCTGTAATAAGAAACACTCGTACAATCAAGAATCAAACTGGTAATGAAATTAATGTTTGGTTGTGGAGGGTGGAGGGAAAATAATTCGGAAGTAGTTGAACCAAAACTAGAGGTTAAGAAATTAACTAAGTTGTACCCATTCATAGTTCGGACATGACCGGGCTGCATCATATGTTCGGACATATCCGAACAATTCAGGTTCTAGTCGGATGTAAACTTCTGTTCGGGAATAGCTGATTAAACTCATGTCCAGGCAACCAAAAACGAACTAAGATCGTATTAAAACCCAGCATTAAATGCCTAAATATCTGGGCATAGATCTTTAAATATGCCGCCTGAGTTAAACTCCAAATGGCAGACCTTGAACTGACTTCTGCTTTAACCTCAATAAATGCATAAAATATATGATCAAAGAAGTGTTGAGTACGTCTTATACTCTAATCCAAAAACTGGCAGTAATAAATAATGATGATAATAACCCAGAAAAGGTGGCAGAACCCACGTTCGGGGAAGATGTATACTTAATCAGAGAGCTAAATATCCCTGATTTCTGACAAAATAAAGATAATTGGGAAGGGGATTTGATAAATATCTGAAATATCTCCAGTTAGAGGCAGGTATAAATAGAAGGAGGGTCAATATTTTAAGATACGTGCTCTCATACTCTGAATTAAGATAGCTCTGTTTGTTATGCTTCTTAATCACCTTTTATCAAAAACTGACTAAGGCATTGGAGAGCAAAAGGCCAACCTCCACTGGGTTGACCAAGGTTTAATGACTTATTCTTGCCATATTGTTATTTCATACTGCAGGACACAGACAATCTGTTCGGACAAACCTCAATAGCATTCGGATTCAATCTTCTGGTCAGCTCTTTTGTTCGTTTTATTTTAAGTTCCTCCAGAGGGTAATAAAGACCCATGAACATGGCCTTTTTGACGCGTGGGTCAAGTTTGGTAGGCCAAAAACGACTCAGGTTTGGCACGGGAGTTTAACAAGTGTAAAAAAGGTGGTAGGTAGAAGAATAAAGCATGCTTCATTCGAATAATGATATTTGAGAAATAATTGGACTAGCGTAGAATTTCATTTCAAATGTACATGTCAGAAATAGGATAGGGAAGCCAAATCGCACTTTCGCAAGAAAAATCACCTCACGAAAGACAAAAAATAAAAAAAATAAAAAAATAAAAATGAAAAAGAGGAATGGGGAAGGCAAGGGGAGCTAGGGAAAAGCAATTCACCTGGTCTGCCACCACAACTTGAGAATGCATTTATTTTTTTAAAACAACATACTGCTTGAAATTGAGAATCCACCTTCTTCCAGATTATGCAAGACTGCATCCTTGTCAAAAATGTGGAACGCAGAGTGTGTATGTATAGTATGATAGTAGAGAATCCTCCACGGATTCATGACCAAGCAATCTAGTTCAATTTTATATAGACTTAAGATTGGATTGTGTAAGTTTGTAAATAAGTTCATAAGACATCAAATCATTATTTGTAAATTATTGACAATATAAATAGTTCATTTTGATTACAATTATATATAATTTTTAATAGTAGAATGTTGGTAAATATAATCTTCATAAGTTTATAAAAATATTTTATTTCATTAACTCAAATAATATAATTTCAACTATAATTTTGCTATTAAGTTATTAACTATTAGTATATATTTGTAAATGGATAAAAAAAAAAATTTAATCATGATATTTACTATATACAAAAAAATATAAAGTTAATAAAGTGGCTCATGAATGAGCTAAACTTGTTTAACAACAAAATAAATCAAGTTTGAACAATATCTAGCTTGATGTTGAGCTCGGCTCACGTGTTTGAAATAAAATTAAAAAAATCATATCTTGAATTTTTAATACTCGATTCAATTCGACTCCTTTACAATCCTATCAATAGAGAAACAAACCAAAGTTAAACATGAATGAATATATATATTCGATGGGTAAGGGAATTGTGAGACTCTAATGTCATGGCATAGAGCTAGTATCTCATGTAACACGGTTGCATGCAACATGTGAGACATGAGGGTGAGTCCACAAATGGTGGGGTCCACCCCTACGTCTAAGATGTATGCAACTTGGTGGTAGGAGATACTCTTTCCACGGCATAGGTAGAAATAAATATCCATAGGAATCTCATTTCTTTATGCAAACGCTTGGTCATCAATATGCCAGACGCATTGACGAGAAAACTTGGAAGGAGATACTCTTTCCACAGCATGGGTAGAAATAAATGTCCATAGGAATCTCATTTCTTTATGCAAACACTTGGTCATCAATATGCTAGACGCATTGACGAGAAAACTTGGAAGGAGATACTCTTTCCACGGCATGGGTAGAAATAAATGTCCATAGGAATCTCATTTCTTTATGCAAACGCTTGGTCATCAATATGCCAAACGCATTGACGAGAAAACTTGGTAGGAGATACTCTTTCCATGGCATGGGTAGAAATAAATATCCATAGGAATCTCATTTCTTTATGCAAACGCTTGGTCATCAATATGCCAAACACATTGACGAGAAAACTTGGTAGGAGATACTCTTTCCACAGCATGGGTAGAAATAAATGTCCATAGGAATCTCATTTCTTTATGCAAACGCTTGGTCATCAATATGCCAAACGCATTAATGAGAAAACTTGGTTGGAATACTTATAGTCATTTTCTTTTATAGGTAGGAAGACTAACGAAGAATGAAAAGGACATGTTGAGCCAAATTATGGGCTCTTCTCATCGATATAACATCAATCAAAAAAAAAAAAAAATTAAGACATTTACTTATTACCTTCTTAAAATGATACTGATCACATCCTTTATACACCTTTTGTAGTAACTTTAGCTTCTTCTTTTTTTTTTTAATTGTTGATGGAATCTGATTGGCAGCTTAGAGTGGGGTGCAAAAGTTACATAATGATATTGGATAATGAAAAAACTACAATCAAATTTATTATAAAAACTTAAAAACTAACGTGACAAGACAATAAATGTGCTTGATACTACCACCGTTGTTACTAGTATCCAATCCTTAGCTAATATAGAATTAGTATTGCCAGATTTATGCAGGTCAGCTAGCTGCTCTTTTGTTTTCGGTTGGATTCGTCGCGACTTCAACAAAGCTGCCACCATTGCCTTAGCTAAATGAGGTCTAAGTGTAACTCCAGTCCCCTCTTCTCTTTTAGCAGTTTGTCTGATGTTGTGAGTTCCACTCTCAGGAGGGGTTCGTTAGTTGTTTTTGTGCTGCTGTAGTGCTGTTGCCTTTCTTTTCTTCTAGAACAATAAATAAATAAAGACACGACTATGAGTTGACAAAATTAATTGAACCATCCTCACAAGACATTATGCAACGTGCTTGTAATTGTCTGATTGGCGAGAACCCATGGCTAATTCACCTTTTACACATCCTTGTATAACAATTGATACTTCGGTATTCGCTCTGGTGGCAGAGGACAAGTCACTATCAGCTTGCCTTTCATGGCCCCTCTATATATTGCCTACAAGAATGTTAAGAACAAAAAAAACATTATGCATGCTTGTACCATACAGACATCTAGAAGCATCGGTCATTTACAAGACAAAATTTATTTGCATATATTTTTTGCTAAGTAATATATTGAATATATGATTTCAGCATACAATTGATGAACATTATTAGCTTGTGCAACAAAGTTTTATGCAAAGACGTGAAGAAAGAAATGCTACCACTAAATCTGTAATGTTGTCTGAAGATTATACCAGACTTTCCCATCAACCATACAGCAATGCATTTCTTGTCCCATTACACATTTTTCCTATTGAGAGAGTTATTATGTAGGCCACATGCCAAAACAAAAATTAACTGGTAAGGCTGATGCTTGCCTCATCAATTCATTCAATGAAGTTTTTCCCATATTAACAACTCCAAGTTTTGTATTTGAAAATTTCAAATATCCAATATCTACAGCTGAAAAGAAAGTATTCCCCTTGCCTCTTCATTTTAAGCAATAAAGTCTTTCCCACATTGATTCAGTACCCAAGATACCATTAACAAGATCATAGTTGTAGTTTAATTTTCAAGTACTCCACCTCTACTGCTCAAAAGATATTATTGTAAATAAACTCTGCTGCAAAATCTTGATTCAGAACAGAGGACTTAGTCTTGCCATTAACTCTACAAAGGACTGGTGAAAAGAAGAGTCTTCTGGATATTGATGTCACTGCTAGGTAAGTAAATCACAACAAAGCCTATGATGACATTTATGCATGTGCTAATGGAGATTGGAAGCAGCTTAAGATTCTTTTTCTTTTCTTTTTTCTAAGTAATAGAAGTAGCTTCAAATTCTGAGTAACAAGGCAGACTAGTTTCACACAAGCATAAAAATGAAAAATGAATATTCATTCCAATGGCAAGACTAACAATTTACATAACTGACAGCCTCAAATCCATTCAGTTTCTGAGGAGCTACAAGTTGCTTACCTCAACAACATCAATAAAATCCTGCTTCTTGTGAAATGCACCAACCCATTTAGTGTGATCTGCAGTCCTGCCAACCAAAAAATAATGAAACTATCAAACTAGAGTTTGAAATTTTAAGTCCCTAAATTCATAGCTGCATGACATCATTTTCAAAATACAAGAGATTCAGCTAAAAAAATTAGTTCAGAAACAAATTCTCATTCTTTCAAGGGCATGATCAAATATTTGCAAATGATCACATTCACAATATTATAATACCTACATAGATTCACCCACCTAAAATTTTTTGTTCAGAAACAGATTCTCATTCTTTCAAGGGCATGATCAAATGTTAGCAATGTATGATCAAATTCACAAAATTATAATACCTACACAGATTCACCTCTCGCATACAAAAATACAATGTAACGGGGAATATTGTAAAAAAACTTATAAAATTTCACTACAGCACAAAAGAAATTACTGCAAACCAGTTTAGGGAAGGAAACTGTAACAAGTATATGAAAGGCCAATGAAAAAGAGATCTTGGTGCAAATTTATTTGAGATTCAAGTGCAAGAGATCTAATTAATTGTTCCACACATCTTCCAAAGGTCCAATCACCATGTTCAACAGGAAACTTACACGTCTAAGCAATCAAAAAGTAAAATAACAGACCTACAATGAAATATTAAAAAGCATTTTTTTTTTTCCTTTTTTTTTGTTTGACTTCATTGTATGCGTATTGAAATTTGTTCAGTTAAGGGAAGTTACTTAATAAAAGCACTGCTCTTCATTTTTTCTTAAAGAGAAAAAGAATCACACACATTAAATACAAGAACCCACAATTAATAGTTCCAAAATTACATATGATAAACATACTGCCTGTCAGCATTCCATTCCTGGAACATAATCCATGTAAGAAAAAATAATAATAATAACAACACAATCAAAAACTAGTAAGAGAGGAAAAAAGGGTACCCAAAATCCATCTTCATGTGATGAGCATTGAAGAAGAAAACTGTTGAAGGTATGAAAGTAATGTCAAAATACTTTACATAAACTTGAATTTCATCGGAATCGATATCTACAAGTATAAAAAACATTTTTTTCCTTTATTTTTGCTACACTTTACTTAATAAAAGCACTGCTCTTCATTTTTTCTTAAAGAGAAAAAGAATCACACACATTAAATACAAGACACAATTAATAGTTCAAAAATCATATGATAAACATACGCCTGTCAGCATTCCATTCCTGAACATTCCATAGAAAAAAAAAATAATAATAATAACAACACAATCAAAAACTAATAAGAGAGGAAAAAAGGGTACCCAAAATCCATCTTCATGTATAGATTGAAGAAGAAAACTGTTGAAGGTAAAAGTAATGTCAAAATACTTTAAAAACTTGAATTTCATCGGAATCGATCACAAGTTCACTCAAATTTAGACACCTCCCGAGCCGATTTAGAAAGCTTTAGACAAAACCAAATTGATTCATTCATAATTTCTATAATAATTGAAACTCAAATAGACAGAAAGAGAAGTGGCATACGACGTCGTCAAGTTGGAGGCAGACGGGATCAGAAGCGCGGCCAAAGCGGAGTATGAGGACCTTGTCGATGGTGTCTCTGATGATTGCGTCCACCTCTTGTTTCTTCGTCAGCGTCGTCAATAGGTAACTACTCATTCTCTCCACTCTCAGATTTTGGGGCTCGTTAATGTATCTATTATTATATTGTCAATTTTTTCAGGCCAAAGATTACTTATCAAAAAAAATATTATATTATCATCTTTTACCATGCGAATGACAAAAATAAAAATAAACAATCAATATTTCTAGTCATTAATATTCCAACACACCATTCCAAGGATGTAAAGCGCAGAACGTAATGGCAAAAAGAAATCTAGAGATGTTGTATACAACAAAATTTAAATTCCGGACCAAGTTCTCATTATCTAAAATTTACCTATTTGTCAAATATAACCACTGATTAAATTTTACCTCCAATGGAAATCCAGTACATAATTCTAACATAGAATCACCTGCTAGAAAATCTATCACCTTGAAGTGCATACAAGGCCAAGAAAGAAAAAATGAAAAAATACATACCACGCTGGCGACGGCGATTTACGGCGACTACTGAGGGCAGCAGGAAGAAAATTTAGCTTTTAGCCTTTTAGTTGATTTTGACCATTTTAGTCAATTTAATTTGTTTTTGGGCCATCATTAAACAGCTCGTGCTCTATTTTGTTGGCCCAAAAGAAAAATGGCCCAAGTTGTACACTCCATTTTTCCTAGTCATTTTGGGCATGTGGAATCCTAAGATCGTACAATCCTAATCTTCTGGGCTTGTTTGGTAGTGCAACACCATCACTTGCAAACAATGAGTCTACTTGTAAACAATAACTCTAGCATAACATGTTTTATAAATTGTCTTACTCCAATCATAAAAAACAATGTTTAACGTTTTTTTTCTTTTCTTTTTTAAATAATGAAAAATGTTGTATGCTTAATAATACTCATTTATAAAGTATAAATATAAGGTGACATTATTCATTTAACTTTTAATTCAAAATTTCATTAAATCCCTTTTATTTCTTTTGATTCCTCTTAATTTGGGAACGAAAAATTGGTTTGCGAGAAAGTGACAAATTTTGGTACGGTTCTTTAATGTATAAGCTATCCCTTGTTTGAAAACTATTCACTCGATCAAACAAACTATTCCATTGTTTAAAAGTTTATCTTTCCCAAAAAAAATTATAATCAACCATGTAATTTATTGATCAATATAACCACATAATTCTAGCACACATAATAGAATCTTTTGTGCCATTTTCTCTTTGTTAAGCTTCAACATGTACGACTCTTACTGAACTTCATTACGCACATGAATAATATACATATATATCAAAGCCTAAAAAGTATATAATAGATTATATAAATCGAAACAACTTGCATGAAAAATAAGCTAAATAAAAATACAATTATACATAAAAAAAAAAAAAAAAAAACTATTATCTATATAAGTTATACCAAACCAATTAAACTATATCAGCTACGAAATAAGATAAGGCAAAGCAGACAAAGTCAGACTGTAATGCTCAAGACTATAATTAGTACCTCTGCCTCTGATTCTTGTGTGCTCATCTTCGATGGTATTTAGTTCCAAGATTTAGTTGAGGGAAGATTCTAGTAAGAATGTCATCGACGTGATCAAAATACCATGTATTCCACCTCTTACAAAACATAAGGGGTCCAATGACAATTCCAAAGCCAAAAATAAATCCTAGTTCTATACATATCAAATTCCAGTCAATCATTAAATGAGTTTCTCCAATCCCAAAACTCGATTGAGATTCTTCAAATGTTGGACCTGGTGCAACTATGCATTCTATTGTCATAGGGCACCCATATAATCCCTCGTTCCCTTCAAAGGAATCGTCTGACAACGACATAAATTGCTTACTTTGTGGAATCAGCCCCACCAATTGATTGAATGAAAGATTTAGAACTGCAAGGAATATCAAACCATCTGCAAGTTGCATAGGGATCTCCCCTATGAGCATGTTGCTTGACAAGTCTAATGATTCTAGCTGAGCCAAGTTTCCCAGAGATGGTGGGATTCGGCCTGTAAGAGCATTATGCGACAAGTTGAGACCAACTAATGATTTGAGTTCTCCTAATTCTTCTGGTATTGGCCCATCAAAATTGTTGTAAGAAACGTCAATCAAAGTGAAAAGGATGATAATTGAATTCTTCACCAGCTCATACTCTTGACCTTTAAATGTAACTGTTATAACATCTTGATAATATAATGGATTGAATTCTAGGAATTCAAATTTGAGGTGATTGGGCTCTGATTGGGTTTGATCCATCATTGCCTTCGAGTAAAAAATGGATTCTCTTGGAAGCTGACCAGTAAAATTGTTTGAAGCGAGGTCTAGAATTTGAAGCATCGGCCAGGTGGCATTTTTCCCTCCACAACCAATGGGCCCATGAAATTTGTTAGATCGCAAGATAAGGACATGCAACCTGGATAAGTTCCTCAAGTAACACGGGAAAGCATCTTCCATGTAGTTGTTCCCAATGTCAAAGACCTCCAAATTTGTGCAACTGGCAAGAGACCTTGGTACCACTCCTCCTAGTAGGTTTCCATTGAGATTTAGAGTTTGCAAACTACAATTGCCTGAGAATGTATCAAATATTGTGCCACTTAGTTCGTTTCTCCTCATATCCAACACCCTTAGAGTCTTACTCATCTCAATTAAGCATTGGGGAATCGTGCCATTTAGGGTATTATTAGACAGATTAAGAACTTGTGCATATGTGGCATTGCATAATGATTGAGGGATACCCCCATGGAATTTATTGCTTGAAAGAGAGAAGAAATAAGCAAAAGAAAGGGAGTTACCAACGTTAGCTGGTATGGCAGAGTTGAAATTATTCATAGAGAAATCCAAGTATGTGGCAAATGGTGGGAGAACAGGCAGTTCCCCCTCAAGTTGGTTGGAGCGAAGGTCTAAGACACTCAAACTAGAAAGATTGAGTAAAGGTCCTTTAGGGATCATCACCAGGTTGTTATAAGAGAGATTTAAGTAAAGAAGATTACTAAGTTTACAAATCCAATCGGGAATCACTCCGTAAATCTGGTTATTTGAAAGGTCTAGAGTGGTTAATTTGGATTGGTTTCTCAAGAAATCAGGAAATGTTTTCAACTCACTCGAAGCTAATTTTAATTTGGTAAGTTGGGGAAAGGAGGATAACAAAGAATTAGTTCCATTATATTCAATCACCAAGCTGTTGTATGAAAGATCAAGATTAGAAAGATTTCTCAACTGCTGAATTACATTAAGCTGAAAAGAGCCATTGAAGTTGTTTGAAGAAAGTGAGAGAAACTTAAGACCTCGAAGTTCAAAGACATAAATTGGTATAGGCCCTTCCAAATTGTTGCTACTCAAATCAAGGGTGTCCAGTAGGTAAGAGGAAACGGAAGAGCCATTGAGTCGACCAGAAAATTGGTTGTTGGAAAGCTGTAGTTTCTGCAATGATGGAAGGGAAAACAGAGATACTGGAATACTACCTTCAAGTGAATTGTAACGCAAGTCAAGGTTAACAAGATTCAAAAGACCTTTCCAGTGAGTAGAAGTAATCTGACCTGATAAATTATTACAAGAAAGGTTTATATGAGTCAGATTATTGCTTGTGCTGAATGATGGAACTGATCCGATGAAGTTGTTTGATGACATGTCCAAATAAACCAATTGAGTAAGCTTTGCCATAGAGCTTGGGATTGATCCACTAAAATTGCAACTTGAAAGATCTATTCTGGACAACATTTTAAGGTTACCAATAGAATCTGGGAGTGTCCCTGAAAATTTTGTACCACTAAGCAATAGTGATCGGAGAGAACCATTTGGATGAAATTCTGGCCAATAACCTTGAAGTAGTTCATTATTTGATAAGTCAAGCGTCTGCAGTGTTGGAACCTGGAAGATCTTTTCTGGAAATTGTCCATTCAATCCACAAGAACTGAGATGCAAGGAAGTCAAATTTGTGAAATATGCAAAAAATTCTGGAACTGAAGCAAAAAAAGGATTATAATCGAGACGAATAATTGAGAGGGACTGAAGCTTCAGTAAGGAGGAATCAGGACAGTCTTGAAGATAACAATCTGACATGCTCAACACCCTCAGATTTGGCAATGAAGATGATATGGCTTGACACCACTCTTTCCCGTGCGCTGATATATTTACGCCATCAAGATAAAGTTCTTTAATCTCCGAAAGGTTCTGAACAAGCATTTTTAAATTCGGATTTTCTAGTTTCAATGGAATCATGGTGAAGTAAAGGGTGGATATATCAAGAGTAACCAACCTGGTCAAGCGTGAAATCTCCACCGGAATTTGCCTTCCAAAACCAGCATTGGACAAATTTAGGTAACTCAAATTCGTAAGCTTTCCAATCCCAGATGGAATCTGAGTACCACTGAACCTGTTAGCTGCCAAATTCAAGCTCTCGAGATGTTGAAGTTCAAAGAGACTGCTTGAATTGTTAATTCCACCCGATATAAATTGGCCGCTAAGGTCCAGACTAACTACAGACCCTTCGTTGCAAGTCACACCAACCCAAGAACAGCAATCAGTGCTCGAACTCCATGAATTAATGGTGGGGGAACTGAAAGATTCAAACGTAAGGCTTTGCTTCAATTGGAGTAATGATGATTGCTCATCTTCGACACACTTGCTGTAAACTGGGACAATATTTACGTGGAGGAAGACGGAGAAAATAGTAACAAGCAAAAGCATTAGGTGTGAAATCTCAAATCAATACAGTTGCTAAACGTATTGATTATAGACGCGTCTAAAGTAGCATCACAGTTGCTGTGTCATTGCCCAGCAATGATCTGTTTGACTTATCAAATAATGACTTTATCAAAAGTATCTTTCGGGACGAGAAAAAACTGGACCTCCCTCATAAATTCCATGCTAACGAAATTCCTACTCAACGACATGGCTCTAGGGGAGAAAATGATGCTGTTATTTCTACGGCTTTTTACAAATCATTCCCAAACATTTTGGTAGAAAGTGTTACAAGCATCAAACATATCAAATCAATACAGTTCTTGACCTCCTGAAGACGCCCAAACAATCATTTCAGAATCTCAATTCAATTTATGATGATTTATGCGCATGCTAAACCAACAAATACCCGTATTACATGGATACGTTGAGTTGAAAGTGATTCACACGGATTTTTTTAACTAGATTTATTTTGGTCAAAACACTTCACAATAATAGAGATATACATTGCAAATTGATGTCAAAAGAGACTGCTAATTATCATGTTATCATCCGTTCACGTTTAGAAATATCTGAAAACGACGAGCAATATAATGGTGACTAAAAATAGATAATGACAAGTAGAGCAAAAATGGTAATTGACAAATCTGTAAATTTTTCTCAATTATTGATAAGGATTAAGTTATCATCACGTTTAATTTAATGAAATATCCAAAAACATGGAGCAATATAATTGTCTGAAGCCGGAATTTTCGCAGAAATAAAAATAGTAATTGACAAATCTGTGCAAAATTTTCTCAATTATTGATAATAATAAACAGATGGAACAATCTGTACAGTGGCTTACTATCAGTCTATCAATTGGCATCAATTTGCCTTGGGAAAATGATTGGAAAATTTTCAGATAAAGTAAATGAATACGTTTATTACCATATGTTCATGCACAAATCATTTCATTCATCATTGAACGAATCAAACAGTTCTTACAATATTCATATGCCGTTCAATTAATTATCAGAAACAGGACTGAAACAAGTCAGGTTTTGAATAAACATGGACCAAACCAGGAATTTCTGCTTGAGAGGACTGGACTATAATATTAGAAACATAATCAAACCACAAAATATTTTTTATATACACAAACACATTTATATATACACTTTCTGTTTTTGGTAACTCAATATCTCACCCTCCCCTCCACCTTGCACTTGCGAGGGAGAGGAGGTGCCCTTTGAACCAGAGCTCTTAGCTATATAATATAGCTACACACACATACAAAAGATACATACAAATGTACATTCATATACACATGTATATGGATGTCTTTACTTGAAAAGTCTTTAAGTGAAAATTTCATGCTTTCTGAAAAGGACTAAACTAACATCACAGATCGTTTCTTGATTCAATTCCCTCTTTTGAACTTTTAAGATCATTAGTTTTAATCATTTATTATCCTGTGATATTGTAAGATTGTATAAAGCTAAAACTAAATGAAAAATAATCATACAATATTGACTACCTCAAAGAGGTATTACTTTCATAAAATAAAAGGTAAATAGAACATTTAATTGACCTTATGATTGTTATAAAGCTAAAGGTTAAAGAGAGTTTGTCATGCAATATTGAGTAATTCAAAGACTTATAACTTGGACATTACATAGAAAAAGTACCGTGGAGAACAAAACAGATTTTTCAATTTCCCAAGACACAAACAAGATGAAGACACTGCCCACTTGCCATTTGGCCTGTGGTGCACTCCCCATTTCCCCCATCCACTTGGGTGTTTCTGCCCTAGATTGAAAAAGAAAAAAAATGAAAGACAATGTAATCCAAACGGAGCAACAAATAACAAACTCAGAATTCATAAAACAATCATACACCGCTAGAAAATGTTGGAACATTTGTTTAGGAGTGAATGAGAAATTACCTTCTAAAAGTGGGTCCAAGCGGATACATGTGGGTTAGACTCAGTCCGTCCAATTTATGTATTTATTAATACATTAATTATTCCCTCAAAGAGTTGTGCCTTTTTTAGTGTATCCTCCAACTCTTCTAAAGCATAAGCGGCTCTATGATCAACCAAAAGCCAAAAACAAATCCCAATTCTGCACTTAGGTAATTCCAGTCAATCAAAAGCCCAGATTTTGAGTGACTATCTTCAAATGTTGGAGGTGGCTACCTTGGCTCTGCAAATGTGCAATCCTTCTTCAAGGGACACCCATATAATCTGTTGTTCCCATCATAGGAAGTTTCCGAAAATGTAACGAATTGCTTGATGTATGGAATCGGCCCAACCAATTGATTAAATGAGAGGTTAAGGACTGATAGGAAAATAAGACCATCTGCAAGTTGCATAGGGATCTCTCCTGTAAGCTCGTTACTTGATAGATCTAGTGACTCAAGCTGACTCAATTTTCCTAGAGATGGTGGGATTCGGTCTGTGAAAGCATTGTGCGAAAGTTGAGAATATACAACGATTTGAGTACTCCTATATCTTCTGGTATTGGCCCATCAAGATTGTTGCATGAAAGATCAATTAAAGTGAAATTGTCCCAAAACTTCCCCAACTCGGAATACAGACCTTTGCTAGTAACTGTTATTGCATCTAGATATTGACTTATGTAGGTAATTTATAATCCATTTCCATAATCGTAACTCTTAATAGGTTGAATTGTCTCATATTGGAGGTAATTGAATTTTGACTGGATCTTATTATCGACCACCATTGCCTTTGAGTTAGCGAAGGAAATAATTGATAACTTACCACTAAAGTTGTTTGAAGAAAGGTCTACAATCTGAAGCATAAGCCAAGTAGCATTTGGTCCTCCACAACCAATAGACCCGTGTAAAGGCCCATAAAAATTGTTTGATCGCAAGATAAGAATACCCAACAAGCAAAGAGGATATGTCCAAAGCCCAAAAGAGGAAGGGAAGCCCAACCCATTCAAGTAACATGGGAAGGGGAAAATGGTTGTCATCCCTCCTCTCTTGGCATGTATGAAGGGGGATATTTCCAAAGCTGGTTGTTCCCAATGTCCAATACCTCCAAATATGTGCAATTGGCCAAAGACTTGGGTACCACTCCTTCTAGTAGGTTTCTGTTGAGATTCAGAGCTACTAAACTACAATAGGCTGAAAATGTATCAGAAATTTTGCCAGTCAGGTTGTTTCTGTTTAGCTTCAGAAACTCTATGGAACTATGTGCAAAGAGGCATTGCAGGAATTGTGCCACTCAAGGAATTATTAGATAGATCTAGAAATTTAAGAGATGTAGCATTGCATATTGATTCAGGGATATGCCCATGGATATTATTGCTTGAAAGAGATAGGAAAAAAGTACAAATAAGGGAGCTACCAATGCTAGCTGGTAGAACAAAGCTGAAATTATTCCATGACAAGTCCAGATGCATAAGATATGATTGGGGAGTTGGGAATTGCCCATGGAGTTGGTTGAAGTGAAGGTCTAGGACTCTTAATGCATAAGGAAGATTGGGTAAAGGTCCTTCCAGGCTATTATAAGAGAGATTTAGGAAATTAAGATTAGTAAGATTCCAAATCCAGTTGGGTATCTGTCCATGAATTTGGTTATCTGAAAGGTCTAGAATGGCTAAAATGGTTTGATTTCTCAAGAAATCAGGAAATGTTTTCAACTTGTTAGAAGCCAAACTCAGATTCTGGAGATACTGAAGACGAAAAAGGCTACCTGAATTGTCAAGTCCACCAGAGATTAACTCGCTATCCAGGTTGAGACCAACAACACGTCCTTCGCTGCATGTTACACCTTCCCACGAACAGCAATCAGCACTTTCATTCCAGCGCACCAGTTTTGTGGACAAAGTACTGTTGAATATGAGGCTGTTCTTCAATTCGATCAACAAGTCTTGCTGATCGCGAAGACATTGGCCAGACACCACAAAGATACCAAAGCTGACGAAAAGTGTGCATATGGGTAACAAGAAGAGCCATGAAAGGAGTGGAATTTTCATTGTAGGCTGTAATAAGAAACACTCATACAATCAAGAATAGAGGAGTAGATGAAATAAATCGTTGGTTCTGGAGGGTAATAAAGACCCATGAACATGGCCTTTTGGATGCGTGGGTCAAGTCTTGGTGGACCCAAACCACTCAGGTTTGGCACGGAAAGGCAATCAAAAGTTGTTTCCTTTTCACTATATGGATGTAGTCCGGTGACTGCTTAAGCCACGGGATTAAAAATTAAAAACCATTGTACTGGTTCCAAGCTTCCAATTCTTTTCTGTGGGCAATTAAAAGTTGTTACCTTTTCACTGTATTGATAAAAGTCACTGCTTTTGACATGGGATGAAAAATTTTAAAGCATTGTACTGGTTCCAATTTTTCTTCTGTGGGCCAAATTACTTTCGGTGGGAAGATTATGTAGCTGCTTATTTGAATCATATTTGGGGGGATAATGGCCAAAAATTTGAACGTTGAGTCCCCACACTGACACAGCAGAATTCTAGGATGAAAGGGAAAAAAAAAAAAACAAAAAAAGGAAGGGAGAAGGCAAGTAGAGACCTCACAACGTGAGAATTCATCCTTCTTGCAGATTATGCAGAGACTGCATCCTAGCCAAAAATGTCTCTAGAGGAATGCAGAGGGTGTATAGTATGATAGTAGAGAATCCTACATGTATTATGCCTCAGAAATCTCTTTCAATTTTATATACCTATACAATCTCTTTAATTTTCTTCTTTACTACAGCTTTTCTTTTTTCTTTTATCATTAGGATGAGTTGGTTGGTTTCAATTTACATTCAATAATTTATTACTCTTTACATCTCTCAAAATTAATATGTTAATGTGGAAAAATCGGTTTAAAATCATCATACAAATCAGACGTACTCCTATCAAAAATCAGACTTACTCCTAGAATATAGGAACACACACGTGTTCTTATCAGATTCTCTTGGCATTTCAAGTTTGAATCCGTACATCTAAGATGAATGGATAATGCACATAATATATCAAATAAGTTTAATCCACCCATCCCCCAAGCTTCTACTCCCTACTAAATAATTTTTCCCAATCTCCCTAAGTTTGGGCAAGGATGTTGCCATAAATTGCTGCAGCTTATCAACCATCACCTGATCTGAACCATCCAATCAATCGCACTAAAACTACGTTGGGAATACAGAGAGAGCATAGTATGATAGTAGAGAATCCCACATGTATATATACATGCCTCATCAATCTTGTTCAAATCTATATACCTACACAATCTCTTTGATTTTTTTCTTTACTGCAGCTTGTTTCTACTGTATTCCAAATACATCCATAACTTTTGAAAATAGAAACAACTTTTGCATTACATAACACAGTAAGGTGCATAGATAAATAAATAGCATATTTTGAGTAATTAATTTGCTAAAAATATAAGCTCGGTAAAAGTGAGTAAGGCTTTTGTACCTCTAACCAAATAAACTATATAAGCCACCAGATAAGCTACGCCAAACAAACGAAAGCTATTGGACTGCATTGCTCCTCATAACTATCATCAGTTCCTCCGCCCCTGATTCTTGTGTGCTAGTCTTCGACAGGTATTCAACTTCCAAGATTCAGCTGAGGGAAGATCCTGATAAGAATGTCATCAAAGTGTTTGAAATACCATGTACTCCACCTCTTCCAAAACATAAGGGGCCCAATGACAATCCCAAAGCCAAAAATAAATCCTAGTTCTACATGTATCAAATTCCAGTCAATCACAATTCCAGAATTCAAATGCGTTTCTCCAATCCCAAAATTCGAAGGAGTTTCTTTAAATGTTGGAGATGGCGCAAATATGCATTTTGTCGTCATAGGGTACCCACATAATCCCTTGTTTCCTTCAAAGGAATCGTTTGAAAATGTATTGAATTGCTTGCCTTGTGGAATCTGCCCCACCAAATGATTGAACGAAAGGTCTAGAACTGCCAAGAAAATAAGATCTACAAGGTGCGATAGGAATCTCCCCTGTGAGCTTGTTGCTTGAACAAGTCTAATGAATTCCAGCGTAGTCAAGTTTCCCAGAGAGGGTGGGATTTGGTCTGTAAGAGCATCATGCGACAAGTTGAGACCATATAGTGATTTGAGTTCTCCTATGTTTTCTGGTATTGGCCCCTCAAGATTGTTGCAGGAAACGTCAATCGAGGTGAATATAGTTAGAATCTTCACCAGCTCGATGTCTAGACCTTTACTGGTAACTGTTATCATATCTTGATAACAAAATGATCCAAACAGAAATTCAAATTGGATGTGATTGAGCTCGGCCTCATCCATCATTGCTTTCGGGGCAGAAAGAAATTTTGTTGAAAGCGGACCAGTAAAATTGTTTAAAGCAAGGTCTACAATTTGAAGCATTGGCCAGGTGGCATTTGGCCCTCTACAACCAATGGATCCGTAAAATTTGTTAGATCGCAAGACAAGGACAAGCAACCTGGATATGTTACTCAAACTCAAGTAACACGGGAAAGCATCCTCGATGTTATTGTTCCCAATGTCAAAGACCTC
>OU015762.1:53164386-53200012 GCA_907173295.1 Fagus sylvatica | reverse complement strand
ATGCACCTTACAATACCCCGTACATCATGAAAAGTTGTTCCTATTTATGCATATCATTTATTTGCTTTTTAGGTTTTCAATTTTTCTTGTATTTGGAATACAATAGAAAAAAGAGGAGGTGTAGTAAAGAAGAAAATGAAAGAGATTGTGTTGTGTAGGTATATATATTTGAAAGAGATTTTAGCAAAAAAATATATATTTGAAAGAGATTTTAGCAAAAAAATATATATTTGAAAGAGATAGCTGAGGCATGAATACACATGTAGCATACTATACATACTCTGTATTCCTCTACTATCATACTATACACACTCTGTATTCCTCTAGGCCCTCATTTTTGACAAGGAGTTTCTGCACATTCTGCAAGAAGAACGAATTCTCACGTTGTACGAGCATGTATGTTTGAAAAAAAAAAAAATTGCATTCAACAAGCTGTGGTGACAGACTACTTCCTTTTTCTTTTTTTTTTTAGAAGAAAAAAGTCACTATAGATCTTTCATCTCTTTTTTAAAATTTTCTCTCTATCTGTTTTCTCTTATGATCTCATCTGTCATGCTTCGCTCACTTATTATCTGATGTCTGAAAGCTCCTCTTCTCTCTTTTAGTATGATTGCAAGTTGCTACAATTGAGTCGACTCGGGTGATTGTGTGGCAGTGTTTATTTTAGTTAAGTTAATTTGTTTTATGAATTTTTTGTTAATTTGTATTGGCGCTGAATTGGTTATCTAAACAAAGAAATGTGAATTTTTGGGTTAGTTTAATTGGATTTGGGGTGTTTCTTTGGTTGATGAGGAGGTAGAGGAATAGCAAAGGAGAATGTGAAATTTGATGTTTAATTTGGACCTGGCTGGATTGTAGAATTTTGAAATGATTGGCTAAATTTTTTCTCTGATTGCTGAGGAATTGAGTAAATGCAAATAAAACAAAATATGTGTATTGGTGTCAGCCATGTTTGTTGAGTATACGGCCGTTGGAAAGAAAGAATTAAAAAATGAATATTTTTATTGAGTAGTGAATGGGTTGAGAGTGGAATGTACGTAGGGTTTATTTTAAAAAAAAAAAAAATAAAATAGAAGCTTTTTGTTTCAAAATTTGACTAAACTTTGCTGAAGCAGGTGTGAATGCTCTTAAGCAAATGAGTCGGACATGACTTTGTAAGTCTTCCCACCAAGTTTTTCTCCTCAATACCTTCCCCATTCGAGTCGGACATGACTTTGTAAGTCTTCTCACCAAGTTTTTCTCCTCAATGCCTTCCCCATTCCTCTCTTTGTACATTTTTTTCCGCTATCATCCTTGAATTCTGCTGTGTGTGGACTCAACGTTCAATTTTTTAATCTTCCCACCGAAAGTTATTTGGCCCACAGAAGACAAATTGGAACCATTGCAATGCTTTAAAATTTTTAATCCCATGGCAAAAGCAGTGACCTTTGAAAAGGCAACAACTTCTGATTGCCCACAGAGAAGAAATTGGAACCAGTATAATGGTTTTTAATTTTTAATCCCATGACTTAAGCAGTAAACTTTATCAATACAGTGAAAAGGAAACTTTTGACTATTATAAGTCTTCCTACTTATATAAAAAAAATAAATAGAAAACAAAAAGACTATAGAAGTCTTCCTACCAAGTTTTTCTCGTCAATGTGTTTGGCAGTATTGATGACCAAGCGTTTGCATAAAGAAATGAGATTTCTTATGGACATTTATTTCTACCCATGCCATGACATTAGAGTCACACAATTCTCTTACCCATCAAATATATATATTCATTCATGTTTTAATTCTGGTCTGGTTCTCTATTGATAGGATTCTAAACAAGTCGAATTGAATCTAGTATTAATAATTCAAGATTGGATCTTATAATTTTAAACATGAGTCGAGGTCAACATCAAACTAGATTATATATTCAAACTTGATTTATTTTGTTAATTAAACAAGTTTGTGGTTGATCATGAGCTATTTTATTAACTTATTCTTTCTCCGTATATAGTAAATATCATGATTAAATTTTTTTTTATCCATTTACAAATATATGCTAATAGTTAATAGTGAAATTATAGTTGAAGTTATATTATTTGAGTTAATGAGATAAAATATTTTTATAAACTTATAAAGATTATATTTACCAACATTGTACTATTAAAAATTATATATAATTTTAACTACAAAAATGAACTATTTATATTGTCAATAATTTACAAATAATGATTTGATGTCTTATGATGTTTTAGAAGAGGTGGAGGATACGGTATTACAAACATGTTGATGACATTTTTTTCAAGATCTTCCCTCAGTTGTACCTTTGGGGGGAAAAATACGGTCGAATCCGAGCAAATAGGAATGGGGTACACAGGCACTAATGATTGTTATGAGGAGGAATACAGCCCGGAATAAATCTAGTCTTTTCGTTTTCGCTTTCATTATAACAGCAAAATAAAAAAATGTATCCATGCAATTGGATTTGAGCTTTGTCAGGTAAGATGTTCGTAACTATTTCATGTTTGCTGGGCATTATTGTAAGAGTATATTAAAAGAACTTGTTTTCATATATAACTTGCTTTTAATTTTATCAAGCATATATATATATACTTAAATTTTCTTTTAACGCGTTTGATTCTTCTGGAATTTTAACTTATGGATTTGTATCATGTTGATAGCTTTCGTTACAAGGACATGACTTTTTATATTTAGTGGATTTAGGAGATGACATTTATAAATAGAGTAATGCTAAAAATTACAAAAAATGTTCACAACTATTGAAGTCTTAAGTTATGATTAGAATAATATTACTTTCACTTAAACCCACTATTACCACAATTTTTTATTAGCATTTTTATTGGTTTCAAGTTTTGATATATTTAAAAAATAAAAATAATAATAAAAAAGGTGTCAATTGACTCAATTGATAAAGCTTCTTGTGATGAAGTAATGGATATGAGATTGGATCAATCTATATCAGAGAACGGGGAGTATTTGAAAGAAAGGGATAACACTACCAGTCTACCAAGCATAGTTCAAGAAATAGTGGACCTTCATGAAAACAAGAGGGGAGGGGGGTAATAAAAATCACAGAGATTGTATGATATAAATTTGAACAAGATTGCTGAGGCATAAATACATGTTGGATTCTCTACAATGAAATATCTTTGCATTCTTCCATCATTTTAAATTTGGAAGGGATGCACTCTCGGCATAATTAACAAGAATATTTTTGCACAACATGTATAGTTTGAATAAATTTGTATTCAACATGTTTGGTGGCAGAAAGGTAAGTTATTTCCCCCAACTCCACCTCTCATTCCTCTTTTGTTTCCTTTTATTTCTGCTTCATCCCAGAATTCTGCTGTTTGTGGACTCAACGTTCTAATTTTTGGCCGTTATAACTCCACTCAAGATTCACACAAGCTCTTACATAATCTTCCAACGGAAAGTTATTTGGAGATTTTGGGACCCACAGGAAAGAGATTGGAACCAAAACATGGGCTTAATCCCATTGCTTAAGCAATGACCTTTTTCATTGCCGGGAAAAACCAACAACCTTTATTTATTTATTTACTTATTTTGGGATGAATCATCAAATTTCATTCAAACCAAGCATTAATCTTTTGTAACTTGTACTTTAATTTCTTAAGTTTGGTTTGAAACTTTGACCTAATTCATTAAAATAAAATTAACAACTTTTATTTATTTAAATATATTTGGGAAAAATGCAACAACAAATCCCTAAACTTTTAATCCAAATCAAATTGATTCTTTATTCTTTTAATTTGAAATTAAAAACCCTTATGCATTAGCTAAATTATCAAATTGGTCATTCTATCACACTTTCATCAACTAGGTAGAATGGAAATAATAAAAATTACCAAATTATATTTATTAGTTCCTGAAATTTGATATAAGTTCGATTTTGGTACTTTAACTTACAAAAACAACAATATATGGCCAATAGGCCATTGCTTGAACCTTTTTAGATGACTTTCTTTTTTCTCTATATATTTTATTTTTGTTCCATTCGCTTTTGTAGCTTTATCTGATGGTGAAATGATCCGTGGATCCTGTTATTGCTGACAATTGGTTGAAAAGTATTTTATTTATTTTTTTGATGGGTTTGAATGTTGTCTGAGATCAGTTTTTCTTTTTCTTTGGGGGGCCGAAAATTGTTGGTGAAGGAGCCATGTGGAAACGGAACCTCCTTAAAAATGGAAGAAAATGATGGTTTGGTTTAGTAGGACTTGAGCACTTCCTTTGGTTTCTGAGGAAAGTGAAAATTTGAAGATTCAAAGAGTTTAACTTTTCTTTTTTTCCTATGTTGTCACATTCACCAAAAAGAACATAAAATCATTAAAATGTTGTATATGACCTATATGTTTTATGTTCAGTTTTTGTTTAATCTAGTGGGGGGAGATGAAAGAGGAATATGAGAACCTAAAAGTTTTGTTTGGCTATATTCTTGATATTAATAGATGAAGATATTTTGTTGGCATTCAGTATTGAGTGATGCTACGGTTACCTACAAAATTTACTAATATAAGCTTTATAAATTGTTGCGTTAATTAAGAAATTTATTTATCATGCATGTTGATATGACACTAATCACATTCATTTATCATGTCCATTTGTAAACTTGATGTAATAAAATTGATAGTAAATTTAATTAATGTAGATAATACTTGCTAGAGATTATTAATTACACATTGAAAAGAGTTCAAGTGAGTAATGCTTTAACAATACTCCTAGACTCCATTAATAGATAACTTAACGAGCCACCAAAATCTGGGAGCAGAGAGTTAGAGTAGCTAACTGCTGACGAAGAAACAAGAGATGGACGCAATCATCAGTAATCAAAGACACCAGGGATTATGGGTACCCTTTTTTCCACCTCTTATTAGTTTTTGTTTTTTATTGTGTTGTTATTATTGAATAATTCTTCTTCTTCCTTTTTTAACAAAACACTAGCTGGGGTATTATGATTGTATATAACTATTCTAGTACATGGATTATGTTCCAGGAATGGAATCCTGCATCTATTTTGAGAAATGATACATATGAAGACTGTTTGTTGATTGTTTATTATAGAATTATCCTAACAATAGATTTGGATGTCTCAAAATCCCTTTCTAATATTGCTGACAGGCAGTGTGTTTATCATATGTAATGTATGAACTATAAATTGTGTGATTCTTATAAAAAGATTAAGAGTAGTGCTTTTATTCATGAACTTACTTTACTGAACAAATTTCAATACTCATTTAATGAAGTAAAATAAAAATAAAGGGAAAAACATGTTATTTTACTTTTTGTTCTCTTAGACCTGTAAGTTTCCTGTTAAACATGGTGATTGGACCTTTGGAAAATTAGATCTCTTGCATTTGAATCTCAAACTAAGTTTTCACCAAGATCTTTTTTTCATTGGCCTTTCACAAACTTGGGTGCTGAATCAATGTGGGAAAGACTTTATTGCTTAAAATGAAGAGGCAAGGGAGCTGTACATATTGGATACTTGAAAATTTTCAAATAGAAAAATTGGAGGGGTTTTAGGTGCTAGATTAATATGGGGAAAACTTCATTGAATGAATTGATGAGGCAAGTATCAGCCTTAGCAGTTAATATTGTTGTGGCATTGGCATGTGGCTTACAGCATAACTCTCTAAATAGGAAAAATATGTGTAATGGGAGAAGAAGTGCATTGCTGTATGGTTGATTGGAAAGTGGTATACTCTTCCGGCAGCATTGCAGATTTTGTGGTACTATTTTTTTCTTCACATCTTAGCATAAAACTAAAATGCAAAGAGAAAGCAAGTGTTTGTAAAGGAAACTTTGTAGATGTATTGTATAATACTTGATGATGATTACAGAGAGATTACTACTATTTATACACAAGGATTACCTACAGATAAGCATTGAGCCAATCAGTTTTGATTACCAAAACCAACTTAACAACTTTGCTTAACAGCCTAGCTTTTATCTAACTAACTAACTGATTATATCAGTGGCCTAATCAGAATGTAACATCTGTTCTAAGTAAACCACGTGATCTCCATGTGATCAGTTCTTTATTGTTGCTTGAGCTGCTGTCGTTTTGTTCTTCTTTCTCTGTAAACTACCTTGCAGCTTCTGTCCAGTTTTAACACTCCCCCTCAAGATGGAGTGCACAGATTATGCATTCCCATCTTGACTGTCAAACTAGAGAAGAGAGGAAACCCGAGGGCTTTAGTCATAATATCTGCAACTTGGTGTTTACTTGGCACATGGAGATTTCGAATAACACCTTCTTGGATCTTGTCTCTCACTAGGTGGCAGTCTATTTCTATGTGCTTTGTTCTCTCATGGAACACAGGGTTAGCTGCTATATGGATTGCAGCTTGGCTATCTGAGAAGAGTAAGGCTGCATCTGGATGAGTTATTTGAAGATCACTGAGCAAAGATCTCAACCAGAGGACCTCACATACTGCTGAAGCCATTGCCCTATATTCTGCTTCAGCTGAGGATCTGGACACAGTAGTTTGTTTCTTGGATCTCCAAGACACTAAAGGAGTGACCCAAGAAAACACAATAGCCTGTGGTGGATCTTCGGTGTGTCTGGACATCCTGCCCAGTCAGAATCTGAGAAGGCCTTTAATGTGCAAGTTCTGAATTGGATGGATAGAACAATGCCTTGACTAGGAGCTCCCTTAATGTATTGTAAAATGTGTTGAGCAGCTTTGTAATGAGGTTCTCGAGGATGCTCCATAAACTGGCTGAGCTTGTGTACTGCAAACACTATGTCTGGCCTTGTTAAAGTCAGATACATTGAGTCTTCCAACTAACCTTCTATAAACTGTTGGATCAGGCAGCAAAGAACCTTCAAGCTTGGACAACTTCAAATTCTGGATCCATTGGGCACTTGGTTGGTTTACAACCTAACAGTCCCTGCATCTTCTAAGACTTCCAAGGCATACTTCCTCTGGGAAACAGAAATGCCTTGAGTAGACCTGGCTATTTCAAGGACCTAAGAAATATCTCACTGGGCCAAGGTCTTTAAGCTTGAATTGGGCATCTAGGAACTGCTTTAACTTGGTGACTGCTGCTATGTCACTGCTGGCAATCAGGATATCATCTACATATACAAGCAAGGCAATAAAACTTGAACCATCTTGCCTTGTAAATAAAGCTTTGATTGTGTAATCAGCTTTGGACTGTGTGAACCCATGACTGAGGAGTGTTGTTGAGAACTTAGAAAACCACTGCCTCGAAGCCTGCTTTAACCCATATAATGACTTGGTAAGTCTACACACAGAGTTAGAAGATGTCTCCCCCTTGCTGTGAAGGACCTAGAGGCAAAGTCATATAGACTTCTTCAGCTAAGCTCACCATGGTAGGAAGGCATTGTTGACATCTAGTTGGTATAATGACCAACCCTTCACAGCAGCAATGGCCAAAAGGACTTCTAACAGTGACAAACTTGGCCACAGGAGAGAATGTTTCAAAATAATCAAAACCCTCCTTTTGATTGTACCCTTTAGCAACCAATCTTGCTTTGTATCTTTCCAGAGACCCATCAGATTTAAGCTTGACCTTAAAAACCCATTTACTGCCAATGGGAACTTTGCCATGAGGAAGGGGTTGAATGGTCCAGGTGTTATTGGCTTCAAGGGCTGCTAGTTCAGCTTGCATAGCCTCACACCACTTTGGATCTTGGCTAGCTTCTTGAAAAGAAGTGGGTTCTCGGATAGTGGATGCATTTAACACAAAGGAATGATAACAAGGTGCTAAATTGGAAGTATGAAAGAAAATTGGAAAGAGGAAAATTGGTTGAGATAGTACCTTGAGCAGCAGTGGAAGAGGAGTGACTGGCAGTAGACAAAGAAGCACTGTTACAATGGAATTCTTGCAAATAGCTGGGTGCTTTATGTGGTCTAGTAGATTTTCTAATGGCTGGGACTATTGAGAGATGAGAAGGAACCATGTTTTCTGGTATAGGAACCGTGGGATTTGACAGTGGAACAGAAACAGCAGATGCAGGCTGGGATGTATTATGCAGTGGACTATGAGAAGGACTGCTATGTAAAGAAATGCTGACTGGATCAGATAAAGCAGGACTGTTGTGATCAGACAGAGATAAAGCAGAATTGTCACTGTCAAATGAAATAGGTGATATGGCTGTAGGTGTATCTGTGATAGGATGAGGTAAAACCATAGAAGTAGTAGGTAAAGTACAAGATGTATGAAATGGAAATGAGTTTTCATAAAAGATTACATCTCGAGAGACAAAGATTTGTCTGGTGGAAAGATTAAGAAGTCTATAGCCTTTTATGCCTTGTGGATAACCAAGCATGATACACTGGATGGACCTAGGGTGCAAACTTGTGTCTATTGTGAGATAAAGTTGTAGCATAGCACAAGCAGCCAAAAACTCTGAGATAAGAGTAATTTGGTGACTTGTTAAACAACACTTCAAAGGGTGATTTATTAGCTAAAAGAGGTGTTGGGGTACGATTTATGAGGTGTGTGGCAGTGAGGTACACAGTAACCCCAGAATGGTAAGGGAAGATTAGCTTGGAACCTTAAAGCTCTAGCAACTGCTAACAAGTGTTGGTGCTTTCTTTCTACAGTTGCATTCTGTTGTGGGGTTCCTACACAGCTTTTTTGGTGCAAAGTACCATGTTGGGCATAGAAAGAGGGCATATGAAACTCAAGTCCATTATCTGATCTTATTTTCTTAATGGTTGCTGAAAACTGAGTTTTGATGAGGGTAAAGAAAGACTGTATTAGGGAAACAGTTTCTGACTTTTGTTTCATTAAAAACACCCAAGTGCATCTTGTGAAATCATCAACAATGGTAAGGAAATATTTTTGATTATCTAATGTAGGTACATGGTAAGTACCCCAGATATCACAGTGTATCAATTCAAAAGGCATAGCAGTAACATGAACAGAATTAGTAAAAGGTAATCGTTTCTGCTTGGATATATGACACACTTTACAATGCTCATTGGCAGATGGAATGACTAAGTCATTGATTACATGTTTTAACAAAGATAAACGAGAGGAAGAAGGGTGACCTAGTCTATGGTGCCATACATCAAATGTAGGTGTATTATTGACTGCAGTATGGACTGCAACTGAAGGAAAAGAATGAGGTTTGGTTGCAGTGGTTGACACTTGCAAGAAGTACAGCCCATTCCTCTTTCTACCCAAGCCAATCCTCTTCCAAGCTACCAGGTCCTGAATAAAGCAAAAATGTGAAAGGAAAAACACACAAGCAGGAAGGAGAATTGGTCAGCTTTGATATGGAAATGAGATTAAAAGAAAAGGATGGGACACAAAGAACATCAGTAAGAAATAATGAACTTGTGACCTGAACAGTTCCAATGTGAGTGGCTAGAGCCTTTTCACCATTGGGTAGATGAATATATGTATTGATGGTTGAAATGACAGAAGAAAATTTGCTTAAAGAATGAACCATATGATCTGTGGCTCCAGTATCCAAAATCCAAGAACTATGACTAAACTGAGTCCTATTAACAGTTTGGACAGAAAAAATGGAATGTTTAGGCAGGGTAGTATAAGAATTTAGGACATTACCTGCCATGAATTGAGATATGGCTGAAGCAGCTTGGTGAGGGGTAGATGAAGAGGCATCTTGATTCTGGCATGTAATTTGGTTGGACATTTGTGGCTGTGAAGGGTTCAAAGAAGCCTGAGAAGACAACATAGCTAGCAACTGTTGGCACTGGACTTGTGTAAAGGGCAGATGGATTTCTTCTCCAGTGGCAGAGGTCTGATTAGCAGAATGCATCTTGTTCTTGAATTTGTAACCTGGAGGGTACCCATGTAGCTTGTAACACTTGTCAACAGTATGACCAGTAATACCACAATGACTGCATAGAGGTCTTTCTTTCTTGATGAACTGGCCTTTTCCACCATAGTGATTCCTTGGTGCTTCTCCTCTGGTGAAAAGAGCCACAGAATCACCAGCTGGTGCAAGGGATGGAATATTAATGTTCCTTTGCCTTTCTTCCTGAACCACTAAAGCAAAAGCTTTGGTTATTGTTGGAAGTGGATCTGTCATCAAGATCTGTGCTCTCACATGTGTGAAGCTATCATTTCAAACCCATGAGAAACTGCATAACATACTCGTGTTGCTTGTTGTCCAGAAGAACCTTCAATGCTCCACATGAACAGTCTGGAATGGATCTGAAATTATTCAGTTCATCCCAAAGACTCTTAAGCCTTGTATAGTAATTGCTCACCGAGGACTGATCTTGAGAAAGTGTGGAGATGGATTTCTGAATCTCAAAGATTCTTGGCCCGTTACCTTGAGCAAACCTTTCTTTGAGATCCATCCCAAATTTCTCTGGCTGTATTGGCATAGATGACACTGGATGCTATCTCCTTGGAAAGAGAGTTCAATAACCATGAAATCACCATGGTGTTGCAACGAACCCAAGCATTATAAGCAGGCAGTGATTCATCTTTAGGTTGCTCTATCAACCCATTCACAAAACCAACCTTGTTTTTCGCAGTCAAAGCCATTACCATGGACCTGGACCAGGTATGGTAATTATCCCCAACTAGGGGCTGCGATACCAGAATCGCACCGGGACTGTCCCCATGGTGTAAGTAGTACTTGTTGGCAGGATCATCACTGAGATTCACAGAAGAACCAAATGGAAGTGTAGATCCAGAACTGAGAGTTTCGTTATTCGCCATGAAAGCAATGTTTATTGCTCTGATACCATAACAAAAACAGAGTAAAACTAAAATGCAAAGAGAAAGCAAGTGTTTGTAAAGGAAACTTTGTAGATGTATTGTATAATACTTGATGATGATTACAGAGAGATTACTACTATTTATACACAAGGATTACCTACAGATAAGCATTGAGCCAATCAGTTTTGATTACCAAAACCGACTTAACAACTTGCTTAACAGCTAGCTTTTATCCAACTAACTAACTGATTATATTAGTGCCTAATCACAATGAAACACCTGTCTAAGTGACCACGTGATCTCCATGTGATCAGTTCTTTATTGTTGCTTGAGCTGCTGTCGTTTTATTCTTCTTTCTCTGTAAACTACTTGCAGCTTCTGTCAAGTTTTAAGATGATTGGAAAGTGGTATACTCTTCAGGCAGCATTGCAGATTTTGTGGTACTATTTTTTTCTTCACATCTTAGCATAAAACTTTGTCGCATAAGCTAAGAAAGTTCCTGGGTTGTATGCTGAACCATATATTCAAATAAACTACTTAGCAAAAAAATATATGTAATTAACTTTTGTCCTGTAAATGACCGATGCTTCTAGGTGTCTGTATGGTACAAGCATGCTTAATGCTTTTTTGTTCTTAATATTCTTGTAGGCAATATATAGAGGGGCCATGAAAGACAAGCTGATAGTGAGTTACTGAGTTACTGAGTTGTGCTCTGCCACCAGAGCGAATACCAAAGTATCAATTGTTATACAAGGATGTGTAAAAGGTGAATTAGCCTCGAGTGCTTGCCAATCAGACAATCACAAGCACGTTGCATAATGTCTTGTGAGGATGGTACAATTAATTTTTGTTTTTCTTCTTCTTTTTTGTTCTAGAAGAAAAGAAAGGCAACAGCAGCACAAAAACAACTAACAAACCCTCCTGAGAGTGGAACTCACAACATCAGGCAGACTGCTAAAAGAGAAGAGGGAACTGGAGTTACACTTAGACCTCATTTCGCAAAGGCAGTGGTGTCAGCTTTGTTGAAGTCGGAATCCAACATAAAACAAAAAAGCAGCTAGCTGACCTGCATAAATCAGGCAATACTAATTCTATAATAGTTAAGGATTGGATACTAGAAACAGTGGTGGTATCAATCAAGTTAGTTTTTTAGTTTTTATAGTAAATTTGATAGTAGTTTCAGCATTATCCCATCCCAATATGTCACTTTTGCACCCCCAATGTAAGCTGCCAATCAAAGTCCATCAACTAGGAAAAATGCTAAAGTTATTACTTTACTACAAAAAGGTGTACAAACTAAAGTGATAGTGAACGGAATTAGTATCACCTTAAAAATATAATAACTGATTTTTTTATTTTTTTTGGATGTCACATGGCCCATAATTTGGCTCAAAAGGTCCATTTCATTCTTTTGAACTTTGGACCACGGAGCAAAGGGGAATTGAATCTCTCGCAATTGGGGGACCACTAGACATTTATGTCTAGTGGGCCAACTCACCCTACTAAGAACGCACGAGTCAACGTAACTACATAAGTCTTCCTACTAGAAGGCTTATTTATACCTTGTTGATTAGGAAAAAAAACAACAACCAAGACTTGACCCACGCGTCAAAAAGGCCATGTTCATGGGTCTTTATTACCCTCCACAACCAACGATTAATTTCATTACCACTTTGATTCTTGATTGTACGAGTGTTTCTTCTTACAACCAACAATGAAAATTCCGCTCTTTTCATGGCTCTTCTTGTTACCCATTTGCACACTTTTCGTCAGCTTTGGTACCTTTGTGGTGTCTGGGCAATGTCTTGATAATCAGCGAGACTTGCTGATCGAAATGAAGAACAGCTTCATATACAACAGTACTTTGTCCACAAAACTGGTGAGCTGGAATGAAAGTATTGATTGCTGTTCGTGGGAAGGTGTAACCTGCAGCGATGTGGGACGTGTTGTTGGTGTCGACCTGGACAGCGAATCAATCTCTGGTGGACTTCACAATTCAAGTAGCCTTTTCCGTCTCCAGTATCTCCAAAGCCTGAGTTTGGCTGACAACTACTTCAGTGGATCAATGCCAGATTCTATTGGTAATCTTAAAAGGTTGTCCTCAATACGTCTTTCACGTTGCAATTTCAGTGGATCGATCCCAGACTCTATGGCAAATCTTACTCAATTGGTTTTTTTGGACATATCATCAAACAGCTTCACTGGACCAATTCCATCATTCAACATGGCAAAGAATCTGATCTGGATATATCTTTCTGATAATAGTTTCACAGGTCAGATTACTTTCATTCACTGGAAAGAGCTTCAGAGTCTAGAGTACCTTTATTTGTCTTCCAATTTACTAGTAGGAAGTATTCCAACGTCCCTTTTTTCCCTTCCATTTTTGCAAACATTGGATCTTTCCAACAACCGATTTTCTGGTCAAATCCATGAATTTTCAAATGTTTCTTCTTTCCTACTGCACTTCCTTGATTTTAGTAACAACTTCTTGGAAGGGCCAATACCCATGTCTCTCTTTGAACTCCGACGTCTTAGAGTTCTCGTACTTTCTTCAAACAACTTTAGCTCCTTACATGTTAATGCTATTCAACAGTTGAGGATCTTTCAACTCTTGATCTTTCGAATAACAACTTGTTGATTGAATATAGTGGAGCTAATTCTTCGTTATCATCCTTTCCCCAAATTATTGCATTAAACTTGGCTTCTAACAAGTTGAAAACATTTCCTGGTTTCTTGAGAAGCCTAGCCAGTATAGAAGTTCTAGACCTTTCAGATAACCAAATTCATGGAGAGATACCAAACTGGATTTGGAATCTTACTTATCTTAATTGCCTAAATCTCTCTTATAACAACCTGGAAGGATCTTTACTCAATCCTCCTCCTGCATTACAAAGCCTAGACCTTCGCTCCAACCAACTACAGGGGCAACTCCCAACTTCCCTACAATCTATTATTTATCTGGACTTGTCATGGAATAATTTTAGCTCTGTTATACCAGCTAGCTACATGAGTAACATTTCTTTGTTATCTCTTTCAAGCAATAAATTCCATGGGCCTATCCCTGAATCAATATGCAATACTACATCTCTTAGATATCTTGATCTATCTAATAATTCCTTGAGTGGCACAATTCCACAATGCCTCTTTCCACTGAGTTCCATATGGGTTCTAAAGCTAAACAGAAACAATCTCATTGGCAAAATATATGATACATTTCCAGCGAATTGTTCTTTAACAGCTCTAAGTCTCAACGGAAACCTACTAGAAGGAGTGCTACCAAAGTCTCTGTCCAATTGCACATATTTGGAGGTATTGGACATTGGGAACAACCAGATACAAGATGCCTTCCCATGTTACTTGAAGAACATATCCACTTTGCGTATCCTTATCTTGCGATCAAACAAATTTTACGGGTCTGTTGGTTGTGGAAGGAAAAATGTTACTTGGCCAATGCTTCAGATTGTAGATCTAGCTTCAAACAACTTTAGTGGTAAGCTATCATTAAAATCCTTCTCTAACTCAAAGGCAATGGTGGCTGATAATAAGACCCAATCAGAATTCAATTACCTCCAATATCAGACTAGAGTATTGTTATTCAGGTACGATGGTGGAGGTCTAATCGACTTTACCACGAGTCGATATCTAGATGCAATAACAGTTACCTACAAAGGTCTGTATACTGAGTTGGGGAAGATTTGGGACCATTTCACTTCAATTGACCTTTCATGCAACAATCTTGACGGGCCAATTCCAGAAGATATAGGAGTATTCAAATTGTTGTATATCCTCAATTTGTCACACAATGCTTTCACAGATCGAATCCCACCATCTCTGGGAAAATTGAGTCAACTTGAGTCATTAGATCTATCAAGCAACAAGCTTACAGGGGAAATCCCTATTCAACTTGCAGATGGTCTTATTTTCCTGTCAGTCCTAAACCTCTCGTTTAATCAATTGGTTGGGCGGATTCCATTCATCAAGCAATTTGCTACATTTTCGGAAGCTTCCTATGAAGGGAACAGAGGATTATATGGGTGTCCTTTGAAGAAGGAATGCACATCTGCAGAGCCAAGGTCACCACCTCGAACATTTGAAGATATTCACTCCAAATCTGGGCTTTTGATTGACTGGAATTACCTCAGTGCAGAATTGGGATTTGTTTTTGGCTTTGGGCTGATCATTGGGCCCCTTATGTTTTGGAAGAGGTGGAGGATACAGTATTACAAACATGTTGATGATATTTTTTTCAAGATCTTCCCTCAGTTGTACCTTTTGGGGGGAAAATATCGTCGAATCCGAGCAAATAGGAATGGGGTACAAAGGCACTAATGGTTCTTATGAGGAGGAATACAGCTCGGAATAAATCCAGTCTTTTCTTTTTACGCTTTCATAACAAGAGCAAAATAAGAAGAGATGTTTCTGTTTAGCTTTGGGTTTGTATTTGGGATAGATTTTTTTGGTTTTTTGTGAATTGCCCAGCTTGTTGTTGGTTATGTCTGTTGTGTTAGAGTTCTGCAGTGTTCTTCTGCAGTGAGGGTTGTTGGCCTTTTGGCTTGTTTGTTTCTTTCTTGACAGTTGGTCATCTAATAAAAGGTTCTGAATTATCTAAAAAAAAAAAACAAGAGCAAAATAAAAAATGTATCCATGCAATTTGGTTCAAGCTTTGTCAGGTAAGATGTTACTATTTCATATTCGCATTGAGCATTATTGTAAGAGTATATTAAAAGAAGTTGTTTTCATATATAATTAGCTTTAAATTTTATTTAGCATATATAAATATATATAGCTTTAAAAAATTTCTATTGTTTTTGATTCTTCCGAAATTTTAACGGATGGAATTGTACCATGTCTATACCTTTCTATTTCATTACAAGGACATGGCTTTTTGTATATAACTAGCTGGGGTATTATGATTGTATATAACTATTCTAGTACATGGATTATGTTCCAGGAATGGAATCATGCATCTATTTTGAGAAATGATACATATGAAGACTGTTTGTTGATTGTTTATTATAGAATTATCCTAACAATAGATTTGGATGTCTCAAAATCCCTTTCTAATATTTCTGACAGGAAGTGTGTATATCATATGTAATGTTTGAACTATAAATTGTGTGATTCTTATAAAAAGATTAAGATTTGTGCTTTTATTAATGAACTTACTTTACTGTACAAATTTCAATACTCATTTAATGAAGTAAAATAAAAATAAAGGGAAAAACATGTTATTTTACTTTTTGTTCTCTTAGACCTGTAAGTTTCCTGTTAAACATGGTGATTGTGTAAACACTGCAGAAAATATGGAAACTGATTCCATATTTTCTGCAGTGTTTACACTCCCCGCAAATTGTGCCGAGGGTCAAAAAGAAGGCCCAGTTTGAGTCTTAAATCAAGGAATAATGCCTTGGAGAGAGGCTTGGTGAAAATGTCTGCCAATTGGTGGTTGGAAGGAACAAAGCGAGTTTCAAGTGCACCGAGAGCCACTCTTTCACTTACATAATGATAATCTAATTCAATGTGCTTTGTACGACCATCGAAGACAGGGTTTATGGTCATGTGTAATGCACTTAGATTATCACAATGTAAAATAGGAGGACGTGAAATTGAGATACCAAGATCACGAAGAAGGAAGGATAACCAAGTCAGTTCTGCTGCAGTGGAGGCCATAGCTCGGTATTCAGCATCTGCTAAACGGCACATTGGCTGGGTTGCTGCAATGGATAAAGAACTTGCTGCCTTACATGCCAATCATACATGGAGTTTGGTACCCCATCAACCCAATATGAATGTCATTGGGTGTAAATGGGTTTACAAAGCCAAATTGAAACCAGATGGCTCCTAGACCGACTCAAAGCAAGGCTGGTGGCTAAAGGATTTAGCCAAGTTGATGGTATTGATTTCTCTGAAACATTTTCTCCTGTGATTAAACCTGCCAATATCCGTCTTGTGCTAACAATTGCAGTTGTTAAAGGTTGGGATATTAGGCAACTTGATGTCAAAAATGCATTTCTTCATGGTTCACTCTCCACACCTGTTTATATGCATCAACCTCCTGGGTATGTTGATCCAAAACGTGTAAACACAGCAGAAAATATGGAATCAGTTTTCATATCTGATGCTGCAGAAAATATGGAATCAGTTTCCATATCTGCTGCAGAAATATCTGCTGCATAATCTGCATAATCGGCTCCTCCATAAATTCTAACATCTGGTGTCCTTAATAGTTGCTGCCAACCATGCTTGCTTATGGTACTCCACAATTTAGTCCATTAGCTGTATATCTACTGTTACATTGCTGTAAATATCCATTGATTAAGCATGTAATTCTCCTATATATATCAATACGAAATCTCTCTCTACCTCACCTTGAGATAGAGTTTCTCAATTTGTCTTTAGATTGGACCTTTGGAAAATTAGATCTCTTGCATTTGAATCTCAAACTAAGTTTGCACCAAGATCTCTTTCTCATTGGCCTTTCACAAACTTGGATGCTGAATAATTTTGGGAAAGACTTTATTGCTTAAAATGAAGAGGCAAGGGAGCTGTAGATATTGGATACTTAAAAAAAAATTTCAAATAGAAAAATTGGAGGGGTTTTAGGTGCTAGATTATTATGGGGAAAGCTTCATTGAATGAATTGATGAGGCAAGTATCAGCCTTAACTGTTAATATTGTTGTGGCATTGGCATGTGGCCTACAGCATAACTCTCTAAATAGGAAAAACGTGTAATGGGAGAAGAAGTGCATTGCTGTATGGTTGATTGGAAAGTGGTATAATCTTCAGGCAGCATTGCAGATTTTGTGGTACTATTTCTTTCTTCACATCTTAGCATAAAACTTTGTCGCATAAGCTAAGAAAGCTCCTCGGTTGTATGCTGAATCATATATTCAAATAAACTACTCGGCAAAAAATATATTCAATTAACTTTTGTCCTGTAAATGACCGATGCTTCTAGGTGTCTGTACGGTACAAGCATGCTTAATGTTTTTTTGTTCTTAATATTCTTGTAGGCAATATATAGAGGGGCCATGAAAGACAAGCTCATAGTGAGTTGTCCTCTGCCACCAGAGCGAATACCAAAGTATCAATTGTTATACAAGGATGTGTAAAAGGTGAATTAGCCTCGGGTGCTTGCCAATCAGACAATCACAAGCACGTTGCATAATGTCTTGTGAGGATGGTTCAATTAATTTTGTCAACTCATAGTTGTTTTTCTTCTTTTTTCTGTTCTTGAAGAAAAGAAAGGCAACAGCAGCACAAAAACAACTAACAAACCCTCCTGAGAGTGGAACTCACAACATCAGGCAGACTGCTAAAAGGGAAGAGGGAACTGGAGTTACACTTAGACCTCATTTCGCTAAGGCAGCAGTGTCAGCTTTGTTGAAGTCGGAATCCAACATAAAACAAAAGAGCAGCTAGCTGACCTGCATAAATCAGGCAATACTAATTCTATAATAGTTAAGGATTGGATACTAGATACAGTGGTGGTATCAATCACGTTAGTTTTTTAGTTTTTATAGTAAATTTGATAGTAGTTTTAGCATTATCCCATCTCAATATGTCACTTTTGCACCCCCAATGTAAGCTGCCAATCAGAGTCCATCAGCTAGGAAAAATGCTGAAGTTATTACCTTACTACAAAAAAGTTTACAAACTAAAGTGATAGTGAACGGAATTAGTATCACTTTAAAAACATAATAACTAATTTTTTTTTTTTTTTTTGTCACATAGCCCATAATTTGGGTCACATAGCCCATAATTTGGCTCAAAATGTCCTTTTCATCCTTTTGAACTTTGGACCACGGAGTAGAGGGGAATTGAACCTCTGGCAATTGGGGGACCACTGGACATTTATGTCTAGTGGGCCAACTCACCCTACTAAGAACGTACGAGTCAACGTGACTATATAAGTCTTCCTACTTATATAAAAAATAAATAGAAAACAAAAAGACTATAAAAGTCTTCTTACCAAGTTTTTCTCGACAATGCATTTGGCAGTATTGATCACTAAGCATTTGCATAAAGAAATGAGATTCCTATGGACATTTATTTCTACCCCTGCCATGACATTAGGAAAAAAAAAAATCACCATTGTCTACGCTAGGTCCAGTTATTTCTCAAAGCATCATTACTCCAACCATTAATTTCATTACCACTTTGATTCTTGATTGTACGAGTGTTTCTTCTTACAACCAACAATGAAAATTCCGTTCTTTTCGTGGCTCTTCTTGTTACCCATTTGCACACTTTTCGTCAGCTTTGGTACCTTTGTGGTGTCTGGGCAATGTCTTGATGATCAACGAGACTTGCTGATCAAAATGAAGAACAGCCTCATATTCGACAATGCTAGCTCCACAAAACTGGTGCGCTGGAAAGAAAGTGAGGATTGCTGTTCGTGGGAAGGTGTTGTTGGGAATAAAAACCTTATTCCTAAAACCTGTGGGATGCGGAAATAAATAACAAGCACAATCACACACAAGAACACAAAGATTTACGTGGAAAAACCCTTTCAACTTGAAGGGAAAAAACCACGGGACAAACTCCGAATAAATCCACTATTATAATACGCAATTACAATAGTTCTTCTCAAGTTAATGCCTAACCTGAGGTATTCACCAAATACAATAATACCCTCTCTAGGAATTAACACTCAACAAACTCTCTAGAGGAAACCCCAAATATATCTGTGATACTTCTCTGCATTAATACAAGCGTCACAAATTCTCCTTGATTTGTGCGCTAACCCATAAACCTCAGAGAATACCCAAATCTTTCGCTTCTCCCCGCAGGGAGGAATCCTAGGCCAAAGCCTTCTTCAACTTGCACTCTTCTCAAGGTGCTCTTTCTTCTTCTCTCCCTATAGGGGATGGCCCCTTAAGGCTTCAAGCCTCCTTGTAGGCTGTAGCCGCACTCTCTCTCTATAGGGGAGAACCCCCTAGGGCACACCAAGCCTCCTTGTAGCCGCACTCTCTCTCTACAGGGGAGAACCGCCTAGGGCTCTGAACCACCAAATACTTAGTAACATAGTCTATTTATAAGACTTCAATTCTATTACTTAGTGGGCAATGAATACATTAATTCATTAATAAGGAATAGACTTTCCTTGCACACCAAGGAATAGTCTTTCCTTTCACACCAAGGACTCACTTTTCTTCCACACCAAGGAATATTCTTTCCTTCCACACCAAGGACTCACATTTTCTTCCACATCAAGGAAACAAAAAATCAACTAATTAGTTTTCCTTCTTCATTAAGGAAACTCAATTAGTTTTCCTAATCAACATAGGAATTTGAGGCACTTTCCCAACAGGTGTAACCTGCAGCGATGTGGGACGTGTTGTTGGTGTCAACCTGGACAGCGAATCAATCTTTGGTGGACTTCACAATTCAAGTAGCCTTTTCCGTCTCCAGTATCTCCAAAGCCTGAGTTTGGCTTACAACTACTTCGACATTTCTCAGATTCCAACGGAGTTTGGAAAGCTAACGAATTTGAGTTATTTAAACCTATCAAATGTTGGCTCATATGTTGGCTCTGGGGGCCAGATTCCCATTGAGATTTCACGTCTCACAAGGTTGGTTACTCTCGATTTGTCTACTTACTTGCATATTCTTTGACAGATTTAGCTACCCTAGTTCAGAATCTTTCGGAGCTTGAGGAACTTTATCTCGATGGTGTAAATATATCAGCGCAACGGAATGAGTGGTGTTAGGCCTTATCATCTTCACTGCCAAATCTTAGGGTGTTGAGCATGTCAGATTGTAATCTTTCAGGGCCTCTTCATTCTTCCTTACAGAAGCTTCAGTCTCTCTCAATTATTCATCTCGACTTCAACGATTTGTCTGCTCTAGTTCTAGATTTTTTTGCAGATTTCACAAATTTGACATCCTTGTGTCTCTATTCTTGTGGATTAAATGGGAAATTTCCAAAACAAATCTTCCAGGTTCCAACATTGCAGACGCTTCACTTGTCATATAATGAATTGCTTCAAGGTTCTTTGCCAGAATTTCATCCAAATGGTTCTCTTCAGTCACTGAAGCTTAGCTATACAGATTTTTCAGGGTCACTCCCAAATTCTATTGGTAATCTTAAAAGGTTGTCGATAATAGCTCTTTCAGGTTGCAATTTCAGTGGATCAATCCCAGACTCTATGGCAAATCTTACTCAATTGGTTTCTTTGGACATATCATCAAACAGCTTCACTGGACCAATTCCATCATTCAACATGGCAAAGAATCTGACCCGCATATATCTTTATGATAATAGTTTCACAGGTCAGATTACTTTCATTCACTGGGAAGAGCTTCAGAGTCTAGTGTCCCTTGATTTGTCTTCCAATTTACTAGTAGGAAGTATTCCAACGTCCCTTTTTTCCCTTCCATTATTGCAAGAATTGGACCTTTTCAACAACCGATTTTCTGGTCAAATCCATGAATTTTCAAATGTTTCTTCTTTCCAACTGTTCACCCTTGATTTGAGTAACAACTACTTGGAAGGGCCAATACCCATGTCTCTCTTTGAACTCCGAGGTCTTGAACATCTCGTACTTTCTTCAAACAACTTTAGCGGCTCTTTACATCCTAATGCTATTCAACAGTTGAGAAATCTTTCATATCTTGATCTTTCATATAACTCCTTGTTGATTGAATCTAGTGGAGCTAATTCTTCGTTATCATCCTTTCCCCAAATTAATACATTAATATTGGCTTCTAACAAGTTGAAAACATTTCCTGGTTTCTTGAGAAGCCTAGCTAATATAAAAGATCTAGACCTTTCAGATAACCAAATTCATGGAGAGATACCAAACTGGATTTGGAATCTTACTCATCTTAATAGCCTAAATCTCTCTTATAACAACCTGAAAGGATCTTTACTCAATCCTCCTCCTGCATTACAAATCCTAGACCTTCGCTCCAACCAACTACAGGGGCAACTCCCAACTTCCGTACAATCTGTTTTTTATCTGGACTTGTCATGGAATAATTTTAGCTCTGTTATACCAGCTAGCTACATAAGTAACACTACTTTCTTATCTCTTTCAAGCAATAAATTCCATGGGCATATCCCTGAATCAATATGCAATACTGCATCTCTTAGATATCTCGATCTATCTAATAATTCCTTGAGTGGCACAATTCCACAATGCCTCTTTCCAATGAGTTCCATATTGGTTCTAAAGCTAAACAGAAACAATCTCATTGGCAAAATATCTGATACATTTCCAGCGGATTGTCCTTTAACAGCTCTAAATCTCAACGGAAACCTACTAGAAGGAGTGGTACCAAAGTCTCTGTCCAATTGCACATCTTTGGAGGTATTGGACATTGGGAACAACCAGATACAAGATGCCTTCCCATGTTACTTGAAGAACATATCCACTTTACGTATCCTTATCTTGCGATCAAACAAATTTTACGGGACTGTTGGTTGTGGAAGGCAAAATGTTACTTGGCCGATGCTTCAGATTGTAGACCTAGCTTCAAACAACTTTAGTGGTAAGCTATCAATTATTTCCTTTGCTAACTCAAAGGCAATGGTGGCTGATAATAAGGCCCAGTCAGACTTCAACTGTCTCCATTATAAGACTATACAATTCAATATCTGGTACAGTGATGGTATACATGCATTTATCTCAATTGCCTCCATAAGTCGATATCTAGATGCAATAACAGTTACCAACAAAGGTCTGTATACCGAGTTGGGGAAGATTTGGGAGCATTTCACTTCAATTGACCTTTCATGCAACAATCTTGACGGGCCAATTCCAGAAGATATAGGAGTACTCAGATCATTGTATATCCTCAATTTGTCGCACAATGCTTTCACAAATCGAATCCCACCATCTCTGGGAAAATTGAGTCAACTTGAGTCATTAGATCTATCAAGCAACAAGCTTACAGGGGAAATCCCTATTCAACTTGCAGATGGTCTTATTTTCCTGTCAGTCCTAAACCTCTCGTTTAATCAATTGGTTGGGCGGATTCCATTCATCAAGCAATTTGCTACATTTTCGGAAGCTTCCTATGAAGGGAACAGAGGATTATATGGGTGTCCTTTGAAGAAGGAATGCACATCTGTAGAGCAAAGGTCACCACCGCCAACATTTGAAGATATTCACTCCAAATCTGGGCTTTTGATTGACTGGAATTACCTCAGTGCAGAATTGGGATTTGTTTTTGGCTTTTGGCTGATCATTGGGCCCCTTATGTTTTGGAAGAGGTGGAGGATACAGTATTACAAACATGTTGATGATATTTTTTTCAAGATCTTCCCTCAGTTGTACCTTTTGGGGGGAAAATATCGTCGAATCCGAGCAAATAGGAATGGGGTACAAAGGCACTAATGGTTCTTATGAGGAGGAATACAGCTCAGAATAAATCCAGTCTTTTCTTTTTACGCTTTCATAACAAGAGCAAAATAAGAAGAGATGTTTCTGTTTAGCTTTGGGTTTGTATTTGGGATGGAGGGTTGTTGGCCTTTTGGCTTGTTTGTTTTTTCTTGACAGTTGGTCATCTAATAAAAGGTTCTGAATTATCTTAAAAAAAAAAAAAAAAAAAAAAAAAAAAAAAAAAAAAAAAAAAAAAAACAAGAGCAAAATAAAAAATGTATCCATGCAATTTGGTTCAAGCTTTGTCAGGTAAGATGTTACTATTTCATATTCGCATTGAGCATTATTGTAAGAGTATATTAAAAGAAGTTGTTTTCATATATAATTAGCTTTAAATTTTATTCAGCATTTATAAATATATATAGCTTTAAAAAATTTCTAATGCTTTTGATTCTTCCGAAATTTTAACGGATGGAATTGTACCATGTCTATACCTTTCAAATTTCATTACAAGGACATGACTTTTTGTTTTTAAATATTTAGGAGATGACATTTATAATTAGAGTAATGCTAAAAATATAAAAATGTTCACAATCTTTTTTCACACTATTGAAGTATTAAGTTGCCATTAAAATAATAATAATAATATCAAAATCTTTCTTAAACACACTATTACCAGCGGAAAGTTATTTTTGTGGACTCAAACTTCTAATTTTTGGCCGTTATAACTCCACTTAAGATTCACACAAGCAGTTACATAATCTTCCAACAGAAAGTTATTTGGAGCTTCAGGGGACCCACAAGAAAGAGATTGGAACCAATACATGGGATACTTTCTCACTTTCCGCTTAAGTCGATGAAACTTTACTTTGTTTTGATTTTCAATAAAATTCATATTATTCAGCAAAAAAAAAAGAGCTACAACCCTTTATTTGTTCAATTTATTTTTTGGGATGAATCATCAATTTCATTCAAACCAAACATTAATCTTTTGCAACTTGTACTTTCTTAAGTTTGGTTTGAAACTTTGACCTAATTCATTAAAATAAAATTAACAACTTTTATTTATTTAAATATATTTGGGAAAAATGCAACAACAAATCCCTAAACTTTTAATCCCAAATCAAATTGATTCTTTATTCTTTTAATTTGAAATTAAAAACCCTTAACATTAGCAAAATTATCAAATTGGTCATTCTATCACACTTTCATTAACTACGTAGAATGGAAATAATAAAATTGCCAAATTATATTATTAGTTCCTGAAATTTGATATAAGTTCGATTTTGGTACTTTAACTTACAAAAACAACAATATATGGCCAATAGGCCATTGCTTGAACCTTTTTAGATGACTTTCTTTTTTCTCTATATATTTTATTTTTGTTCATTCGCTTTTGTAGCTTTATCTGATGGTGAAATGATTCGTGGATCCTGTTATTGCTGACAATTGGCTGAAAAGTATTTTATTTATTTTGTTTGATGGGTTTGAATGTTGTCTGAGATCAGTTTTTCTTTGGGGGGGGCCGAAAATTGTTAGTGAAGTAGCCATGGGGAAACGGAACCTCCTTAAAAATGGAAGAAAAGGATGGTTTGGTTTAGTAGGACTTCAAGAATTCCTTTGGTTGATGAGGAAAGTGAAAATTTGAAGATTCAAAGAGTTTAACTTTTATCTTTTCTTTTATTTTTTCCTATGTATTCACAGCCACCAAAAAGAGCATAAAATGTTGTATATGAACCTCTATGTTATATGTTCAGTTTTTGTTTAATCTAGTGGGAGAGAGATGAAAGAGGAAAATGAAAACCTTAAAGTTTTTTTTGGCTATATTCTTGATATTCATAGATGGAGATATTTTTTTGGCATTCAGGATAGAGTGATGCTACAGTTCCTACAAGAATTTACTAATATAAGCTTTACTAATTGTTGTGTTAATTAAGAAATTTATTTATTATGTTGATATGACACTAATCACATTCATTTATCATGTCAACATTTTGTAATAAAATTGATAGTAGATTTAAGTAGATAATACTTGTTAGAGATTATTAATCCCACATTGAAAAAAGTTAAAGTGAGTAATGCTTTAACAATACTCCTAGAGTACTCCATTAATAGATAACTTAATGAGCCCCAAAATCTGGGTGTGGAAAGAATGAGTAGTTACTTGCTGCTGACGAAGAAACAAGAGGTGGACGCAATCATCAGAGACACCATAGGGATTTCTGGGTACCCTTTTTTCCCCTCTTATTAGTTTTTGATTGTGTTGTTATTATTATTAATTCTTTTTCTATTATTTTTACAAAATGCTAGCTGGGGTATTATAATTGTATATAACTATTCTAGTACATGGATTATGTTCCAGGAATGGAGTCCTGCATCTATTTTGAGAAATAATACATATGAAGTCTGTTTGTTGATTGTTTACCATAGAATTTTTCTAACAATAGACCTGGATGTCTCAAAAGCCCTTTATAATATTGCTGACAGGCAGTGTGTTTATCATATGTAATGTTTGAACTATAAATTGTGTCTTTTAAAAAAATTAAGAGCAGTGCTTTTATAAGTAACTTACTTTACTTAACAAATTTCAATACACAGTTAATGAAGTAAAATAAAAATAAAGGGAAAAACGTGTTATTTTACTTTTTGTTTATTTTTTGGAAATTTAGATCTCTTGCACTTGAATCTCAAACTAAGTTTGCACCAAGATCTCTTTTTCATTGGCCTTTCTCAAACTTGTTACGATTTCCTTCCCTAAACTGGTCAGTGAAGTTTTATGAATTCTTTACAATATTCTCTGTCCCACCGTATTTATTAGGTACTTGTGAATGTGATCATACATTGCTAACATTTGATCATGCCCTTGAAAGAATGAGAATCTGTTTCTGAACAAAAACTTTTAGCTGGGTGAATCTGTGGTATTATATAATGTGATCATTTGCAAACATTTGATCATGCCCAATTTTTGTTTTAGCTGAATCTCTTGTATTTTGAAAATGATGTCATGCAGCTATGAATTTAGGGACTTAAAATTTCATACTCTAGTTTCATTATTTTTTGGTTGGCAGGACTGCAGATCACACTAAATGGGTTGGTGCATTTCACAAGAAGCAGGATTTCATTTATTTGTATAGGTAAGTAACTTGTAGTTCCTCGAAAACTGAATGAATTTGAGGCTGTCAATTATGTAAATTGTTAGTCTTGCCATTGGAATGAATATTCTATTGGAATGAAGATTTTCGTTTTTATGCTTGTGTGAAACTAGTCTGCCCTGTTACTAACAGTTTTAAGCTGCTTCCAATCTCAATTAGAACATGCATAAATTTTAAGCTGCTTCCAATCTCCATTAGTATCCAGAAGACTTTTCTTTTCACCTGTCCTTCGTAGAGTTAACCTATAAGTCCTCTGTTCTGAATCAAGAATTTGCAGCAGAGTTTATTTACAATAATTTCTTTCTGACAAGTAGAGTTGGGGTACTTGAAAAATTAAACTACAACTATGATCTTTTCAATGGTATCTTGGGTGCTGAATCAATGTGGGAAAGACTTTATTGCTTAAAATGAAGAGGCAAGGGGAAAACTTTCCTTCCAGCTGTAGATATTGGATACTTGAAAATTTTCAAATAGAAAATTTGGCGCATAAGCTAAGAAAGTTTCTCGGTTGTATGCTGAATCATATATTCAAATAAACTACTTAGCAAAAAATATATGTAAATAACTTTTGTCCTGTAAATGACTGATGCTTCTAGATGTCTGTATGGTACAAGCATGCTTAATGTTTTTTTGTTCTTAATATTCTTGTAGGCAATATATAGAGGGGCCATGAAAGACAAGCTGATAGTGAGTTGTCCTCTGCCATCAGAGCGAATACCAAAGTATCTAGATGCAATAACAGTTACCAGCAAAGGTCAGCATTCTGAGTTGGGAAAGATTTTGGACCATTTCACTTCAATTGATCTTTCATGCAACAATCTTGATGGGCCAATACCAGAAGATATAGGACTACTCAAATCGTTGTATAATCTCAACTTGTCGCACAACGCTTTCACAGACCAAATCCCACCATCTCTGGGAAAATTGAGTAAGCTTGAGTCACTAGATCTATCAAGCAACAAGCTTACAGGGGAGATCCCTATGCAACTTGCAGATGGTCTTATTTTCCTATCAGTCCTTAACCTCTCGTTTAATCAATTGATTGGGCCGATTCCATACATCAAGCAATTTGCTACACTTTCAGAAGCTTCCTATGAAGGGAACAAAGGATTGTATGGGTGTCCTTTGAAGAAGGAATGTACATCTACAGAGCCGAGGTCGCCACCTCCCATATATGAAGATTATCACTCAAAATATGGGCTTTTGATTGACTGGAATTACCTAAGTGCAGAATTGAGATTTGTTTTTGTTTTTGGCTAATCATTGGGCCCCTTATGTTTTGGAAGAGGTGGAGGATACGGTATTACAAACATGTTGATGACATTTTTTTCAGGATCTTCCCTCAGTTGTACCTTTGGGTGGGGAAATACCGTTGAATCCGAACAAATAAGATTCTGAAAAGATCTTACAAGCTTATGTAAGATGTTCGTAACTATTTCTTATTCGCACTGGGCATTATTGGAAGAGTATATTAAACTATATATATATATATATATATATTATAACTTATGGAATTGTGCCATGTCCATAGCTTTCATTACAAGGACATGACTTTGTTTTTTAAACATTTAGGAGGTGGCATTTTATAAATAGAGTAACACTAAGAAAGAAAGAAAGAAGTTTGACATTTTCTTTCATAATTAGTGACATGTTATCATTTTCATATTGCTTCAATAGTGTATCACTTCCTAGTTCCTATCCAGTTTTTCTCCTAGATGCTTTTGCCATTTTGTAAAGAAAATGTCTCCTGGGTACCAGAATCTGGCTTGGTATGCAGGTTTTCCTGTTAATGTGTTTAGTAGTATTGGTCACAAAAACATATGTGGAAAGAAATAAGAGTCATGTAGACATTCCACTCCCACCTACCATTATAAGGAATTTTGTCACCATGATGTTCCATGACATTATGTTAGTGGATATTAAAAGAGTAACATTTTTCCATATCATTTTTAGGGTGATGCACTGATTGTTATTTCACTTAAAAGGATAAACTTGACATCTCATCTCCTTGGTGTTTCCTATATCAAAGGTTATATTACTAATTTGATCATCCAATTATTGGATACAGTTCAATTTGATCACTTAACTATTAATTATGTCAATCTAATCTCAAAAATTTTAAAACTAGTTAATTTCATCCTTGGTGGTGACATACAAAATACACATTAAAAAAGTTATTATGTAAGGAAAATCATAATCTAAGAATTAATATAAATGGAGAAATATAAAAGAGAGAATAGAGATTGAGAAAGGCATAAAGATTTTTATGTGATTCAGTACTATGACCTACGTCAAAAGTATATAATCTTAATAAGCTACATCTTTATTATTGAAGATGTTTACAATATTTTGGATAATTATAATTTATTTAAAGAAGTCTTATTTATTGGAGAAGATTAAACAACAATTATAATTTCTAATTAATGTGAAATTCCTTAACATTATGGAAAGTATTAAAATTTTAAAATCAAGTTAATTGTAACTATTAATTACATAAAAAATTAAAATGAAGAGACGTCTTACGATGAATTTTTTTATTTTAAGTTTATGGATTAAATTGACCCAACGAATAATCGAGGGGCCAAATCAAACTTGGCCCAACAATAATAAGGACGAAATTAATGATTTAACTGTTGGGATTTATCTTTTGTATCTAAGCAAATTCGGCTCCTTATTTGCTAGCCTTGTGGGCTGCTTTTTACTCCTCCTTGGCCCGTGCCCATCACTTCCGTTACATCCCTAGGATTATATCATATATGGGAGAAGCAAATGGGTTGGGCCCTTAGGCCTTGCTTTCTTCTAAAGTCTAAACAAATCTCGATATTCAAGAATATATATATGAAGTTACTTAGTGGACAGTGGACACTGTTTCATTGTTAACCACCTTATAGCACCAGATAGATGCAGATGAGCCAACGTAGTAATCTCGCAAACGTTTAGGACAAGAAGGGTTTTTTTTTTTAATGGGATTTTGGGCTCAACTTGCACAATTAACAGAAAAAAAATATTTCTTAATGAAAAAAGAAATTAGAAAAAAATAATATAACGAAGAAAGAGATGTGTTTGTTATTGGAGAAGTTATCTTATAAATTTGTGTTATATGTATTATTTCTTTTACACTATGTACCTCTGATAATTGTATAACCCACATATTATAAAAATAATAAGAAAAAAAAAAAAAAACTTTTTGGTCTCTCTTAGTTTGCATTTGTTGTCAATTTGGTTCAATTGTGTTCTAAGATTATCAATTTACAACTTTACACCATCATCTTTTGGAACATATCCAATATACACCTTATGTCCAGTTTCATTACTTTTGTCGTTAACATCAAAATTTGAGAGTTCCATAAAAAAATAAAAAAATCACAATTTGAGAGAAGCAAAACAAATGAACAAAATAACACAAAACAAAAGATCGTTGTTGGATCCCCCAAATCCTATTGAGTTCGGAAGTTAGCAATATATAGATCGATTACCTCCCTTAAAAAGGTAAAATCTTTTTTGACTATCATACTTAGCAAAAGCGCTCGTCACCACACTCAATAATAATAATTATAGACTTTGAAAGCAATAATTGAAACCTCATTCTTTGGTTTAACAATGAACAAGCAAACCATTTGTTTGTGAGTTTTGCTACGATCACAACTATTTTGATGTGGCATACTTTGAGTAGTTATCACTCATTTTATTGGAGTCCGCCACTAGAGTCACTTACATTTCCCACCAATCAGCAAATAACACATCAGCAAGTTGTGGTAAAGCCGTAAAGGTTGTGTGAAATGTTGTGATCCTAGACTTTTTCTTTATTTCTTTTATGGAGAAATGTGAGGTTTTTAGAATTGTATGAGAGAGAGAGAGAGAGAGAGAGAGAGAGAGAGAGAGAGAGAGAGAGAGAGAGAGAGAGAGAGAGAGAGAGAGAGAGAAGACTATTGAGTGGGACCATCACTCCATTTGTAGGAAGAAATTTGTGGAAATTTGGTGTGTTTGGGAGGCATCAAATAAGCTATTTATTTATTTATTTTTATAAAGTCAAGCTTATTTTGTAGCTCCCATGCGGACTCTTTAAAAAGTCAAGTTTATCTCTTATCTTATTTGGGTTGTTTACTACCATACTTAAAAAAAAAAAAAAAAAAAAAAAAAAAAAAAAAAAAATCTTATTTCTCACATAGTTTTTTGTTAAAAGTACTTTCAGTAATAAAAAACCAACTCATCTTATTTCTCAATTAATTTTTTTTTTCTACCGCATTTTAAGCAAAAAGCCAAATAAGCTTATACCAAACGGACTCAAGGTAGAACGATTTGGTTCTCTATTTTTTTTTTATTTTTTTCTAAAATTGTCGTGTTAATGGTAACGGTATAAGTAACATATTTGAACATAATGGGCATATTGGATGTGCTCTGAAAGATGAATGTGTAAATTGATAATTTTAGGACACATGAGACCAAAATGATAAGAAATACAAACTAAGAGGGACCAAAAATATTTTTGCCAAGATAATAATAATACCTCGATTGATTAAGATAGCTATTACTAGCATTATTGGGGGAGAAGGCCCCACTTACATTTCTATTAAGATAGACTCAGCCTAAAAAACCAAAAACAAAAGGTAGAGAATAGAGATAAGAAGGTGGTTGATAAGCTGCTGCTGAGGTTCCACAGTAATTTTTTCGCTTCAATGGCTAGTTAGCCACAACAAAAAGTCAAGGAAATGGCCAATGAGCATTATGGCATTGGCAACATCCATACCTAACGGGCAGTGACTGGGAAAAATTATTAAAGTCCAGTAGGAAGAGTGGGCCCATGAGAACACAACGGGTGGTTTCCACGTCTTACATGAGTTTTGTTTGCTAATGTGGATCATTGAACCTATTATTGGTGGCTGGCTAGACTTGACATGAATAGTGATAGATTTCAAAAATAGATTTAGCAATACTTGCTAATGCATTCCATGTTTTTGACCGATCTATGTCCAAAATGATTTCTTTTCCCATCAATATAACATGATCAAGGGCTTAAAAACCATGATCTTATATCAATCATGACCGATATGACAATGATGATAGAAAATGGCCTTTTGGGTTGTTCTAAAAAAAACAAGAGGTTCTGTTGAGTTTCATTGCTCCAAGATGCCAGGCTTATCGATGTTTTCACACTACATTAAAATTATTAAAATTTTCATTTGATTGCAAATTCAATTTGTCCACAGTGAGATCTATAAAGCCAAATCAGAACACAAAAATAGTGTCAGCTTTCAAAGACAAATGATTATCTATATCTAACATTCGCTCCATGTGAACACAATTTTAATTCCTTGTAAATTGAAGGTACCAAAAAATTCTGATTAATCTATTATATAAACTAAAAGCTGAAGCTAAGAGAAACTTTTTTACCTTCTCCAAAACCTGCCACATCAGATTTGTTACTCCCACAAAATCCCATTTCATACTTCCCTTTATTTAATTCTCTACCTCACACGTTACCTCTATTTATTTCTCTCTCCCACGTCTCATTTTTCCTCCTTTCTCTCTCCCACGGCTTGGTTGTAACCCTCTGTCTTCCCAATGGTTGTTCCTTTACCCGAACTGTTCATCTCTCTCCCGCATACCTCTTGAACTCCTTCCCCTGTTCATCTCCTCAACCCCAATCTCCTATTTAACCCATACCCGCATACAATCTCTATCCTCCTCCTGCTTTTTCTTAACAAAGACACAGAGCTATAGAGAAAGCAGAAACTGTCGATCACTTCATCGCTCACTTTGCTCCCGATCCTGTCAAGCTGCCGCCGTCAGCCACAGCCTCTTCAATCTCTCATCCTCATCTCCTTCCAGCTTTCCCAATGCCCCCTCTCAGGTACTCTTCAGTTTCATTTTTTGCTGCATTCGCAATCTTTAAAAAAAAAAATAATAATACCTAAGATCTTTAAGAAGCTTTTGGCTGACACTACAGCCAATTTGTAGTTGCCCCTATCATCACTTGGAATTTGGTCTGCAATTAAAAGGATGGGATGGGCTTTGTTATGTAAGCTCACTTATTTAATTAATCTTTTTCTCTACAACCATTGATACTTATTGATTGGGTATCCGCAAGCTTACTTATTGATCCTTACCCTTGAATTTGATGATGCAGAGAACTGTGCTTCATATCCTACCCATGTATAAGAACTGTGCTATGAAGCCTATTTGAATGCAGAGTATTCGATGAAATGTCTGATAGAAAATAAACATTATAGTTAACTTTTTCTCATCTTAAAACATTGCAACTGATTATCTTTCTTCCTCTTCGAAGACCCCCAAAATTTAATGAATTCGAAATGAAGGCTTATGTGGTTTGTACAGAGGGATTCTGCTAGAATACTACAAGGTGGTGCCTGGTGTAGGTATTTGTTTTATGACATACCAGACACTAAAGAAGCTTTTGGCTAACACTACAGCCAGTTTGTAGTTGCCCCTGTCATCACTTGGAATTTGGTCTGCAATTAAAAGGATGGGATGGGCTTTGTTATGTAAGCTCACTTATTTAATTGATCTTTTTCTCTACAACCATTGATACTTATTGATTGGGTATCTGCAAGCTTACTTATTGATCCTTACCCTTGAATTTGATGACGCAGCTAAATCTAATAATGGTATATAAATTTTCATAGATTTTGACAGATGCAGAAAAGGCAAAAACTAGAGATTGAGGATCTTTGTACAAAGCTTTAGGTGATAGTCGTCTTGACACAAACTTACAGTGAAGAAGTTAGACACAAACTTAACAGTTAAATTCTTGACACAAGTTTATTGACCATTCCCGACTTTGATGCCATCACTTTTATAATGTTTGGATATGTGTGCTACTAGGTTGTAGCTTTCAGTCCCCACAAGTTTCATAATTGTAATGCTTGGGATCTGTTTATACTTGCAGGTGTACGTTTTATTTGCAAAGATTGACGGTAGAGTAAAAGAAGCAACATATCATGCTTGGCTTGGTCTTTATATACGAAGTATATTTGTCTTGAAGTTTTAATAGAGACGATGTTGATGCATTTGGATCGATAAACAAATATTTCACTTGACTGTCATGAATGGATTTTGCTTCCTGGATGTATAAGTTGAATGCTATAACTTTCATTAGATGGAACACTACATGTTACAAGTAGGAATTAGGTGGATTGAAATTGTTTTTATTTTAAACAAGAAATGTTGGGGATAGTGATCTACTATTGTTAAAAAAGAAGCAAGAAAATAAAAGAGCTACTTTAGTGCTTATTTATCCATTTTGTGTTTGCGCGTGTGTGTATGTGTGTGTGGTGACATTAAGGTGTAAGTTTGTTTGTGGTGAACAGAGTCCTTAATCTGTGTGTGGTGATATTAAGATGTTGATAGCCTAATATCCAAAGCAGTGAACCAAACCAAGCTGCTAAGAATAAATGTAAAGAACGAGAATTGTGGAAACTAACTTATTTGAAACTCATTTAGCCAAAATAATAATGAGTAGCTACGAATGTTTGAGGAATAGCTATGATGTCTTTGTCTTGACTGAATTTGTAGCCTTTATTATTAGATTCATTTTATGTGGTTTTTTTATTTTTTTTATTTACTATGAATGTTTGAGGAAAAGCTATTGAAATAGTTACTGATCTTTTAGTTCTTTGAATAATGATGATCCATGTATTGTTTATATGTTTAAGATTTCTTTTGTAAAAATTGTTGAAGCAACAAGATGTGGGTAATTTTGGAACAATTGTGCCAGCAAAAGTGATCTGGAGACTTCATAATCATCTAAGCAAGGTCCCAAGTGTGGCAATTTTGTATTCATTATCTCATAAAAAAAAAAAAAAAAAGTTTTTATTTTTAAAATTGCATTTTTTTTTTTTAAAATTACATCATGTTTTTATGGATATCTCCATAAGTATAATGGATGATGCAAAACACTTAATAAAACTAAAAGTCTAAATCACACTTTAAAATAAAACATATATAAGATTATTTAACTTATACTCCATTAAGAAATAATTATATCAATTTTCCCGCGTATCGCGCGGGTCTGCGACTAGTATAAATTAAAAGCTGAAGCAGAGAGAAATTTTTTTCTCTCTTCCAAACACCGCCAAGTCATAATCCCTGCACCTACAGACGTTTATGTCATCCTTCACTCTTTTTCACTTTCTCTCTCTCTCTCACACATCTCATATTTCATCTCTTCATCTCCCACTCTCTCTCCCCCTCACCTCTTCATCTCACACACTCTCTCCCCCTCGCCTCTTCATCTCCCTCACCTCTTCATCTCCCATGGGTTTTTCCTTCACCTCTTCATCTCCCATGGGTTTTCCCCCTTGCCTCTTCATCTCCCTAATTGATTACACCCTCAATCTCCTATTTAAACTCTCCACTATCCACTGTCCCAACAATTGGTAATGCTGCGTTCAAATTTTTTTTTGCCCTTATGCTCCTATGTTGGTATGTGTATGAAATATGCAATTGTTTTCCCCTTTTGCTCTTTGATTTGATTTGTGGATTTTGTGGTATGTGTTATTATTAAGTTTGTAGTTTGTAGTTTTTATTTTTATTTTTTTATTGGATTTGTGGGTTCTGAACCTTGTATTGTAGTTTTGTGGTGGTTGGTATTTTTTTTTCCCTTTGGTTTTTGATTGGAGTTGTGTGTTTTGTGTTATGGTCAAATTGGATTTGTTTTGTTTTGTGGTATGAGTTCTTTTATATATATATATATATTATTGCATGCATAAATTTGATGATAATTGAAACTATTCAAGAAGTTGATGCTACAGGTGTTCACGGGTCTACATTATAAATAAATTTTTTATATTATATATTATATATATAAATATATATTTATATATATTTACACACAAAATTAAAACGTTTTCGCGCATCGCGCAGGTTTGCGACTAGTATTATTTAAATTCACTCATTTTCCTTACAGAACCTTTCGTTCCTCTCAGTAATTCGTCTCGACAATAACAATTTTTCTGCTGCAGTTCCAGAATTTTTTGCAAATTTCACGAAGTTAACGTCCTTGCGTCTCAGTTCTTGTTGATTGAATGGATCATTTCCAGAAAAGATCTTCCAGGTTCAAACACTGCAGACGCTTGACTTATCAAATAATGAACTACTTGACGGTTCTTTGCCAGAATTTCATCCAAATGGTTCACTCCGCTCACTGCTACTTAGTGGTACAAAATTTTCAGGGGCACTGCCAGATTCTATTGGTAACCTTAAAATGTTTATTTGGACACTTCCCAAAATAGATCTTTCAATTTGCAATTTCAGTGGATCAATTCCGAGCTCTATGGAAAACCTTACTCAATTGGTTTATTTGGACTTGTCATCAAACAACTTCAACGGATCAGTTCCACCATTCAGCATGGCCAAGAATTTGACCCAGATAAACCTTTCTCGTAATTCTTTAACAGGTCAGATTACTTCCACTCACTGGAAAGATCTTCCGAATC